>BMAW01042039.1:787773-1121856 GCA_019974015.1 Nephila pilipes | reverse complement strand
TATCCTTTGTTCAAAATGTTGAGATTTGTTAGTAATAAACATCATGATTATCTAGAGCAACATTGATTTAAACTTAATTACAATCCAACTGTAATACAGTCTTTCAGTTGAAGAAACTACTTGAATGGTAACTTGTAATTTATCAATTACATATATACAGTGGTGGCAATTGGGAAAAATAGTGGTGGTGCAACAGATTATACAGACACATTTTTTTTTTAACTTAGCTACAATGTGGTTGAATTTTTTATGCTTTCTAGATGAATTTTTAATGCACAAATAAAAGTTGACAGTTTATACCAACTTTATTGCAGTGTAATTCTAATAGTAGTGTGTAATGGTTTTTTTAAAAAAACTTAGGTTAATATTACACAATGTAATTTCTTTCATTAAAGGAACTATATAATGCATACAGAAATAGAAATATTTTGAGAATTAAAAAATGTTCTGTAATAATTCCATTAAAAATTTATAGCTCGTTTAAAGTAAGCACCTAAAAAGTGTTAATTTGCTAAAATTGGACTGATGAGTTTATTCAAGATCTTGTTTTATACCCTATTATACAGCATAATGAGCAAGAGAAATTGAAATACTCTTATAGATTGCTTGTGTTAAATATCATTTAATAATGTGCTCAAAGCGATACAATTAATTATATTTCAGAAAGGAATATAGTGTTAAGTGTCTTTGTTTTTGCTTTATAGACTTCCTCATATTCATCTACATTTGCTACCCTTCACACAAATTGTGCGAGTCTCCAGTATTTGCTATAGCGTTTTACGAAACAGCTATTCGTGACACATGAGTCTTAACAACAATGCCACGATGTTTGGTATTGTATTTTGAACAGATTTCAGCTAATTAAATTTTTTAATAATTAAAGAAAGAGAGAAAGAAAAGATAATTAAATGATAATACAACAAGTTTATATGAATATTTTGTTTATGATTCCTAATTTTAGGCTTCTAAAATTGAATAAAAATTAAATTTTTTTCCTTAAAAAGTGAGGAGGGAGATATTTCACACCATTCCGTTTCCTTTATCACCACCACATTGTATTTCAGGAATTGCTTATTTGTTAAATATTTTGGTGAATGTAAATAAGATTTTTTTTCAGGCATATATGAAATGTGGCTAAAATGTGATGATTTGAGAAATGAGACCATAAGAAGTATAGTTATCTGTCATAGAAAAATTGTACAAAAAAGACATTTGGTAGACAAAAGTAATTGATTGTAAAATACGCAATTTTTATGTAAAATACACCTCTAAAATTGTTATTCTAAAATAATATATTTCTTTAAACAAAAGTTATTCAAGCCATTTTTTAAATTTGAAATTGGGGTTTATAATCGTAAATTAACAGCAGAAATTTTAAAATGTTTTTAAATCAAGAAAAAATAATCTTTTAAAAATATCCTCTATAAATCTTAGATAACTTCTTATATCAAATATAAGTTCGTGTTGCAATGTTTTTAATACTTGTTGAAGGATTTTCGCTCTCTCTCTTTTTTTCAGAAATCTTCCAGCATTCAATTAAATATTTTGTAAATACACTTCTTTACGTTTGAATATCTTAAAAGCAAATATTTTAATGGGAATTCGCTTTTCAAATAAGTGTAAAGTTGTTTCAAATTGGCTGGAAAACTAAAAAATCAACCTTTTGCTACAGAATGATGCAACTTAACAAACATAAGGCTATATGAACGGTAGAGTTTAACGATATTTTAAGATTTCTCATATTATGTTATATGTTCTGTTGTTCTCGATCGAACTATTCCGTAGAATCAAAAAGCTCCTATTGTGTCAATATATAATTATATATATATACACACACACATATATGAAATACCTCCGCAATTGACGTGTAAAAATGCATCTATGATTCTAAAGAATTTAAAAATTAAAATAACCTCAAAGATTAATGACAAAGTAAAAAAGGCGAAATTCACATTCATTTTGACTGAGAGAGAGGCAGTAAGTATCCATATTTAAGGCGGAGAAGGCAAGAGACGCAGCTTCACCGTCTCGGTAAAAACAGAAAAGAGCAGAAGAAAGCATTTTTTCCGTACAGGTTAATTTCTGATGAGGATTTCGCCAGATCGTGAGGTATAAGATTAAAGGATGATGAGGTATTAACATAACTAGCGTCTATCGGTCTTGGAGGGATTATTTCTGACGTATTCATGACTAGGGAAAGCTGATTCAACAGATTTTATGTGAGCGAGATCAAAAGAATAAATAGTAATGAACTCTTTACTTAGTTAGAAATTGGGAAAACTTAGGAAATTGCACATAAATTTTATGCGAGATCATTACACACACACAGCTAGAAATTGTTTTTCTCCATGCGGAAAAAAAAATTTAGTGTTATCAGCTTTTTTGCTATTTCAAGTAAGTTTTTATGCTTTTTCAAGTCTTTGTATGATTTGAAATTTGGCATTCAAGGGTTTTAACATGTACGTGATTGTTTCCTTTAAATTTGAATTACTTTTGAAAGATAATTTCTTGATGAGTACCAATGTTTGTTAGTGTTTTGTACACCATGTTTGTAATTTTCATATGAGGTGTAAGCTGTGCATGGTACAGGACTTACGCGATGTAAGCTGTGCAAGAAGAAAAAATGTTCTTTTTGGTTTATTTCTTGAGTTTTTATAACATTTTTTAATTTTTTTTTTAAATTTTTTTTTCTTTTTTTTTTTTTTTTTTTTTTTTTTTCTTCTTTTTTTCTTTTAAAATCTTTTAAATGTTTTTGAGTTTACTTTTAGATTTTTTTTTCAATTTTGTTCATGTAGATAGTTTGGCCTATAACTGTAAAATAATCCAGCTTAACAGTCTAAAACTTCTTACAACGTTAAATACATTATTTTCCTTTTTTTTTTTTTTTTTTTTTTTTTTTTTTTTTTCAAAAATTTTTTACTTCTTTTAAAAAAATTCTATCACATCTTTTTTTGATAATTTTGGTTTTTGTCTAAAATTTTATGTATAACTTTGGTTTTGTCTTGTTTTGGTTTTGACTTTTTTTTAAAAATTTATAGTTCTTTTTAGTTCAAATTGTTTGATGCATTATCATTCACTTTTCAGTTTGCACTTTTTATCTATTCTTGGTTTGTTTTGTATTTTTTTTTTTTAGGATTCCGAACCAAATTTCTTTGTTTGGTTCGGAATCCTAAAAAAAAAAAGATTATATTTTTCAATTTAATATGAATTCTAAATTATATATAAATATATATATTCATAAGCCAAAATTAATCAAAAAAATTGTAGCGTGAGGATAATGGAGTGCAAAAATACAGAAGAGCTACTCTTTTTAAATGTCTAATGTCTTAAAATATATAACTCCAGAAATGTGTGTGTGTTTTTTAAGAATATAAGAATAGCGCAAAAACAAAGAATATTTTTCCTCTGTTTTTGTTTTTTCTGAGACGTTTGTTTTGTTTATAACAGAAAGAAACATCTAATAAATTTTAGTTTTTTTTTAATTTATATATATCTATATAACACTGCTGACCATTAAAATTGCAACACCATGAAGGAAAGCAAATACAAGAAAGATATTTTCTGTACGTAAACAATATTCCTTGAGGTCAAAATATTTAAATTTGCAAGCAGTTTGGGGGTTTATAGGTGTGTAAAAGTAGTAGAAACAGCTGCTACTCCTGGCAGCTAAAACGGCCTTTACCCGGTTAGGCATGAAATCGATTTGGGCTTGGAGGATAGAAATGGGCAACTCATTCTATGCTGCTTCGAGTCTATGCCACTCTTAATCATCCATATCAAATTTAAAAACAGCAACAAATGCAAAGCCATGGGAACCAGACCTATAAATGTAAAATTGCTAAGGCCCATAAAAAAGAATATTGATACGAGGACCACTTCGCAATGAGAGTGACACATGAGTCATATACATTTTTCAGTTGACACAAGATTCCCACTGATGACAAGACTCTGACACAGTCTCCGAAACATTGTTTACATATTTTCCTTCATGCATCTTAACTGAGAAATGAACATGCTCAAAATGAAGTTTGTTTTGCAACATGGTACAGGACTGTCAAAAAACATGGGAATACAATTTTTAAAATTTTCTTTTCAAATATTATCAATGAAATTTAAAAGTATTTACTAAAATTTGTATTATTATTTTCTTACTATCCTAGCCTTCGACAATTTCTCAACTACTTTCTCACCGGAATCGTTACTGGCGGTAAGTTACGTGCTGCCAAACATTTTCCTAGAAAGTTCCATACATGCTCGATGGGATTTAGATCCGGAGACCTTACCGGCCAATCCATGCGTTCAATATTCTCACTGTCCAACAGCTCTTCGATAGCTATTGTGCAATGAACTGGCGCATTGTCGTCCATGAAAAGGAATTGCGGACCCATAGAGCCTCTTAAAAAGACACACATACGCAAGGATAATCTCGTTATAATAGCTGGCACCGGTGACTGAACCTCCTTCGAATATGAAGGTCGGTACGGTAACTAAGCATGATGTCTTCCCAAACGAAAACACCGCTACCTCCAAACCAGTCTCTTTCGAAACGTTTGAGCGATTATTGCGAGTTCTCCGCTCTCTCAAGATGTGTATGCCTCCAGAATCGCTACTAAGGCTAAGCCTACTCTCATCTGTAAAGAGTACTCGACCTCATTGATTATCTGTCCAATTTCAAGGTTCTCGATACTAAAAGAAACGTCTTCTCCAATTCTTAAATGTATAAATAATTCTTAAATGTATAATTCTTAAGGTTCTCCGATTCTTAAATGTATCGTAATGGAACGGGTGCTTCCATGACACCGTACAGGTCGTCATGCAAACAGACCACCTCTGTGCAGTCTCCTAGCCACCTTAAAGTGTGATATCGGTCGTCCAATTGCCTGTGCCGAGTGTCTAGTGATTTCTCCCACTGTCTGCCACCTGTTCCTTCTTGCCTGTAGGGCAATATACCGGTCGTCCACTGGCGTGGATGCTCGTGGACGACAGCTGCTGAACCGTCGGACAACTATTCCTGTACTTTGAAATTTTCTCCAAAGTTGTGAAACGATGTTGTGAGCACTCCGCAACCGCACTTTCCTGTACATTTCCAATGATTCAACCTCCGGTAAAATCATCCAGATGTCATCTAACAGATAGATTTCTCAACAGTTCACACAGAGGCAGCAACTCGACGCCATTTAAACTGATATACGCCATGCAATCGCTTTCCCAAAAATGTTGAGTTTATACCACCAGCGGACCGTGGTAGCCTAGTGGTCAGGTCGTGGACAAGCGGCCGGCGGTTTACGTTCAGTCGCGGGTTCGATCCTTGGCCGCCAAAGACTCGCCGTGTAGCCGGGGCTGATGCACGTTAAATCTGTTCGGCGCCCAAAGTCCTCCCGTTGGCGTGGATGTTAGGAGAGGGGGGTGCCAGCTCAGGTGTCGTCCTCGTCACTTGACCGTGGCTCAAAATTACGAGGTCCGTCGCCAATAGCCCTCGTGTTGCTTCTAGTGCGACGTTAATAAAAACTAAACTGAACTAAAACTTATACCACCAGCGTACTTTATATCACTCCGACAATCCCGCTTTACATCTAGCTGCATATCTGCGCATATGCTACCGTACCTCACCTTAGTTAATCTCCTGAATGGTCTTTCAGTCCGCTCTGCCTCTTTATTCCACTGACACGCTAATTTTTCGACTTTGTCCTTAGTTTTTGCACACAAATGTATATATATATATATATATATATATATATATTCTAATTTATTTTTTTATTTATTAGATCACGCACTCATAAAATCTGTAGAATCAGTTTTCTTATGGTCAAAATTCTGTCGGTAATAATCTCTACAAGACTGATAGAGGTAAGGGAAATTCCTCTGAATCTCTTCTTTGTATACGATGTGAGTACCATGGGATGTTGAAATGTCCCTGGATATCTTTACCTATAAAATCAATTGCACTGTAAAAATTATCTTTTCTGCTCTTTTGAGGTAATCGCGAAGGCGGAGCTGTGTCTCTTGCCTTCTCCGTTTAAATTATGTATACTTAATGCTTTTCTCTCTCTCATCAAAATGAACAAATAATCTTAAACGAAACAAAGGGCTGTTCATTTCAACCACACATTTGGAAAGTTTTAAGAATATTATATATATATAATGAAGCTTTCGTGCTACGGTTCTGGTATGAAGGAAAAGAAACATTTACAGATATGTCATCAATCAGCAAAGGGGAATTTAAGCAGTGATCTTCCTTAATTAACCTTCCAATGATTAACCTTTGCAACGGATTTAGCGACTTGATGAAAAACTTGGTGACAAATAGAAGATTCCAGATAGTGCTGGAATCTTGGCAAAATATCGACTGGAAAGGAAGTTACAGCTTTCTCGTAAATTTTTCGTAATACGTCTTACCTAACCGGAACAGATATAAATACTCCGAGAGTCTATGAGTCTGTCTTAGAATATTTCTAAATCTAAGGGCTTAATATCTCTGTACATAAATCTCTTTTGGGTATACAAATCTGTAGGGGTTTTAAACGGCCTAGCAAGCAAAAGTGGCACACTTTAGTTGCACCACTCTCACTTGGTGCTGGAATTGCTGAAGGAGTAATGAACACCAGCAGAAATCGACATCATCCAATCTGTGTTTGGAGTCTCTGTTACTCAGATCGATCGGGAAATCGACGGGAAGCTATTGGCACTTGGAAATGGAGCCTGCAGTGTGAATTTGCGGAGAAGCAGCGTGTATATATTGGGAACTGTCGGAACCTGCTCTGAAAATACAGAGTGTTACAGCGGAAGCTGTCCGTAGTGAGAGCTGGTGGGCTTGGCGCTGCTGATAACTAAGACTGTCCTTAAAAGTGCTGTTTTGTTCATGTGTCTGTACAAGTCCTATTTGAGCTGTTGCTGTCCAAGCTCTGCTGCCTGTGCACTATCAGGAAGATTTACGAATAAAACGTAGCTTGTCATTATTATCCGTGTTGGACTGATTTTAATCCCACACTTCCTGGAAATATTCTTAACTATATATATATATATGTGTGTGTGTGTGTGTGTGTGAGTATTAATTGAATAATCTCACAAGTAGTGTTAGCTTAAAATAACAGGGACTCTAAAATACTTGAAATTTTGTATTTTTTGATCATAAAAAAAGAGAGGATGTTTTGCTGATTCCGTAGGTACATTATATATAATAATTTATTAAATACGACTTTCAAAAACTGAATTTTTAATTCATAAACACGAGGTTATTTGTGTGTTTTTCCCTTCAAAATGTAGTTTTTCGGAATCTGATATACTTTCCTCTCAATCTACTCCATCTTTAATGCCGATTTTTTTTTTCCGTCATAAAACTCGATTATTTATTATATAGTGAGCATAAGTTTTTTTTTTTAATAAACAATCACAAATTTTTAGAATTACAAAATATTTAGATAAAAAGAACAAAATTAAAAAAAATATATATTAATTTTTAAAATTTAGTTGTATTTAATTTATGAATGTAAATACAGCTATTGTTTATTAATAGTTAATACATATTTATTAACGCTGAAAGGGGTGATGTTCTTTGCATAAGTAGATATTCAAATATCTGCTTATGCAAAGTACTTACTCAAATATACAGATACTTCAGTGTTAAAATATGATTATTATTGCTCTTAATTTTAAAATGGGAAAATTATTTAAACTTGGAATAAAATAAGCTCATTTTTCTTTGAGGTAGACATCTCGGTTACCTTAAGGCCCTAAAAGTTGACGACACGCTTCTATAAGCATAATTGAGTTGTATATAGGAAAATTCTTTGTGAATGATAATTATCACGGAGTTATATTACAATGTAGGATACAAGTTCTTGAGGAAAATTGCTGCATGAATTTAAATGAATGGCGTAGAGGAAAAAGAGGTTAAATATATATTTCCGATATTTAAGCAAGGTCAGATTTTATTCTTGTTTTGATGACACACATGAACACTAAAGGAGAAAAACAATTTACAAACCAAAAAGCATATTGGAAACTTTTATCAGCTTCATCAAAAACTGCGTTTAATATATGAATAATTATTTACGAATAATAATTTTTAATTTGCTTTGTATATAAGGGATATTTAATCATAAAATATACACTGAGTAACAAAAGTAAATATGCATAGTAATAGAGTTGATGTTTTTCGAAGAATAAGAGATATATAATCCTATCACATTCAAAATTAAAATGTATTTTAAAAAAAAGCTATCTTAAATTTAATTTTATAATGAAAAATATCCCAAAAATACAACCATTAAATTTGCAAAAATAGTTGAACTTAAAATTAACATGTAACTCATGTCACAAAAATATGTATGCAGGCAAAACAGGGAAAGAGAAAACAGATAATTTTTACAAGTTTCTTTTGAAAAAACTAAAAATTAATAATTAGTAGGGTAGACTTTGGCTTTTATCACTACTTTTAATCTTGAGGGCATTGAGTTTACCAAAGTTTGGATCACAGAAGATGGTATTTTCTGCCACTTCTCCAAAAGTACTCTTCTGAGATCATTCTTATTTTTGATCTCTTGTTTCCTATCTTGTTGTCTATCAAAGTAATCTCACAAGTGTTCAATATCGGGTCCGTGTTATCCTGCCTTTCGTAGCCCACGGCGAATTATCTCAGGATTGCAAGATTTACGTAAATTGTTTTCTACATCAAATTTTAATTTGGAGCTCTAATCTTTGGATTTTCCTCAACTTTTCTAACCATATCCCGACTTTCTCTATCTGTGAATATGCGTGGTAGATTGGTTATAACCTTGTTTCTAGTACTGCTGTCAGTTCGAAATTTTTCAATAACTTTTTATAATGTTACAGGACTATTCCCAATGGTCTTATAGATTTCCCTTTGAGACTTGCTCTCCTTGTGCAGTTTTAAAATTAAAATTTTCAGATCTCATGATATTTCCTTTCCTCGTGCAGCCGTTAGTAAATTATACAATTATTTAGCGTCTAACTTAGAAAATTGCAAAAAAATTTCAGAACTATCCGTAATATAGGACATAATTATAAAATCGAGTATCTAGTCTTTTAAATGACTTGAAACCTTTAAATTTTCAGATTGCATACATACTTTTGTGATGAAAGTTTTTACTTGTAGATAAGAAAATGAGCTTTAAAATTGTAAAGTAAATTAAGACGCCAGTTCATTTTCCATTTTTTTTTAAGTGTAATTCGCAATTAATAAGGTATATTCTCCAAAGGTATATACATATATTTTGTATTTATTTTTAAAATTTGGATTTTTTGACTTGAGACATGATTAATTTTGTGACTAAGTGTTGTTATATTTTAAAATTTTACAACGAAATTGAAGCTGGTAATATGAGATCAATTAATCGTTATCAATATTAAGCTTCTAGAGCTCTTTATCAAATTGATAATGGCAGATTATTTCAGGCTCAAAGTAGTCGTTTTAAGATTTGTACAATTAAGACATACGTGAATGTGCGACACTTTCGAAAAATATATAATCAAGCCGGATTGTATAAGGGAACGCATGCTCCATGTGCTTTGCAAGTATATTTCATTCGGATTCTCCAAACCATTAGGGGTTTACCTTTCTTAGGGCATCATAATTCCGAGATACCCTAAAGACCTTTTTCTTCCCCATGTGGTTTACTATCTTTGAGGGGAAAAAATGGGTAGCGCGTTACCAGGATACTCTAGCGATTCTTCTCTATTTTGACCCTTTTTGTCAACTAATTTTTCCCATCGCGTCTAGATCATAGATATATTGTTTGGCGCAGTATAATCAGATTTGGCTCTTTAACTATAAACCTCAACTTTCCCTCACTCACTCGAATTCTTCTAAAACATCAGCAAAACTAACAAACTGCATATGAATGGGGCTGTGATATTAAATATTATTCCCGAACAATCTAGAATTTGTAAATTTCAAAAGTATTTTTCATTTCTGAATGAATATATCCATGAAAGTCAGTATAAATAATAATAAACTTTGTGGTGAAAACATCGTTTGCTTTAAATTCATCCGGTGTAAAACTGTCTGGTTATGTTTTAAAATTAATTACAGTTATTGTAAAATGAAATCAACTAAAATTGATAACAAAAGGAAGTGTCAATATTATGAAAATTTTTCTTTATAGTTTAGTTTTTCCACTCAGTATCAAAAATTTCTTTGAATATATATCAATATATATACACTCATTGCCATAACAATTTGCGCACCAAGAAAGAGTTTTCAGAATAAACCGAAATTTTACATACGTAAGTTTAACGTAGATGTAAGTAAATGATATCAAAATCAAAACGATCATTTGTTGTAGGAAAAATTACAAATGAATGAAGGTTTTTGTACCCTGTTGGGCCTCCTCTAGTGTGAATGCATGATATCGGATATTGAGGCATACAAGTCCCATACGATGTCCTGCGACATCACGTTCCACAGTTGCTGTAAAAGCGACTTTAATTCAACCAAACTCATAGACTCTCCAACTTGCCATCCTAAATAATCCCAGATATGCTCAATCGGCGATAAATCTGGGGATCAAGCAGGCCAGAGAAGGGTGGAAATGTAGCAGAGGTAGTCTTGTGAAAACCTTGCAGTGTGTGGGCGAGCATTGACCTGTTGAAAAATTGGCTCCTGGGAGCCCTGTCATGAGTGGCAACACTTGTGGCTGATGAATGTCACGAACTTGTGGCTGAAGAATGTCCCATGCCATGTGAGAACGGTGTGCCACTGTACAGCGAAACGTTCCCCAAGGGGTTTCCACACACGTAAACGATTGTCATCACTGCCCAAATTGAATCTGGATTCGTCGTAAAGACGACCTGATTCCATTCGGTTGCATTCCAATCCCTTCGAGGGCGACACCACTCCAAACGGAGGTGACGGTGAGTGGATGTCAGTGGCAGTACACGCATAAGGGTCTGTCATCTGTCCTTCAGCCAAGCACATTGCGATGGTACGGACTGACACAGAAGCCCGTAGTGAAGGTGGTGCTTGTGTATGAATGGATGGTGGACAATGAAACAGTTGGCGCTATGCGTGCGTGTCGTGTAATGCGAGATCTTCTCGATTGTCGAGTGTGTTCTGAGGATGGTCTTCATGTGACAGACCTCTCTCTTGTCCACTGGTCCCAATACCTCTTCACAGTAAAGTCAGAACGGTCTAGGTGGAGAGCTACTCGTCGAGTTGACCACTCGGTTTTCTTCATCCCCTCTCGAACACTGACAGCTGCTTATATTGTCTCCGATTGCATCTATAGTTAAAAATCTGCTAATCTGTTTTATAATCCAAGGGAAACGAAGTTCAAAACCCTCTGATGGCATTAAGCAATGCGCAATCACGTTATATTTCTAATCATTTTCAAATCTGCCTGAAACGTACCTTCATGCCAAGTTTCGTAACAATTCTATTCTTACTTCTTGGTGCGCGAATTTTATGGCAATGAGTGTACGTAAAATTTACTTCATTATATATTAAAAATTTTAGAAATTTCCTAATGTTCATGAATGTAAAATTTATTTAATTATTATTCCTAGTTTCTTTTCAGTATTCATTTCGGATCTCAGAAAATTCTAAGTTTTGAATTCTTGATTGTTTTGCTAATTTCGCGTTTAAAAACAACACGAGGGATATTGGAGATGGACCTCGAAATTTTGAACCTCGATCAAATGACGAGGACGACATTTGAATTGGTTCCTTCTCCAAACACTCACCTCATACTAATGGAGGATCTCGACATGTTTAATGAGCATCAGCCCTGCAACACGACGGATCTGTAGTAGCCTCAAAGCTCTAACATACTGCTCGTCGAAAAGAAAGCCAACTGCTAATTCACGACCATGACCACTAGGCTACAGCGTCCACAACTTTGAATTAACATCGTACTAAAGCAACAAGAAGGCTATTGGCAATGGACCTCGAAATATTTTAGTCGTAGTTGAGGATGACACTTGAGCTGAAAACCTATTTTTCTAACTTCCACATTACGTAACGACTTTGAAGCTAATGCAGCATTTCCCGAAAATCCGCTCAAAAGCGTTTTAATACGATCAATACTAGAACAAGTTGTTGGTGATGATGATGATAGTGAAAAATTTTTGGCGCAAGAACCAGACGTGGCCATACTGCGCCAAACAAGGTAAATCTGTGATCTAGACTGTAAAACAATGAAAAAAGATTGATCGACAAGAAGGGTCATTCGAGAAAGTAAAGTTTATTGGCGCAAGAGCCAGATATGGATATGCTGCGTCAAACAAGATTTAACTGTGGTCTAGACGAGAAGAAATTGAAGAAAATACAAATTAGTTGGCAAGAAGGAGGGTCGAAAATAGAGAAGGATCGCTAGGGGAACCCGGGGGCGCGTCACCCATGTTTACCAAAGACAGTAAACCCCATGGGAAAGAAAAAGATTACTAGGGTGCTTCGGGGTCATGATGCCCGTACTTACCTAACGAAGGCAAGTCCCTGAGGTCCCCTGATATAATCCCCAGGGGCAGGGTAAGCAGCTATACCCCCATACGCTGGGTACCCAATTTAGTCGCTTTTTACGACATGCATGAGCTACAAAGAGATTATCCTGTCATCCCCGGTCACCACATGTGTCGAACAAGTTGTTAGAGTTGAACACCACGACCAATGGACGTGATCATGACTTCTTGGTTATCGCGGTTGTGATGAACTGTGTAAATTCAAAGTTCACTCAGCAAAGAGGAGAGAGAGAGAGAAAATATTTGTCCTAATTTTCATAACTCCCGCATCATATTACGTAAGGTTCTTGAAACCCAGTTCCAGTTTTCAAATGAGCAACAGCCTTTATCGAGAGTACAACCACAATATGATGGTTTATAAGAGAATCAAAACTCTTGAACCCACGGTTCCACTCTTACACTGTTGAAGTTCCTTTCTGAATTTGAGTCGAGTCGTAAATTCGAATTCTGATTTTACCAAAGATCGTCAAATGGCTTCTGCTGCAAATTAATTCGTATTCAAACCCGAGTCCTCATATGGTGTAAAATGGAAATTTATGGAGTTAAGGCTCGGGACCGACGTTACTTTAGCCGAGTTGTGGAATGAGTCCTGATGTCATTAAAGACCTGTCTTTTTTGCGAGGTAATACACATTAAATTTGTCGTGGCTCAATGTTCTTACGTTGACGAGGAGATTTCAAGAGTGATGTATTAGTTCAAGTGTCATTCTCGTGCATGAATGTGGCTCAAAATTACGAGATCCGAATCCGAAACCATGACCATTAGGCTACCACGGCCACTATGCTAACAGCAATTGCGTAGATCACCAAGGTAAAGAGATAAAACTTAAAAGATGTTTAATTTAGTTTTTATTAAAGTCGCACTAGAAGCAACACAAGGGCTATTAGCGACGGACCTCGTAATTTTGAACTACGGTCAAGTGACGAGGGTGACACCTGAGCTAGCACCCTCTTCTCCTAACATCCACACCACGAACTTAAAAGGATGATAGGAACTGTTGTTATGAATCAGAAGTTTATTACTATTGAATAAAGTAAAGAAAGTGCGTGTTTATAATAAATTGGAAGTGGCAGAAGTTTATCAGCAAGTTAAAAAATAAGTTTTTTGTGATAAGTTTTTAAAGTTAAATACTGCACAATATGCATGTGTGTATATATATATATAATAATAATTTTTTGTAATGTTTGCGATTTAATAGTTTAATTCTTATCAAATATGATTTGTAAACTATATGCATGTTAAAAATTGTCAAATCACATTAATAACTTTAGAAAAATGCGAATCTTCCACTCATCCATCGTAATTGTTATTCCCCCCCCCCCCCGTACATTGGTACACATTTTTCGTTCATTAATTCCCCTCTTCCTTTCATAAACGGTTCTATTTACGTGACTGAACTAATTGACACGTCTATTAATGAAGAGCTCTTTTCATTAATTGGAATATTTCCATATACTATCTTTTCTTTTTGTACGTGTACTAATTATAAGATTATCAAAAAGTAATCTGTTATTTTTGCTTCATTACTCAACATCGTTGAACGAAAATTGGATTCATTTTTGATGATATTAAGCACGTTTACACAAGGAACTTAATTTAGCTTTTTTTTTTTTATCACTTTTTCAGAAGATACAATTACATTACTACTCTCAGCCCCAGATATTTCTCCCTTTCTTTTTCCACCTCTGTTGCGATTTCCTAATTTTTTTTACTTCTCCGAAAATTGCTGCTAATTCAGGTTGAATTTTGATTTTTGGAATTAATACTACAAATAAGCTCCGCAATAAGTTACCGATGCCGAATCTTGGAAAATGGGATCACAATTATGTGACGAGACCGATTTTTGACTTCAAACTTCGAAATTTCACACCACGTGACGTGAAAATTTCAGATGAATATGACAATTAGCAGTTTCCGTTATTCACTGAATGTTTTTCGATGGAATTGGCATTTCAGTTCATACTACCATCAGTATCGTGTTGTTTCACTTTAAAGGCACGTATATATTTGCGAATGTATGCACATCTTTAAGCGCCGAATGAACAGCTCACGAACCATGCCTGCCGAACCATCTCCTGCACCGAAAATAAAAGACTCGTGTTCTCAGTTTTAATTGACGTTAATTAAAATATGGACACCATTATAGAAATGTCATGAATAAGTTCGTCCATTGACAAAAATAGTACCATAAATACTTCTTTTTTTAAACTTTTAATTAAACTAGAGAAAGCTTAGTATGTGAGGGTGGAGTTTTTCATGGCACAAGAACCGTATTTGGCTATGTTATGCCAATCAAGATATAACTGATTTAGACGTTTGTAAATAGAAAAGAAAAAAGTACAATTTAGGAGACAAAAAGGATCGAAAAAAGAGAATTGCAAGGGAATCCCGGGGATCACTCATGTTTATCCCAGGCAATAAACCACAAGTAAAAGAAAATATCATTAGGGTTCCTTAGAGTACATCTTTTTACAACGTTTTTCTGAATTTCACTTGGTGTGTGTGTGTCATCAAATTTTCGATCGTTAATTTAACCAACTTCCTATCAAGCTAGAGCTTTGAAATTTTGGGAATCGTTCGTACTGGCCTAACAATGCAATATTTAGACGTTTGCGAGAAGTTTTAACTAATATTTCAATAATTTTAATAAGTCAAAATATTCTTTCCTCTCGGCGCTTTTAGGATTGAGGAAAAAATTTCTTTCCCCCTCTGGGAACACCGGGCACTCCCCACACCACATGAGGCCTCGTAAAACTATTGTACTCACAAAGGGGAGATACTATCTCCCCTTTACTATCTCTGAGATAGTAAGGGTTGCTGACTTTTAGACAGTAATCATTCACAAGAAAGAAAGTTTCCAATATTTGGCGCCATGTCTTATCACAATAATTTTTTCTGAATTCTGGTTCCCATTTTTTTTTAATAGAATGACTTACAAATTTTCAAATGCATGTTTTGATTTTATGAGTCTTATGAATTTTTTAATATGCTCACAAATATCTCTTTTTTAGTAAATTTTAAAGTTAAAAATAACCAACAGTTTTAACTAATATTTCAATAATTTTCTTTAATAAACTTTGCCACCATATAAAAACGTTGGTTTTTATATCGAATTATTCAAATATATTGTCTTTATATCATAAATACATTTTTCAAAATTGTACAAAAATAAAAATTTCTAAGTAAAAATATTCCTACTAAGAATTTTCTTTTTTTTAAAAAAAATTAAAATTCATTCAAAATTGATAATTGGAAATGCATAATTTTTTCTATGAAATATGGGGGAGGGGGTATTTGATACAATCCGAAAAAAATAATGATGTTTCAAAAATTTAAAATACACTTAACTGCAAATCTACTTCAGTTTTATTTTAATGTAATGAAGTGAAATATTAAAGCATATGAAAAACCAAGTGTGAGAGAGTTATTGTTTATTAACATCGTACTCGGATGTTGGTTTGGTTTTATTAATGTTGCACTAGAAGCAACACGAAAGCTACTGGCGACGGACCTTGGAATTTTGAACCTCGGTCAAGTGACGAAGATGACACCTGAGCTGGCACCTCCACTCCTAACGACCACTGAGCTACCATGGCCAAAAATGAAAACCAGAGAAGAAAGTTACAGCTCAAAGATTATGTAATTACAAAATCAACATTTGACAAAATGAGATTTACAAAATGTAGTGGAATTCATTCCTTGATCACACACATAAAACACAAACGAATAAAAATTTTAGTCCCACATAACATTCCAAGAAATTGAATTTATATCAATTTAAAAAAGTTCTCATACATTTTAAATCATAATAACCAGCCTGAGAAAAAATTAAAAAGCAAAGTCTGTATTAATGAAAAAAACAAAAGACTTGTTTTAAAATTTCAGATAATTGGTACTTTCTAAAAATAAATCAAACTTATCAAAAAATGTTAAAGTAATGAAAAATATCAATTCCCAAAATAAAATTGATTAAGTGTGTATGTTGAAAGCAACAGAAAATAGAATTACATTCTTAGAAGTGAGAAAGTTATGAGGATTTTCAGAGAAAGTCTAGATATTTTGCGAAACTTCCATTAAATAAAACTCCAATTACCTGAAATCCTTTCCAGGTGCATTTTTTAAAATTTTATTCAGTTGATAAACATATATAAATAAATTCTGAACATTTCTAATGCTTCCTTTTCGTAACATAAGATTCAAAATGTTTTATGAGCTGTTTATATTTTATTTTTTCATAGCCAATACATCATAAGAGTTAAATTTTATGCAATTATGCCATATGGATTTGCTCTACAATGAAACAAAATCAAATAACTTAATTACTATAAATACATTAATAATTAAATATAAACAATTATCAAAACTATACCTTAAAGAAAATTTTGACAAAATCCTTGCTTCATACTCATGATATATCTATCAACTTTAATTGACCATTTCTAAGTTTCAGGCAAAGAGATAAGCAAAATCACATTTTTCGTGTGAACAGGCACTTAATTTTTTAAAAAAAATATCTAAATCAAAACAATATGACTTAGCTTAGAAAACAGGATTAAGTGAAAAACACTAAAAAATTAAATAAACGTTCATGTTTCTTGTAAAAAATATTTCAAGAAAATTATTTTCCCTTTTTAATATTTTTAACTATGCAATAAAAGGCTGTCTAAAAATGATTTCATCATTGTTTAATCAACAAACAGGTGAAATACAGAGATAAATTGGAAAACATAAAAAAATAAGATTTATTCAAATGTAAAAAAATGATTTGATCAAGGACTATTTTAAATTAAATTTCAAAATTCCCAGAATATTATAAAATATAATCTACGCCAATCCATAGATTTCAATCAGATGGCTGACTTTAGTAATATATGCTTCTTTAGCTTCATTTTGATCCATGCCTGAAAAGTAAAAAGTTCTTTGTCACGAAACTAGAAATAAATGCAAGCTTAGCATAAGTCATTTTTTTTCTAGGTATTACTTAAACAGCAATTAATTAAAATTTATTCACAAGCATTCAATAAAAGAATATTTTTTTCAAATACTGAAATAATTTATACTTTAAATTAGTATATACTAATCAAAGAACTAAAAAACATACAATAGCTAGTAAATAATGATTTATTGCCAAATGTTAAGTCTAATGACACTCAATCACAAATGTTGTACCTGAATTACAGATAGGCGAAAAATCAAACACACACCTTGCTTTGATCTAAATAAAGATTATTTATGCTTAACAATATTGAATGATTAAAAGAAATCTTTGTAAAGATAAGATATCTTTAAACAGTTCTATTCTTGAAGAGCAGTTTTTGCTTTTTCACTTCACTTGTAATTTTCAAATAATTTGAAGGTAAAAAGAATTCTAGAATGTGAAAATCATGAACAATAAATCAATAAGTTTGGGAGAAAAAAAAACAGACTTCATTAGTAAGATAGAACTGGATTGAAATATATACCATGCAAAAAAGAAAATAAATAAATTTAGACTTAGGTAAATATTTCCTTAAAAATTTAAATGCTTAAAATGCAATAAAACATCTAAAAGTAAGAACCTTGGAGAGAGATTTTTATCTCATTATCTATTTATTGCAATTTTTAAATACAACTCAGTTAAATAATGAATCATATACTGTTCAAGACTATTAAAGAAAAGAATTCAAAGAAAAGCATCAAGGAAATAATTTTATTCATTGTAAAAATGTAAAACTATATTTATTTCTCCTGAGGACAAAAATAAATAAAATCCCAGTTCAAAATTTAGCAATTAATTGATTGTTTTATTAATGTCACAAGAGGCATCAACACTCAAACCCAAGACTCCAGGAAACAATACTGGCCACAACAATGCTACCAGAGCCAATACTACTAGAGACACTAACACACTCCCTGTTTTCAAAAACAAAGTTTAAATCTAAATGCCATTATATTGACATGAATTTTTTTGAATAAATGCATGCAATTTCTTATCAATTTGAGAGTACACAGATACCCTGAATATGAATTCATTTTTGGAAGTAAATTTAAAAACTTACAACAAACATACAAGGAGAAAAAAAAATAATTTCAATAATAATTTAATGATAAAATAAAAATACCTTTCTTTCCATTCCAAGCATCCCATTTTGCCTTTCCTTTCAAATCAAACATCCCAGGACGGGCTGTGAATGTTATAAAAAAGAAAGATTATGTTAAAACTCTACAACAAGTATTGAATTTTTTAAAAAACATGTTTTAAACGAAATGCATTCCCTCTCAATCATTTAATAAAATAATTAATATTTTTTTTAATGTTCTCTTAAGTTAAATCTAACACAATCTTTTAATTTTTTAATACGTTATGTTAAAAAATTGAACAAAAAATGTACCATTGGCAAAAATAATCAATTATTTTTTTAAATAATCTCTGTTAATTAAACAAACAATTCCATTTTATGAAGATATATGATTTTAAGATATTTGTTTTCCTATAAAAATTTTAGTTTCATTAGAACAAAATCAAAATTTAAATTTGATTTCTCTATAAATATTTAATTCTATATATTTTAAAAATTATATACATAAAATAGATATCAATGAAACATTTTTTTTTCTCATTTTAATAGCTCGAACATTACAGTGCCCGATTATTTAGATTCCCTCTATTATATACGAAATCAAAAACATCGGATATTTTCTTCCAAACAAAGCTTTCACATATATTATTAATGCCCTTTTTTAAAACTTACACCCAGAATACCTTACTCTTAGAAGCCACTTTAAAATAAATATTGATACATTTAAAAAAAGCTAAAAAGTAAAACCAAATTATACCTGTATTGGTATCTCCCACAGTTGCTTGTTTGTATAGAGCATATAATTCAAGCAGTTCTTCATCTGTTGGTTTACTTTTAAGATTTTTGACATCTTCAGCAGCTTTTTCAAATTTCTTGAAAAAAAAAA
The DNA here is from genome assembly GCA_019974015.1 of Nephila pilipes. NCBI lineage: Eukaryota > Metazoa > Arthropoda > Arachnida > Araneae > Nephilidae > Nephila > Nephila pilipes. Next base: position 1,102,437 of record BMAW01042039.1, on the reverse strand, counting down.
AAAAAAAAAAAGAGGTGTTACAACTATCAAGCATCTCCGCGAAAACTCCATTATCAAAGTTAAGGAAATACATGCCATATATTTTATTTTTTTGTCAAATGACTAAAGAAAATTAAGGAAATATATACTATATCGCATAATAAATTAAACTTGAATAATTAAGAAAAATACATACCTCATTTACAGACATTTTGTAGAAGTAATTGCCGGAGAAGTAATTCAACACCAAATATGTTTTTTACTACTTAGGAGAACGTTGCAAAAGCAATCCACTTACGAAGCCCTAGGCGAAGTTAGTGATTTCAAAACTTCCTTAGCGGTTGCCAATTTCTGCTCTTCCCGTTATATTTTCCTTATGAGCTTTCTCAATTTCGGTTTTCAAGGTCCGCTACATGACGCCGGCTTTAAAGAGAATTCGAGCACAAATAATAATAACAATATCATTAAAACTTTACTCCTCTGACAGAATATATTAAAATCAAATTTTAAAATGTATCTAGTAAGGAAAGAAAAACTGTTATTATGAACTGTTCCAAAGCAAAAAAAGAGAAGAGAAAGAGAGAATTTTTAAAAAGCATTATCATATTCATAAATGAAATTACAGTGTTCTCCATTTCCACAAATTAAAATTACTCTGAATTAATATGCTAAGTTATTAATATTACTAAAGGTAACTTTTGAAGTAGTAATTTAAAAATAATAAATTTGAAAGGGAGAATTATTAATGGACACTAGGAAAATTGGACCATTTTGCTTTGAGGTCTGAAAATATGATACAAATAGTAACCCCAATTACGATTACATCCTAATTACGATTAAGATATTACCTTCCATCCTCCTTTGGGGTTCTTATAATGACTTTGGTCCTTCTTTAAAAAGTCCTCGGGTCTTTCATTTCGAGTTATAAACTGAGTACCACTTACAAAATTTTATGATTCGTGGATAATATGCTGAATAAATTTAATTTTGATATGCTTGTAACAGAAGTATAAAATTATTAGATTAAATATTGTTTCTAATTATATTTTCGGTTCAATAAACATTGCTCCAACATTATCATTATTACTGGCAATAAAATTTAATTTACAGGGTAAGAAAACTTCTTGAGATTAATTGCCTGAGATTTAAATAATAGGTGTCTAAACTATGACCGTTTGAGGGCCCCATTGCAAAAAAAAAAAAAAAAAAAAAAAAAAAAAAAAAAAAAAAAAAAAAAAAGAAAAGAAAAATTGCTGGGCTACACATACAATATTTTTTCAAAAATTAATGCAGCATATTTTGTGCATCTCACAGGTTTATGTTCAGCCAAAGTACTGAAATGTGTCAAATCTTTTATTTTTATTTGATTGTGCAAAAATTTCAACTTTCTTTCTAATGCTGTTATTGTTTGAAACATATTATTAATAAATTGATTTTTTCCTTGAAGTCTCAAATTTAAATCATCCAAATGTTCTGTTAAGTCTACTAAAAAAGCTAAATCTAAAACCCAATCTTCGTCTTCAAATTCAGTCTCAGGTTTCTCTTTTGTTTCCATAAATATTTTTATTTCAGTTCTCAAATCGTAAAATCTTTTGAGCATTTTGCCCTTACTGAGCCGAAATACAATGCAATATACTGCATACAAAAATTGTAATTCTTCAAAAAATTTGCCGTCGAGTGGATACACACATAATTCGAAACGTAAATTTTCATGGCATAATAAGATTTTTTATTAAATTTTTTATTTCAAAATTAATGTCAACGAATCGATTATATATGAAAAATATTGCAAACATTTATTTTTTTAATAAAAGTATGTAAATTTAAATATTTTCATAATTTGCGTTTGGGCCGCACTCTAGACAAGAAGGATTTAAGGATTTGTCCTATTTTTTTCCCCTGAAGATTACTAATCTTGCGAAATTCTAAAGTTTTTTTTTATAATTGCTTCTCCTCTGAATATTTACTTTATATTTTTTTGTAAATTTTTCTGGTTTGCTCTCGATGTCTGTGGCTTAAAACTTTTTTCTTTTATTAAAATGAAGAATCGAAACCAAAACATGCTACAATTTATTAGAAGCTAAATAATAGTAATAAAAAATATTTTAATAAATAAATAAATATTAAGTAAATGAGATATGTTGCTCCCTTAAAAGTAGAGTTCTAGGTACCTTGTTTTTGTGATAAAGTAAATTAAGTATGTTTAAGAATGACAATCAATCGAAATTTTAAGTATATATAAGAACTCAATATAATATTTAATTTGTATTGCATAAAAATAATAATAACTTTTAAAAATTTCACTGCTGTTACACAAGATAAATAAATAAGATAAAAATATTGTTCTACGCAAAATTTTACGAAGAATTGGTTAGCCACTAAAGGTTCTAGCCTTTTTTTAAAAAAATAATTATTACATTATTCAATTTAGTATTGAAATTAAAGCAAACAATAAATTATTGAAGTTGACAATAATATTATTTTCAGATATTAAAATTGAGGCAAATGTTAAATCATTGAGTTGAAAATTTTGTAAGCTAAATGTAATTATTGCTGCTGGAAAATGAAAATAAGCAAGTCACGCGCATTTCAGACTTTATTTTGAAAAGTGGTAGGGCAACCAATTTATACATTACCAAAAATAATAGTCCTTTTAGTTGCGTGCGAAGAAATTTTGCAATGTGCTACTAACGTAATTTTTTTTATGATATTAAATTATTTAGAAAGCTTTTATATTTTTAAAATTGTTTCAACATAAGCCACTAGATGGCAGTATAAATTTCATGAAGCATGGAAAACGTAAAGAATTCTGTTTTTGTACATTTTGACAGGTAGTTCAATCTCAAAGCGTGGTTCATGTAACTTATATTCAAAAATAAAATTAACTTAACCACTTGACTTTTTTTCAATAAAAATCCCTTTACATAGTTTTTTTGAAATTCAGACGCGTTTCTAATTTTTTCACACAATTTTCCCCCCCTAAAACCGGTGATAGGATCGAAAGGGGTCATCAAAATTTGTGTCAAGTAAGCATCAATTTCAACATGGGTTTCTTCATGCACGAAAATATAAACTTTAATTTGAATGATTACTTAAAGTAATTCTTTATATATAAATATATATATAAGTGTATTTGTAAGAAATGTGATGATTGAACCAGCACTTTATTGCTTTTCTGGGAAATAGCAGAAATGTGACAGTTCTGAATTTTGATGCCCAAGAAACTGAACGTTGTTTATTTTCTCATCTTTTGAAATATTGAGCGAAATAAATTAGCTTCTGAAAGGTGAGTTAATTTGTTAAATTCTCGTTTTTATTTCAATGTGCATTTCTAACATTGTTCATGTCTTGTTAAAATGTTACTTACCATGGTTTCAAGAATTATAATGCTTTTAAATCTCAATATTTTTTTACATTGCATGATGAAGAATGTATAGTTGTCATATAATTGCTCAGAGTTTCACTTAATGTCTTATAAATTGGTTAGTGCTTATATAGAAATCACACCTTCAATAATAGATGTCTCCTTTAATTTTGAAAAATGGTAACTTAAAAAATATCGGGTTTATATAACTGGTTTTCTTAGTAAATTATATCCTGATTATTATTGATGATAGAATAATAAAAAGGAATAGAAATTTTCAAAAATGTCAAATCGAGAAGTTCATCATACTTAAACTATTGATCTTATAAGTTTTATCCAAATTTTAAAATTTTTTACAGTTAGTTTCTATTGTATATAAGTTTTTGCTTTCTCTTTACATTGTATTTAAATATTATTTATAAACTGACAAAAAATGTTTTGTACATTTTAGAAATGGTAGAATTTTTAAATTTTTTTTATAGGTTTGTGAATGTAGTAGAATATTTTATGAAATGTATGTCTTGAAGACCAGAAATGTATATCTTGTGTATCCAAGTTAGTTTTCTGAACAAATATTTTAATTTCAATTCTAAATTGTTCTCTTAACTTATTTACAAATAACAATATATATTGGATTTATGGGAAAATTCAAATGATTACTTCTAAAAGCTTTCTTTTATGGAAAAAATATCTGTAAAGCCATTATTTTTTTATAATTTCTTTCACAAACTGAACTTAAACTGGCAATGTTTAAAATTTCTTATCTCATGTCTTTGTTGTTTTCTTCTTCTCACAATAAATACTATCTCAACTTGATTCTACTAATTTCTTCTATGCAAAAAATTAAAATAGTTTTTCTACATTTTAGACTCAAGTAATTTAAAACATTAATTTAATTTCTGAAAATAATTTTACAATTCTTGAAGGGTTATCTTAAAATTGCAATGTTTATTGGCAGTTTTTGAAGAGCTCTACTTTGCATTACTTGATTATTTCTGTAAATGTGTATCTCATTTTTTAATAAATGTTTACTTTTTTTTCTTGTATTATATACTTTAAAAAATTGTTTTGAAAACTTTTGTCTAAAATTTTATCTGCTGATGTTATAATATGAGTTCATTTTGAGAACAGCGTTTAATTACTTTTTTGTGTATTAAGACCTTTAATAAACCTAAGATGTCCAATTTTACACTTTGAGAGAATTTTGTAATCCCTTTTGTACTCATTTTTTGCAACCTTTGATCCAAAAATACTTCTTTGCATTCTTTTTATACACCTAATAATATAAAAACTATAACAGTTACTGGTACTTTTCCATTTCGCCGGCACAAATCTTGCCTAGAAGACTTTATTGGCGACAATACACAGTATACATAAATTCGTTTGCCATAAGTTGTATCATTTTTGGCGACTTAATTGCTTCCACTGGCGAAATGGAAAAGTACTTAGTTATTTAATGAAATCATTTAATTATTTGTTTGCATGAAATTGTTTATGGTGATAGATGTATATGTGACTGTGTAAACTGTAACGTTGACACAAAGTACACCTTTACCATTTACTGAATGAGGATTGTGCCATTCTGGAGATTCCCCTTGGAGCAAACCAAAAGGCTTTGCCATAGTCTTAGGGAATTTCTTGAAAGAAAGTGTAATATACTTACTAAATATTCTAAATTAAGTAAAATTAAAGTAATTCAAAGAATATTAATTTTGATTGTTAAATGGAATGTTGATTTTTTTATGTTTTTCTTTTAATTTTAGATCAATATTACTCCTCCAGACCTATTTGTCATTTAATTTTAATCTTTTATGAACTAAATTTTACTAGTGCAAATATAAAATGTTTTTTTAGAATGCTATATAAATGGTTCAAAGTGGCCAAAAAATAATTTGAATGAAAATTTTCAAAAAGAATTTTTCTATGTATTATAGACAATAAAGAAAATGATAGTTTTGTGGTTAAATACACAATCTTTGTGAAGAAAAATTATCAAAAAAAAAAAAAAAAAATAATAATTATAATAATAATAATAATTAATACAGCAGAAAAATAGGATATTAGCAAACTAAAATTTATATAAATTTAAAACAGAGTTATTCCTAGATATTTTAAAAATACATATAGTCAAATGGAGCAGGCTCAGTTTTTTTTCACAACTCTAACCATCATATCCTATGAATTTCCATTTGTACTGCTTTTTTTAAAAAAAAATTGTTGATCAACTTAATAACCTAAAATATCATATGTAATACATGTAAGTTTATTTTTAAGCTTTCAAGCTGTATTTAAATTTGATGGATTAACTGATAACTGTTATTACTAATTCTTTCAATTCTAACACAAGTAACTTTGTAATTATATATATGATAAATCTCGACAATGTTACTATTGATGTAGATATCCAATAAGATATGAAAGTTGTTATATAAGTAATGAATGTTTGATTTTGTTCAACAATTCCAGAACATCTTATGTTCTGATAATTTCAAGACATGACAAAATAAAAATTTTGAGGTTGTGTGGCTACAACTGCTTCAGCAAAAAAAAAAAAAAAAATGTTAGACTGAGCAGAACTCTTAGAAATTAGAGAGGAAAAGGGGGTTCAGCAAAATAATTTATTAATTTAACAATTAAAAAGGGACTTGTGATAATATTATAATATGTACGATTCGGAAAGGAAATAAGTATATTTAAAAGTGGAAGAAAAGCTGTAGAGCATTTAGAATAATTGAATAAAAAGAAATAGGATAAATTTAATTTATCATCACATCTAGGTATATCATTATCTTCATCCTTTGCAACGTAATAGATCTTACATTTCCTTTTTTTTTTTTGATACATTACAGCTATACATTATGACTGTATATATTGTAACTGTTATCAAGATTATATCTTTAATATCAAAATAAGCAACAGTCTTCAAGCTGACATACTTCTAAGAAAAGATATTTTACCTGGATTTTTTTTATATATTTAATGTATTAATGTATTATTATTTAGAATATTAAAAGTATTGTTTATGCAATATTATTAATAAAACTCAGAAAAAAATTAATATATTACTGCATCATTTTTTTTTGCTGTGCTGTTTTTCAATATAACTAAAGGATATTCTGTGTAATTTATTTCACGTAAATGTGTTTTGATGTACCTTTATTAGAGATCAAGAGATAGAGAGGTATTATTAGAGGTAGAATCTATATGAAATTAGGTGTATAGTCTTCACTTAATTGACAAAGAAACAAAAGTTTTACAACTTCTGCGGATATGAATACTAGATTTTAGTGCTTTAGATATGTGTTGTTTCATTATTAAACTACTTTTTAAATGTAACAGCATTTTATGATTAATTTTAATATTCTTAAAAATGAAATTATAAATTTCTTCTAATGTTTTAAAAATTAAAAGTGGACAAATTTTTAGTGCATATTTTAGAATTAACAATGATTTATTAAATAAATTAAAACTCCCCCCCCCCTATGATCAAGAAAGTATGTTTTGTGTTTGATAACAAGAATTATTAAAAAGTCTTCCCTCACCCATAGATTTTGTGACTCTTAACTTCATGATTAGAGTAAAAATCATTGAAACTCATTCATTTGAAAAAAATTATATTTCATGTGTATTATTTTGATTATATATATTAATATATATACACATTAGTATGCAAAACTTAAGCAACAAATGCATTTTTCAACATACTACTATGAAATTGTTGAAAAGGACTTATTACTAGTACAGTGAAAAGGCAGCTCAGTAGCAAGATGACGCATATGCAAATTATTAGCTCTGTGACATCAGAGGGGGACGTCACAACACTCAAACTCGTGGAATGCGCGCGTTCAGTGCCTAGGCAACTTAAAAATTCATGAGGAAGAATGCATTTCCAGATATTCCCTGCAAGTGAAAGTGAAATCGTTCGGTCATAATGGCTACAAGAAACTATCCTCACTCCTTTATATGTGATAGAATGATCGGCAAGCTGGAAGAGGAGTGTTGCACAAGAGTTTGGAATTGACAAAGTATAGTTTTAAGAGCTTGGAAAGTCTTCAGAATTACAAGCACAGTTGTAAGAGGAAAACAATGGCAAGTGATGACCAGTATATCATTCTGTAGACAAAAAAAGATCGAAACCAAACATCGGGCAACATTGCTCAACATCTGCGTACGGCAACTTGACAACGGGAAATACGGTTTACTGCGGCCCGACGTCTGCGTCATCCTAAACGTTGAGATCATTAACAGGAGCCCATTGGCAGTACCGTTTACAGTGGTGTCAAGAACACAAAGACTGGACATCTCCTCAATGGAGTCACATTCTGTTTACTGATGAGAGTCGTTTCAGTCTGATCGACGAATCTCAGTATTATTCGATATGGAAGGAGGGAGGGACACGGTTTCCCCCCATTAACATCAGGGTAAGAGATTGTTTGGATGGTCCAAGCGTGTTCGTATGGGGATGCATTATGTTGAATGGATGAACGAAGCTCCATATTTTCGATAGAGATCATTAATGCGATGAAATTATCCTCCCACGTGTATGCCTGTTCACAGATGAAATTGGTCCAGACTTTATTTTTATGAACCATAATGCACGTCCATACATGACCTCTCCTATTGAGGAGCTGCTAGAAAGTGAGGTTATTAGCAGAATGGATTGACCAGCGTGTTCTCCTGATTTAAATCCCAACGAACATTTATGGGAGGTTTTGGGGACATACCCGGCTGCAAGATCGTATCCTCCAGAGAGCATCAGACAACTGAAACACATGCTCCTTGAAGAGTGGCTATTCTTTCCTCAAGAACTGCTGGATAACTCGATTTTCAATATGAACAACTGTTGTCACGCAACCATTGCAGTTAGGGGAGGTTAAATCCCTTACCGTGGGCCTTTGGTTTGTTGTTCTTCCACATGGCCAAACAATGGTTTTTACTAACGCTATTCTGTCAATAAAGCCTTGCTCCATAATGTATGCATACAATTCACTTTTTGGCTACTATGCTTTCATGAACTCTTAAGTGCTGCATTGTGCCTCTGCTGTGTGAATTTCATGTCACCCAGCTGATTTTTTTCTCGAAATTATGGCACAATCTGGAAAGTTTTGCTTACTAGTGTGTGTGTATTACACATACACACACAACTTTTAAAAAAAATTAAGTCTTTGCACAATTATTAAATTAAATGTTGAATAATAAATATTACCCTAAAATATTTTTCGGAATTTTTTAAAATAATTAACATGAAATTTAAGTCAATCCATTAAATATTTTCATTACTTTTCAATGGGTTTTTTAAAGTTTTTCCTGATGAAATGGATAAACTTATATAGTTCATTCTATTATGTTTGTAAAACTGTAATATTTATAGATTCAGATTATATTAAAAATATTTACAATTTATCGTAAATTATGAGAGGAATTTTAAGCTCTGTCGCTAAAGCTATACCACAAGGCTTTATTTTGCATATTTTGTCTGCGTTATGCGTCAATAGTTGAGAGAAAATTCGAAAGAAATTGAGAAAAAAAAAATGTGAGAGATGAGAAGAAAGTTACGAATTTTATGCTCCATTCACGTATTGTATAATTTTATTATTAATTTGCTGTTTTACCTATAAATTTGAACATTTGAAAATCGGTAGGCCCCCCCCCCCTTTGTTGGGGGAAGGGAGAGAAGAAAAGTAAAACTGAAAGCAAAATCACGATAAATTAATCTTTATTATTCAAAATATTCTGTATTATTATGATAAACTATAAATGATAGTGAGTGATATTATGGATAATCTGAATTACTAACAGCTTATTAATAAAGTCCAAAAAATATTGAACGGAAACTTAGTTTCCTTGAAAAATAATGAAAATATTTAAATATCAATTTTTCTGTAAAGTTTATTGTATTAACTAAGGTAACTATAAAGGATATGTTGAGCAGTATAAGTTCATCTTCTACCTTGTCCATAGAAAGAAGTGTTAGCGATTTGCGTGAAGGTACTCAAAGTATTATATTGTAAGAAGCTTTTGTAATGATCGAATTATTTACATTATATTACATTATATTTTTCAAATAATAAAGAATACAATCAAATCTGTTATGTGGTATGGTAAAATGTAATGCAAGAAACATGTTGGTATGACAGCGATCATATTTATTACAGATGAGCAATATTTATTATCTAAGAGCCTTAAATTTGGCTGGTATCATAAGTAAAATTACATCTTAACTTTTTTTTTTTAAATCCTTTCACGAGAGATACACAACTTATAAAAAAAAAAAGTTTCAGTGCAACCATTCAAAGTACGAACACTAAGAGTGTATAAAGTGTGGAGGTTTTTGCTGTTTTGATAGAAAAGTAAAACTTGTCACAAAATTGCATGTTTGATCCAAAACTCTATCGCTCTTTATTTCGGTATCTTTTTTTTTCTTTATTTCAATATCTATTTTTGTTCGTAAAATTTTTTGCCTCTAGAGAGGGGGGGGGGAATGTTGCTGCTGTGCATTTTAAGCAAATTAATTGTGTCTCGTAATACTAAAACCATCAAATTCTGAATTGTTCATTTGTGATCGTTGGCTTTCAATTTTTATATTTCCTTTGTGTATATAGAACATGTCAATAATATTTAATGTAATACGTAAGTTTTAAATGTTTTGTAACTAAGACCTAAAAAATTATTTTCTTTTCTTCTTTTTTTTTTTTTTTAATGAAGTGATCGTTCCTACATCTGTAAAACTCTGAAGTTATGTTAAAAGATCCAAGTTAATCCGTTGAAGTATGAACTTTGAAAAAAAAAAACAACTGATTATTTTGTTTCTCATCCGTCACAGCTGACAGTTTTTCTGGAGGATACTTAGCCTCGAAGGATCCACGAATCGCATCAGTATGGTAACCAAAAAGAAGGAATTGTCTTGTAGAATTTTCGATTTAGAAAAGTAAAATTTGGATTTCCTTTGTTCCCATGTGCACTTGTATAACTATTGTAATCTTAAAATCCTATATTCCCAACAATACGCCCTCTTCCCATTTCAAGTTTTATTGGAGTTTCCCCCTTATTTTTGGAAATACGCTTCCTCTCCCCCCTTTTCTATACATGGTTGTTTTGGATGACAATACGATAATTTAATTATGATGAATAAAAAATAAACTTAAAATTCTAATTGTTTACCCCGTGAAACAGTTGAATATTGAAACCAGCAAATTAAACTACCGTCTCTCAAAATTTTAAGGTACAAAAAATTATGTTACGCAAAGTGTGAAGTTTGAAAGAAAACCCATGTTTACTTTAACATAAATGTATGAAAGCTTTCATTTAATATAATTACTTTACTGTGCTAAAGATTTGCATAAAACAATGAATTATTCCATTACTTATAATAAAGCTTTCCCTAGAATGTTTAAGGATTTTTCTGCAGTTTTTCATTTTATAAATACCACAACAAAAACAAACAAACAAACAAAAAAAGATATCTACCCGGAAGGATATTTTTCTTTGCTAAGAGTCGATGTTTGATATGTTTTTTAGCAGTAAGATATATATTTCAAATGTTGACATAATAACTTGAAACCCAAAGAGCTTTTAAATTATTCTGGTATTCTTAAGGTATTAAAAAATAACTGTACTTTGCAACGAATCAATAATCAGTCAATAGCTAATCCTCGGAGTTATTAAACAGGAATATTTATAGGGCTTACTTCATTTATAATTTGATTCAAAAATGTAGATATTTACGGGAGCTTAAGGTTTTGATATAAGTTTGGTTGCTATCTCAAGTTACAGTTAATTATAGAATCTATAGAATTTTAGCTGATTTATTTCCGAAAAATATTGAATATTTTTAAAAAATCCTATTTGTGTATGTTTTATGTTTTAAACAATTTTTTTTTAAAAACAAAATAGCAATATAGTTTTAAATAATATAATTATTAGTTTTTTAAAAAAAAGAATGAAATTCAATCTGTTCTAATACGAAATTTGAAAGGACATTCTCAGGTATGCACAAAAATTTTCTTGTTTGTAATGAAAACATCAATTGGGTAATTGAAATAATTTTCAATCTTTTTTTTTACAGCTGAATTGTAAAAATTAATAATATTCTTTTAAATTAAAAATTTTATCTAAATTTATTACTCTTCATTTGAAGACATTTTTTGTTGTTAATTTATATTTTGTAAACTAGCTAAGTATTTCTTTTTTTTTTTCTGTTCATTGCAGTTTTCAACGAAAATGTATATTTTTTGTCGTGTTAAGATTTTCCGTGAATAAAAAAAAATACTTTTAATGCATATTTGTAGCAGAAATGTGTTATTTTTTTTTATTGAAAAACTTAAAGTCCTTTAAAAATATGCAATATTATACACGCCTTTTTCTAAGTTAATTTAATTTATAATATATTTTAAATATATTTGGGTGTATTTTGCATGAATGCAGGTAGAGGTACTTTTATCCCGGAACAATATTTGACTAGCTTTTTGAATTTTATCATGCTAGTAGGTGTACAAGTTATTTCATAAATTGTCTTTCAGTGCCGCTGCAGTAGCATACTAATATTATTATTTATACTGGATGGTCTAAAAGTCACTTTAAATTTAAAATGTTAAAAACTTCTGTGAATTATTTTTGATTTGTTTTTAAAATCTGAAAACCAAGGCTTGAGGTTAATTCTCGATATTGATTATTATAATACAAATCAATTGGTAGAGGAGGTGTTACTAAATCATTATAGCACATGCATAACAATTTAAAAAATATACGTGTGAACTTGAATTAAAGGAATGAAGTTAAGAAAGATACATGAAAATTGAAGTTATGTAATCTTTTGTAACTGAATCTATTTTTATAATCTTTCACAGAATTCAAAATTTTCAAAACTGTTGTCTTAAGTTTAGCAAAGGATTCCCAGGATATGTTGAACAATATGTTGGTGTTTGTTAGCTTCCACCAACGATTTGTCTTTTGGCATATACTCGACAACTTTTATTTTCAGAATGTTAAAGTCATCAAGTTGCTTTTCCTTTTTAAAAGTACTTCGTTTACTATGTGGTTCTGTTTTCATTTGAAAATCTCCTCTCCCTGGGATAACCATTCATTTCAGAAATTTGAAATGATTTAAGGGCGCTTTGTGTTTTTCTTAACATAATTCTTTCTACAGAATGTAAGCATTAATTGCACAAACCATCATGCGGCGGTTTGGCTACAGTTTGCAACAATCATTGAGTTCGATCTTACGCAATCTCTTCCACCCATTTATTTTACATTATAAAAATGATTCATTTATCTAAACATATAAGAGTTAACAGACATGCCTCTGAAGTAAAGTCTTTCGAACGCGTTAAGGGTTAATAATCGAAAAATAATCTTAAGCAACATGTGAAAATTTATCCAAAGTTACATTGCAAATTAAGGTTCCCTTGTTATTATATGTAGAACAGGAATGCGTAATTTACATTTAAGAAGGCCTCCTTCTAGTCGTGCTCCCAGTACACACCAAATATGTGGTGGCAACAAGAGGGAGGCTCGTTACATAATCCTTGCGAGTGCTAATGACCATTTTTGGAGAAAGAGTCATTTCCAGGAGTTCAGACTTTCCTTGGCCACGACGCTCTCCTGATTTTATAGGAACAGATTATTTTTTTTCTCTGGAAGTATTTAAAAGTGTTTTCATCAATAAGCCCTAAAGTCATTGCTGAAGACCAATACATCGTCAAGAAGTTCAAGAGATATTGGAAGCAGTTACGAAAATTTGACGGAAAGAGACCATATTTGCGAACTGGACAATGGTACTTATCTGAGTGATATTGTTTTCCATATCTAGTTTAAAAACAATTTCTCTAAAATGTATGTAAATAAATATATTCAATTATGAAACTTTAAAAAATATATTTATTTAAAATTGTAAGGTGACTTTTGTTTGACCCTGTATTACGTCCATTCAATATAGATGGAAATGTAATAAAAAATATGCATTTTCAGCATTCTGAGAATATAATTGTTAAGTAAAATTCGCATAGTAAAATACCTCAATACAAAATAATATATCTTGAAATCAATATTGATGAAACTTCATTTTATTTGTGGCCTTAATTTGCGATCCCAAAGTTACTACAATTTTTAAGCCAAAACTATCCTTAATTTTAGTTGACGGCGGTGGCCTAATGATTAGAGATGGGGATCGAATGAATGACCTGTTTTTTCGAACCAGTTCATCTAAAACAGCGAGAACATCCAAGTGGACGGTTCGACAGAAACCTGTTCTTTACTGTTCTGAATTATTCGGAGTCATTTTCTCCTTTCTGCCTTCTCGGATGTATAACCTTCTGTTACATGACGTGTTACGGAAGGCTATACACCGCCGGAGAAGTTCGAATATATTACTGGCATTTTTCCTGCACTTGACGGCCTTCTCTCGTGTTGGAGGAAACCACTCGTCCCTATCGACAGCTGTCGAATCTCCCTATTGACGAAATAAGAATCTCCCTAAAAACGAAAGAATTACATCGAACGACTCCAGGGAACTGGAGTGAAAGAGAAAAACTTCGAACAAGCCTTTTCCGTGGGGAGTAACAAGAACAAGTTGATCTTGAAAAGGTTAAAGAACAGTGCTTTAAAAATGGACAAGAACAGGTAAGAACAGTTTATTCAAAAGAGCAGAAATTCACCCCCCCCCACTAGTGATCATAACCGTGAACTCTCGGAGGCGTTTTTCCCGTTGAATCGTGGGTTCGAGTCCTGATGCTACTAAAGACTCGTCGTGTTGTAGGACTAATGCACATTGAACCTGTCGAGATACCCCATTGGTATGTTGCGAAAGTTTGGAGAAAGAGGAACCAGCTCAGATATCGTCCTTGTCACTTGACCGAGGCTCAAATTTACTAAGTCCTTCGCTAATAGCTCTTGTGTTGCTTCTAAGAGTGATATTAATGAAACGGTCTATCAGTCAATCAAATCATTTTTACACTCGTTGCCATTTCCGCACAATTAATACAGCAACTATTAAAATATACCATGGATAATTATTTGAACATATGAAATTATAGATGACCATAATTTATTGCTATAGATTTAGCAACGATAATGCTATTCACGATGCTTTTTAAAGAGCACAAATATCCTGTTTATGAGATATTCTTACACCTCTAATCTTATTATTTAGCTAATAATGAAATGGTTTTCATCTCAAATTCTTTGTGCAGATATCTTCGCAAAAAAATCATGTCATCTGGTTCGAACTGATTAAATTCTTTCATCCTGGGATACAACTTCATACCTGAATTCTATACTATTTAATCGAATACTCTGAGAACTTTGATTTTTTTTCTCTTACTTATATAATTTTTCTTTTACTGATTTTTTTCGTGGAATTTATTTTTTTCTCGCCGACATTCCGAATAAACTTTTTTTTTTCGATAAAAGTTTTTCGGTTATTGGAAATCGCAGAGCACTTAATTTAAAAACCCTTTTTTATTTGTTACAGGATCAACTTTTCATCGACTCCGTTACATTTTGGGTTACTTTTTAACTTTATTATTAACTCTCCAAAATGTTTTTATTCCTCAATAAAACGTATCGACTCTTTGAATGATATTTTGCAATTATGTTTGCCATCTTTCTGATTAACTTCCTTTTATTAAGCTTTCGGTCGGTGATCATTTCACGCTTTTTTTTTCATTGGAGATTCTTCAGTTACAAAATTGCGATTTTCTTTGTCTGCTTAAAATTCGACAGAAGCACTTTTTTAAATGAAGGGGTGGAGGGATAAGCTAATTTTGCCCTACACTTTCTATAATTCATTTTCATGTAAAAGACAGGACGTCATTTAAACACCTCTACAAATTCAAAATCCTCCTATGTGTAACTATTATGTTTGTCCTGTGACTGTTAATCACATCTTGACCGAATATTTTACTTTTAACTCTGTTCGTTTTGAACATTTTAAATCATACATTTTATCTTTATTCGACTTGGTTCCAAATACATATAATTTAATTAAAAACTTCTTGATAACTTTTTATCTTGAATGTGATTTTTAAATTTTTTTATGTGATTAAATAGTAAAACTTTAATCTTGAGTTTGACCAATGTATACTGAGCATTCTCTACCATAAATACCGAACAAACAAGCAAAAAAATCTACACCCTTTCGACCCCTATATCTTTGACTAATCACACTTACGACCACAAAAAAAAAAAAAAAAAAAAAGTAAATAAAGATAAATATATTGGTAAAATCAAAAAGTTTCTAGAGATTATGTACGCCTGAAAACCAAATACGAAGGTGGCTCAAAAAATACATGTGTATGTAGTCAGAGGGCGTTGCCAATGCAAGTTGGTGTTGCCATTTACTGCCAAATCAAAATTCGATTGGTGCAAAATTGTCATTTTGCTCCAAATTATCACCGTCGATGAGACCGTCATTTTGTCCCGGAAACCAAGCACAATCAAATTAATGAATTGTTTCTCATGAGTCTTCTCGAAAGAAGAAGATGGTCTCGTTACCTGGAAAATTTATGGCGACGATTTTTTTTTTTTGGAATGCAAAGGGACTGTATAGCGGAAAAAAAAAAGATCATTGGACAATACTTTCATAGGTACCCCTAAACCCATGGTTTGCAATTGTTTTGATTTGGAGGCCACATTGCGGAAGTGGAGGCTAGCCGCGGCCGCACCTTTTAATATGATTGCATTCATTAGTTAACTTTGGATTTCAGAAAAGATATAAATTATGCTATAAAAATCAATAAATATAAATTAAATAAAATAGGAGCAATCTTATTTAATTTATTTTTTGTGCCAATTTCATTTCTCATCTTTCGCTGTAAATACATTTAATTTTAGAATCAATTTGACTATACGAATGAACAGTATCACACTTGTATACATCTTTTTAAATCAGAAGTGAGACTGCTTGTTTACATTTTCATCATAAACCTGCAAGTTTATGCCTGTCAAAGAGCACCTATATTTACTCTTGTTGATCTTTAGGCAAGAAAGACTACTTTTTAAATATATGTAGACCCAAATATAAAGAACATTTTCCTAACAAATTTCTTTATACATGGACATCTTTTCAATAGGAAACGATGTGTAAAAATCAATTAGTGTCACGACATGAAACATTTATTTCACAGTGTGATCTGATTGCAAGTCAATTAATTCAAGCTGAATCTCCTCTGTGCAATGAGGGAATAAAAGGGCAAATTGAATTTAGGTTCAATTTTCGTGAAGTCCTGAAATCTTCTATGGCCACAATAGCCTAGTTGTTAAGGCAGCGGACTCGTGGCCGACGGTTTCCGTCGAGTCGTTCGTTCGAGCTTTAATGCCACAAAAGATCCACCGTGTAGCTGGTTGATGCATGTTAAATCTGTCTTGGCTCAAAAGCTACCCGTTTGCGTGGTGTGGAAGTTAGGAGAGGGGGTGCCAGCTCAGGTGTCGTCCTCGTCACTTGACCGAGACTCAAAATTACGAGGTCCGTCGCCAATCGCTCTCGTGTTGCTTCTTAGTGCGACGTTAATAAAACCAACAAACCTGAAATCTTGTGATTTCGTCCTCCCAATTCAATAGATGATCCCTAATCTTAGCAGAAACACTTTCTGTTTTCCTAACAAAAGGGGGAGGGGAATAAAAAAAATTGCCTTTAACTGCTTTAGATCTAGTTTTACTCAAAATGATTTTACGCACGGGAAAGAAATCTCGGTCGAAGGCAGATTTTTCTAACTTGGTGGGCCACAAAAAAAGGTCTTAGAGGCCCGCGGTTCTCTATTTGTTCATCCCAACCGTATATCATTCCTAATGTGGCTACGGTATCATTTATTTTTAACATTATGTACAATAACCATACGTACTTTGATTAGATTTTTATGTTTCATGTAAATTTTTTTGAATAAAAATAGTATTGAAAAAAGAACTCTGACTTACAACTAGTTCGACTTGCGACTTGTTGTTGGAATGGAATTCGGTCGTAAATCGCGGAAACCCTGTACATTTATTTGCATTCGAGTTAGATTTTCAATGAGATTAAAGCCATTGTTCAATTTTGGTGTTATTTATTATGTTATCCTTTTTGAATTCTTACTTTTGTTGACTTTTCTAATATCTCCTGATCATAATTACCTGTGTTGGTGACCAATGTAGCTCATGCATGTTGTAACAGGGGACTAAAATGGGTACCCAGTGCCTCGGGGCGGGGTGCATAGCCGGTACCCTACATCTGGAGATTATATTAAGGCACTGGTCTACAGGTTGGGGGGGGGAACCTCAGGGACTTGTCTTCTTCAGGTAGGTATGGGCATCATGACCTAGAGGCCCTAACACAGGTGACGCTCCCCCGGGATACCCTGGCGATCCTTTTTCTTTTTCTGACCCTCCTTTTTAACCAGTTTTTCTTCTTTCAACTTTTTCACACGTCTAGATCACAGCTTTACCTTGTTTGGCGCAGCTTGGCCACATCTTGCTCTTGTGTCATTAAAATAATGTCACTCATTGATCGTAATAATAGCTGAATTATTGGGAAACGTATGAGGGATTTTTTAGACTTTTTTTACACGTTAATTCATAGGATTCTGTTTCATTTTTGTTTGAAAACAAAGGTAGAAAATTCTAAAAGGAAAACATCTTTAAATAATATAAATAAAAACAAAAATATATAAAACATTAACAAATCAAATAAATAAGTCAGAAGTGTGTGTGTGTGTATATATATATATATATATATATATATATATATATATACTTCTAATATTTGCATGTATTAAATTAATAGAAATTATGTAAAAATAATTACCGTTAATTAATATGTTACAAGTTATACAAAATATTAATTGAATTCAGTTGCGATTAAATATATTTGAAAGTTCTTTTGGAATCTTCTTACAAATTCTGTATAATTTCAAAATAACTTTGCGTTATAATAATACCGCTTTATTAATAATATAATGCTTAGAGATATAAAAATTCTATGATACTTTTCTAGTATGAGTTATAATAAAGTATTTATTATAAAGAGAGGTATACAAATAAATATTATAAAAATTTCTAAATATTTTTTTATTACAAAAATATATTAATATATCTAAAATTTCAATTTATGAATGTCTCTAAGACGACTGCTCATGATTCAAATATTTTATTAAATTCCTCGTTTATAATTATATTATCTACATGAATAAATTCAAAAATTTAACAATGTTTCATTTCAAGTAATGCGTAAATAAAAATAGATATTGTTACGTCTAAGAAATATTTTTTTTAATGGTGTGAATTGGGGAATAGAAGAAAAGAGACGAAATAAGAATACTCTCCAATATCTTTCGCTGGATGAAATATAAGGCGCTTCAGTTTTTTTTTTTTTTGTTTTGTTTTGCAGAAAATATAATGCTTTTTAAAACACTTTATCTGCATGAGAAA
The DNA here is from genome assembly GCA_019974015.1 of Nephila pilipes. Taxonomy (NCBI): domain Eukaryota; kingdom Metazoa; phylum Arthropoda; class Arachnida; order Araneae; family Nephilidae; genus Nephila; species Nephila pilipes. Next base: position 1,083,698 of record BMAW01042039.1, on the reverse strand, counting down.
TTGCTTTCTGCATCTGGTGTTCTTCCAAGTCGATGAAATTGCTGCGCTGAAATGGAAAATAACCGACGATAAAAAGAGAAGCGTGAGCAAGAAAAAAAAAAAAAAAAAATCTTTTTTTTCCTCCATCAGTCGTCCTTATAATACGGATAAATAGTGGCTCCAGGATTTAAGATAGGCTTTTTCGTTCATTTATATATCTATATACAAACTACACTGAGTTGTTTTGTTTCCACAGATCGTGGACTGAATTTTAACAAGAGCGGCGCTTTAGTGTTTGGAAACTTACAAATCATTATTTGTAGAAAAAAGAATAAGGATTTGAGATGCATAATCCACTGTTGTCTTTATTAAATTCCTTTTTTTTAAAACTTTTTTAAAGAAATATTTTTCTTGCATTCTTTAATAGCTTGCCCGGATTTGTTTGAGCAGATGTTAAGTTTGCTTGGAAGGCTTTTGATTTTAACTTGGAATGTAGTTTTCATTCTTAAATATTTGTAAATGTCTCTTTTTGGAGTCTCACGCACTTAAAATCTACCTAAATCTCAAAATCTTTACGTGATGTGATATGAAAGTTTAGAGAGCAAGTTATCGATCCAGATGTTCTCATTCTCTGAGTGCGATTAATTTTTTAAAATTCAATGTGTAACATTAATCCCTCCGCCCTCTTTCCCTGTTTTGTAACATGCAAAAAACAATTAAAATCAAATATGATCTTATATTAATACTCCTTTAGTTTCTTGATATATTAGTCATTTTTATGATATATTAGTCTGAAAAATTTGAAACAAATAAGCTTAAAAATATATAGCATCAAAATGAAGTAATGCATTGGGGAACAGCTTGTTCTTGACTAAAATTATCTGTTTAGTTTGAATGACCGTAAAAGATCTGAGTGAAATGCGAGTTCGTACGCTTGATTTTGTAATACCTGAACACCTATTTAATTGGGGAGAGAGTACAGTCGAGATTAACAGTAAATTTATTTTTGTAAATTGTTCTTTTCAAATTTCGAAAATATGCCCTCATAATTCGTGTAATAAGGATTTCACCATAAAAAAGTATGACCTAAGTAATGCTGAAGTACCAAATTAATTGAATCATAAAATCCTGAAGGGGGGCGGAGGGTCTTTTCTTAATTTGAAGAAAATTCTTAAAATTAAGCTTAATTTGAGAAAAGTGTTTATTTTTAAACTGGACGCATTTCTGGGATTTTACAGAATACATTGACACGTTTGATTACCAAACAAACATTATAAAATCCATATTATATTTAATTTGATTTAATACATTTTTCTGTTTGAAAAGAGCAGTCTACAGCAACATAATATTTAAAACCAGGAAATTTATTCTGTTTCGGTGATGATATAGGTATCTATGTGACCTGAATCATTTAATACATCTATCAAGTTGGAATTTTCTTTATTAAAAAAGGAGATATCAAGTTCATTAATAAATTTTTGGGCTTGAAATATCGATAAGAAATTCGTGAGAAATCCGGTAGAATTATAATTTTTTTTTTTTATCTGTTCATAACCTGTTGATGTGAGCTCAATTATGATAGAAAGATGAGGTAATAATGATACAAGAGGAATGTCTATTCTAGAACATTTTTGGAAAAAAAAATGATACAACCATAAAATATTTTTCATAAATATATAATAGTAAACAATGGAAAATAACTCTGATAAATAAGATACTTAGAGGACTGTGTGATGTTTTAATTGAGACTCGATAATTTTAAGGAGACATAATTTTGAATTTGTAAGTTAACGAGATTTATTTACACCTTGAAGTTCGTTATCTTGCTTCAGTGTTCTTTGACCTTGAAAAAAGTCTTTTATGAATGAGATTTATTTTTCTTTCATCTGTCATTTGTTATCCTTCTAAGTGAACCCTCACTATGTTCTTCTTTGTGTTCAAGTAATATGCATACGTTTAACCTGTCATTGACCGGCTTACTAATAATCTTCGTGTTGCTCTTTGCGTGTCTTTGTGACATTCCGGCTTTTTAATGTCGATTATGTTCAACTTGTCAGGAAATACGATTCTTGCATATGAATTTGTTTTTAAATATTTGTTCAGTTACTTTCTTCCGATTGCTGCAAACTTTCTCTAATACACCCAGTTTGTTGTACTAACCTTTTATGCTTTTTCTACTGGAAAGATTTTAGTGTAGTAATCTGAAATTTTATCTTGAATAAAAAAGATATTCTACAACCACACGAGAACGCTATTATGGCGACGGAGCTCGTAATTTAGAAGGCAATCAAGTAATGGTTACAACGCTTTTGATCGGACTGCCGCCTTTTCCTACTTTTCCCATATGAAGGTCTTAAAAGAATCAAATGGGCAGCATCTTTCAATTATTCTGCTTATCGATATGGCATAGAATAAATATTCAAAATTTATTTGACTCAAACATCATTGGCCACTTCAGTCCTGGACTTTAAATACTGTGTTACTATGTTCTTTTATTTTAATTTAAAATATGAAAGCGCATTTATAAGATCAAAAGTTTTTATTCATTATTCTAAAATTATTATTTAGAGTATTAGCTGATGTAATTACTTTATCTCTTCTCATTATTACTTTGGATGTTAACTATTATTTATGCATTATTTAATACTCAAAAAAGCATATATCGAGATGCTTTTTTTATGTGTATATATATATATATATATATATATATATATATATATATATATATATAAATGAAATTTATTAATTTATTGGACTAGCGCTGGAGTACATCACACATCATTTTCATTACCTTCTCTTTAACTCTACTGGAACTGTCCTCAAGGGTTTCTTTAGTTAATGCGGGATGTCCGAGTCCGAAGTGATCTTTTCTCTCTACCAGAGAGTTTAGGGCCTTAAACACTGGTGACGCGCCCTTTGTATACCTTAACATCCTTTTTCAATTTTAGACCCTCCTCTTTGTTAATTAATTCTTATTTTCCCCCTGCCTTCTCCTTGCGTTTAGATCGCATACATACATTTGTAATATTTATTTTTATGATACATTTAAAATAACGAAAGTTTGGTGCATATTGAATACGTTTGACCCTTACACAAATAAAACCAAAATGCCAGCTAACCGAATAATAAGAACGGGAAAAATTATCTTCAAATTATTTAATATCTTGCAACTTATTCGAAACAGAAATTTTTACCAATGGCTTAAAGACACAATGCAAACAGTTTTGAAAAGAGAGCTTGTTAGTTGTCTATTGGATCCATTCTTTACATGAAGACCTCCGTGAATAATAGTAATTGTCAGTCTTTTTGTATGGAACAGATAGCTTCTTTCTTCAGACAAAATCTTTCGGTATGCTTCGGGATTAGGCAGTTTGCTCACAGAACAAGCTGTTTTGGATTGCAAAATGTCTGATTTCTAAAGCGTTACGCATTTAAATCTTTAAAAAGGCTTTTCATTGATTTGATTAATTAAAAATAAGCAAAAGAAAAACAAAGGAGTAATGAGAAAAAAATGAACTCATTATTTTTGTTTTGTATGATAATCTGCCAATGTAATTAAGACGCCTTCGGCAAGGAAAATTGATCTTATTTTACGCCAAATGTAAATAATTATCACTTTTTGAAATTAAAAGTAATGGAAGGTATGACTTACTATTCAGATATCTGTATATTTGTGTTTTTGTTTACGCAAAGAAAATCACATTTATTAACACAATTATGTATGGACAATTAATCAATAGCTGTATATTTATATTTGTAAATCGTTTTCTTATTTTTAAGTACTTCTTGCATGGAATCTAGACTGCATTTATAAGCAGAGTACTTATAAATATAAAGTACTATTCGCTGGACATTATTAATTACAAAAATGTAATAACATTTAAAAATCTTTGAATTTTAATAATTCATATTTCCTTTAATTTTTATTCAAATACTGTGCAAATGCTTAAAATTTGTTAGTATGTATTAGAAAAATAAATAATGTTCACTGTATAAGAAATAACCCCATTTCATAATATATATCATCTATAAAAAAAAAGTAGATTTTGAGGGAAATGTATCAAAATCCTTTTCAAAAACGTTTTGAGAAAAACGCTATTGCTGGTATTTTTCTGTATGGTATGGCACGTTTCTTTTAATCAAAGTTTCATAAATAATCTACGGTATCAGCGAAGTGCCTTCTATTTTTTAATAGATAAATATTTGCTATTAATACAATGGTATTTGTTAAGAAAGAGAATTATAATTCAATTTGTATCATTAAGAAAGAGAATTATAATTCAATTTGTATCATTAAGAAAGAGAATTATAATTCATTGCTGAGCATACATAAGAATAATGTTTACAACGACATACACGTGCATCGCGTGCACGTATTATTGATTATAATAATTATTATATATTTACGTTGTATACTCTGTTGCAAAATGAGTTTTTAAATTATATATATTAAATTAAGTTTATTATTTTTGAGTATTAGTGATTCATTTTTAACGTTATTTATGTATTTTTTTTATATATTACATGTATGCATAAAGAAGGAACTCAAAGGAAGGTCCAATGACCTTTTCATATCAATGTGCTTCATAGAACAGTAAAAGGTTAAAAATTTGTTATAAATCGAAAAGGATTTTGCGAAATTTGCTTGTAAAAAATATAAAGATTGTATTAGTTTTGAAATTTAATTATTTTCCACATTTTTATTATTTAACATTCTTTAGGTTCTTTTATTATTATAAGCACAATTTTAAACATTTAGCTGCTACTGTTTTTTAAAACAATCCTTTTTTTAACTATACAGTTGACTGCTTTTATCCTTACTATTTTGTTCTTTCAATGCTTTGTATGTGTGTGTGTGGTTAGTGTTATTCAAAATTTTAAACTGGTTTTTTTGGTGTACATTTGACATTCAAGTTCTTGAAATCTTCTGCAAAAATTTCATTATCCCTCTCTTCACTCAGATTTTCTGATTCGTCAGAAAACTCAACTGAAAATGATTAAAAATAATTTTTAAGTACTGTGCTACATAAAATCGATAGCTTGCAGATAAAATAAATTTAAATTAATTACATGATAAAGATATGCAGAAAACGTGTGCATTTATTCACGATCTTTTAATTTTTGTATTCTGCACGTTGAATTAAAATCCTTATTTTTTTAAAAAAAATATTCGTTCCAGATGTTTATATATTCTGATAATTAATGAACGGAGATTGATCTAATCGAACGATGAAACAATTTCAAAAAATTTTCAACATTTTTCCTAATTGATGTTTGTGTGGGTATCTGTGTAGGATCTGTCTTGGATTTATATCATTAATCAATTAAAATACACGCATACTTAATTAACAGATCAAAGCAAATTATGCTATTGAGTTCTACTTTGTTGAAGTATTACATGCTCTTTCCCAAATTATATATATATATATAAAATTGATAATACGCATTCATATGCTATTTTAATGCAACTGGTATTTAAGACAAATCAAGTTTAGTTTTCCATAAAATAGTTTTTCTTTCCTGTTCTTATTTTTATTTAATATTAGTCAATACTCCTGTATTGAATTTTATCATAAGAATAATAAACAGAGTTATAAAGTAAATAAAGTAAAATATTTGGACTTTAATTGGAACACTTTGAGATGATTATCTTAAAATCAGGATTCAATGGAATGGTATAAGATTTACTTGATGTGTGAATTTATTTTTTAAAGTAATGAATTTGTGACTAAAACATATAATCTCCCTATTACCTTATTTATGCACATAATTTATTTTCAAAATTCTATATAAACAACCATTATTCAAAACTAAGAATTTATTTCAGTTTCGTTAAGATAATAAAAGGCTTCAATGTTGTATTTTCTTTATTATTTGTCTGCTAAAAAATAAAGGACACTTCGCTGATTCCGTAATTTTATTACTTATGTGAATTTCATAAACAGAATGTTCAAAAATTGAATTTTAAAATTTTAAACAACCGTGCTCGCCGTAGAGAAATATATGTGTTTGAGGTTTTTTATTTTTATTATTTTCTATTTTTTTTTAAGGATTCTGGTACACATTCCTCAAAATCTACTTATATAATCCATTATTCCGATATTTTCCGCATTACAAAACGAGATTATTTCCTATACATTGAATATAATTTTTTACCGACGAACACTCACAAATTTCACATGTTGCACAATATTTGTATAAAAATCATGGAAAATTTGATTCGTAAAATTCAAAAATTTTAAATGTTATTAAGTTTAAATTTTGAAATTATAATTATGTTAAGTGTAAAAAATGTCGTCTTTATAAACACTGCAAATTTTCAATGTTACAACAAGATGTACCTATCGACAAATACACGACTTATGAATGCAAATACGTATCTATTGATTATTTATGGCTCATACGTAATTGTTTATCAATATAAATGGGATTTTCTTTGCATAATCACATACACAAATATACAGGTACTTCAATGTTAAAATATGACTTCCAATACTCTTTCTTTTAAGACGATGATTTTTTAATTTTGACCTACAATAATCGTATTTTTTCTTGTCGAAGGTGTCTCAGTTTTCTTAAGTTTTACTCGTATATATATATCATTTTTATGAATTCTATGAGAACGACGACGCATTTTTCAGTAATCCTTCACTACTCAAATTGTATGGCTTTCTTCTGGTTTTTGTACGACGGAAACGTGGTTTTAAAAGATGACACTTTAAAGACATAATATCGTGCAGATTTTTTTGTAATCTCGTTGTCTATTGTTTTCTTGCATGCTAGCATCAACGACTTCTTTTGTCTCAGTATCTTTTCTTCTTTATATATTTTGCTCTTATTACTCCATTGTTCGTTTAAAACGTAGTACTTTCACCTGGGTTTGACTTAGAAAGTTACAGATTGTGGCCATTTTTATTTATATTTCTTTTGACTCCCCAACATTCTTCATTGGAGCACAAAGCATGTGAAACAAGGCAAATGTGATCCACAGTGAGTGAATGTTCTGTTCTATAGAATTATTGTGCTTGAAGAAAAAAATAGTCAGCTTTTCGGAATGATGCCTTCTGTACTTTAAAAGCCTGTGTGTGTGAAATGTTTGTTTTTTCTTCACGAAGGAAACTTATTGTCATTTTCCGCAATATAGTGATTTTAACTATAGATGAACGCTAATTTTTAAAAATGTTCCAAACACATTTGAAATTCGTTTCTTACAGTATCGGGATTTTTCAAAAAGGATGTAAACACATTCGAAAAGCTATTTTTGGACGTCAGAAACTCAAAGAATACACGAAAACGTTACGGTTGCGGTAATTAAAGGGAAAATAGTTTTTGATTTTTTTTTTTTTTTACAAATATGCCGATGCCAATGGCTCAGTATAGTCACTTTTTAAAAAAACACTTTATATTTTTGCTTTTGGAATAAATGTTTGGATTTTTAAAAATGTTTTAAACATATTTGAAAGTTAAAATTTTTATCAAAATTTTGAACTAATAAGTTTTATATTTTATTATCTATTTCTTAGATTTGTATTTTCCCTTTAAAGTTATCATTGTAAGTGATACTTTTATATACGCTTTAAACCGAAAAGTAAACCTAATTTAGAGGAACACCATCGATTCTGTCAGCTGTCTTTATCGCACAATAAGATGCAAAAACTTCTAGTGATACATTTAAAGTCTCTTTGTATAAGATTTACAATTTTTTAGCATATCAATACATTCCGAACTCAAATATTTAAGATGCAGGGTATTTTTTAAGCAGTTATCTTTCTCATGGTATTATTATTTTGTCTTAGCCTCCACTAAACGCATGCTATGGATTCTCTTTCACATTCCAGATTCCGTGCGTAACACTGAAACATTTGCCTGTTTATTCACTGTTCATTGTATATTTGCATTTGCATTTCACCTTCAATCATCACTCATAGCCGCGGTATCCTAGTGGTCATGGTTTCGAACTCGCGGCCGGCGCGGCGTAGTTTCGTTATGCCGTGGGTTCGAGTCTTGGTGAGTTTATTTCTTGGTGCCCCTAAAAAGACCGAGGTTCAAAATTACGAAGCCTTATTTCCCTCGTTACGTTAATAAAATTCAGTCGCCATGCACTTTGACGTGTATTACTAATCGATATCACAATCGTGTTTGGTTTGTGGTACACTTTTTGTTATTTCTAAAACCCATAAGTTTATCTACATTGCATTTCATCCTAATGTCAAATCTGCGACATTTTCTTGTATTTAACCGTTTAGAAATTGTTAAAAAAATCTATCTGTTTCAAATATTTACTAATGGGGATATATTTGTACTCTTATTATTCTGAGTTTGATGTTGTATTGTTATTTTACCACCGAATACTATCAAAATATATTTGTTACTTTTATTAATAATTTTTTATAAAAGTGATAAATGTAATCATTTTCATATTTTTATCTGCTGATGTGTTCTATACTAGAACATTGTATATAATTTATTGTAAAAATATTCATAACGTTGAATATGTGTTTATTAGGTGAAATATATAAACTGTGACGAGATAACGATTTTCTGTGAAGTCTGGTTTGAAAATAGCTTAGATATTAGATAAAATTTTTTCCTTGAAACGTTTGATGAGTTGAAGCATAAATCTTATATAAAGAATAAAATATTATTTTGTATTACGAATTTTTTTTTTAATAAAAACTATTTTACATCCATTTTTCTGTATGTAAATTTCTATAAACCTAATCCTGAAAATAATGTCAACATCAAATGTCTTTAGGATTAAGAGTTGGGGCGAATGTGAAGACTATGTCAATAAATGTCTGGCTGCTTTGCTATCCTTGATCTGTTTCTGAAGCAATCGCCTGTTAGTTCGATCGATAAAAAGACATGCTCCATCTTGCGTAAACAGGATTATACTTAATCTTACATGCTGTTGCAGGTTGGGTGCAACGGAGTCGAAATCATCTTTGCACAGCACATATTGGTGTTTTTACTATCCTTGACTGGACATCTTATGACAAAATTATGCAAATAAAAACGATTGTTAGTGCCATTTCCGTCCATTGGCAACTTTCGGATTTTTTTTTCATATATGTTTCTCCTATATGTTATCCGAAACGCATACTTATTAAACTCGACGGCATTAGAATGCATTATTATCTTCAGCAGACGCTAAAAAGTAATTTTAGTTTGAATCACCCTAGATCGTAAAGCTAAATTTTATTGAAAATCTACGATTCTCAAACTGGGATAGTCGTCCATCTGTTGGCAAATGAATAACTCTTCAAACGGAACGAATATTCACTAAAAAAATTGTCCTATTACAATACTCAACCTGAATTCAGGGCTTGTAGAAAGTATGTTTTTTAAAGAATCAGGTACACATTGAGTATGCAGAGAAGTAGCATCATTTTTTCCCATTGTATTACAAAAGGATATTATGTAACTACGTTGGAAATACTTATTTAATCAGTTTAAATAGCTTGAAAAGGTACGGTATAACACCTATAATTATTATTAAATTTTAATTCAAGTTCCTAAATAAAATGTAAACATTAATAATGGAACATTCTATTTATTATTCTAAGCATAATTGAGTTGTTTGCTTTGCAATTTTAATAACTGCGCGGTTGCGTGTAACTCAGAAAACATCATCTTTAGCAATTATTGTTGAAATAGTTTTTGTGCATATAATTCAGTAATTCATTAATCAATGTTAACATAAATAGGTTTTGAGAGTACTATATCGATGTATTCAATGCCTAACGGATTTTACTGAAGAATAATTTTTTTACGTGTAGACTTTTAGAATAGATTTTTTTTTTACAATTATGAAAGACCCTTACGTGTGTAGGAAAAATTAATATTATTTCTGAAATCAAAAAAAGTATATTTGACTCCCTGACAAAATGCTGAATTTTATATTCTAGTGTTGTATTATTTCTGAAAAATAGTCATATTTTGGAGATTCTTCAAACTTTTGATTATATTGAAGGGATACAATAGATTCAGGATCACAACTAAACAGGTACATTCAGAAAAAAGCTGGAGGACTTCTGATCAGGTTAAATTATGGAACTGAATGATATTGAATGCAGATATATTTATAAATAATGATGTTAACGAATTTCTTGATTGCTTATGGATTTTTCAATGACTGGGCACCATTACTTCCATATTTAATGTTTTGTTTTGAAACTTCTCATTGTTTTTCTTAATAATTATGCTTTTTGAAAAAGTTGTTGAAAATTTTTCTATATACAGGCTACAGGAAATACATCGGGAGTGAAAACAGTTACATGTTCAATATCCAAGGAATTTTTGTCATGTAATATCAGCATTTAAAAGTCGTAACAAATACTCTCTCTTAATTTTCTAGGGAAAAAATTTTACAGTGCCAATCGCCTCTAAACATATTCTTTATATTTAAAAAAAAAACTGTTGTAAACATAGTTGGGTGTGGAAACTGTTGTAACTATGAAGGGGACGCCCACAATTCTTTGGTCTCCGAATCAATGTCATCCAAACAGGATTGTCTCACTGTAGGATGGTGCGATGCGTGGGTCTCTCAGGTAAACCTACTGTTGTGGATGACGTCAGGTGAAATCGGTGACCTCGCATCATGCGTGAAATATAACGAGTTTTTCAGTGTATCCGCAGGAAATGCTTTCGGTCGTCCTGTCCAGACTCTTCGTTAGGGAAATGAATGAGAGATATTGCGACACTCTCGGACTTCATTTATACCTTCCTTAATATTTGTTGTTAATTTCACACATTTGAATTCGGGGAGAGGATGCACGAATTGCGTGATACTTCTGTTTTTGTTAAAACACATTGAATGCGACGCGTTAAACATTTTCTTTGATGATTAATTTAGGTTTTTGGATTTCGTTTGAATTTTGTATGTAATTTTTCATACAAATTCGCTTTCTTACCTAAACGCCAATTTTTAAGATACTTCCCTCCCAGATCAACAAATTTGTTTTTGCCATTTTGCTACTTCTTCACACCTTCCAAATGAGCAATATTTGGAGTGCTGTACTCTCTCGTCTGTACACTTTGATTTTTTTTAAAAAAACTGTCTTGAAAATGCTATACATTTAAGGTAATTTTAAAGGGAGATTGATTTTTCAAAACTGTTAAGAAGGGGGAAATAATTGTTAAGTACAAAATGAGGGTAAGGAGGGTGGTAAATTCTGAAGTTCTTGTTTACCAGAATAGGTCGTTTTGTGATCGAGGCTGTGGTTACTATCCTGCAAATTGTCTTCAAACCAATACTCAAACAATTAACTATCATTTGCGTTTTATTATGATGGTTTTGACAATTGAGAGAGATGATCATTCTCTGCCCCTTTCCTATCTTCCATTCATATCTCGGTTGTAAAATTTACAGACTAGTGGTTCTTAAGCTTTTTTTTTCAGTATGTAACTTGGCCCATTGCTGTAAGTTGTACTCTTGTCCGTGAATAAAGGGTTTTGCATATTATCAGCAATTATTATTCGAGATTGATTGTTTAAAAATAAGCAACAGATCATGGGTATATGGTTGAAATCATTACTGTACATGCATAATACAACAAAAAATGCACGTGAATTTGGATTCAAAGATTGACAATTAAAAAAAAGATACAGGAAAATTTAAGTTATATAATCTTTTATTACTGAATTAATTTTTATAATATTTTAATGTATACAATTTTTCAAAACGGTCCTAAGTGTAACGTGGGGTTTTTCGGAACACTAAGCAATATGCTGATATTTGTTTTCGTCTTCCAATGATTTGTTTATAAAAAAAATACTAGACTGTCTTTTATTTCCAGAACGTAAAATGTATAGAGCTCAGTCAAGTCTCTTTACCTTTTCAAACGTACTACGTTGACCCTGTTCATTCGGAAATGCGTTTTTATTCGGAAATCTCCTCTCAATTGGATAACCAACGGTTTCATAAATTTGAAATGATTTAAGGTTGTTTCATGGTTTTCTTTACATTCTTTGTATAGAATATTGCCTAGGAAGCCTTTTGACTACAATTTGTAACAATCATTAGCATTTTATCGCGAGGGCCGTTAACTAACGCTCGTACATGTTGTGCATTATAATATAATGATTTATATATCCTATGCATAAGAGAAAACAGACATGTCTCTGAAGTGGAGTCTTCCGATTTCTATAGTATTAATACTTGCCTCTGCGGGGAAGTCTTTCGTATGTTGAGGATTAAAATACATCTCTTCGAAATGCGACACTTACACGCAAAATTCAGTAAGAAATGGTGTATCTCCTTGAGTCTTTCGCATATCCTGGAAGTACGCGTTGGACAGTTTGAGAATCACTGTTGTACACATATCTATGCAATTTGTGGTACTGTTATCAATATCAATCCACAAATTTCCATACCACTTTTCAGGGCAATTTTTATAGGTCTGGTGTTGCTTCCAAGTGCGATGTTTAGAAACAATGAATTTTTACCGTAGGCTTTAACACCATATGTAATCGCCATTCTTAGTATGCAGTCATTAATTAACGGTTCAGCATCATTTCAAATATTCCTTTGCTGGACGATATAAAAAATTCCAGGACTATGCAAATAGGTGTGGTTCAAAAAGGAATGTATTTTGCAGAATAAGGATAAATTATTTTGATATAACTATCTTAATACTTTAAGATGACATTTTGCAAGAAAAAAAAATTAAAAAAGTCTACTTGAATTACGTCTTCTTATTCTATATATGATCTAGAAGTAAAAAAAAAAAAAAAATATTGCTGCCAAAAGATGTATGTACAATTCTTAATATATATAGATATATTAGATTACAATATCTGCATAGTGTTCTAATAAAGTATTGTGAGTTTGAATCCACTTAAAGAATATTTTTATTAGTTGTAAAGGACAATTTTATTTTTGCTCACATATTGCTGAAAATATAATTGATGAAATTATTATTTTATAAGAAATGAACACATGCTAGGAAAGTTAATAAATTTTCTTGGATTTTGTGCCATCAACCTGAATATGTTTCTAGAATAATTTGAAACAAATATTTACTCGTACATCACAGAGGGATTTAATGAAGAACATTGAAAGATAGCTGTTAAATCCTATTTTTTATGGTGTATGAATTTTTTAAATTGTCTAATTTGCTTTTATGTTTATTTATAGTTTGATAAACGTTTGTATTTTTTCTTTAAATAGTAAGAATTTCGAAAATTTTATATTCGAATAAAAAGAATTAGATGTTTTTATTGCTTGCATACTATTTGTATGTTATTTTGAAACTTTTTTGGTTTCATAACTTTATTCATTTTAAGATATTAATAATTCTCATAAATAAAACATACGTTTTTGTTACATATATGTAGAATAAAATTCATTTTTATGCGCATATGCGCAATGTTAACAGAGAGCAAATAAAATTCGATCAAATTTGATTTAAAAAGGAAAAAAACTATTAAGATCTCTATATGTCAAGATATTTCTGTTTGATCTCATTTCTTTTAATTATTCCTCATAAAAAATGTTTTTGAACGTAAATACTTATTCTTCTCGCCATCGTAAGAGGAAAATAAAAATCATCGTTTTAAATGGTAGTTTTTAAATATCTCTTATAATATTACGGATTGATTTTTCGCGTTTCTTTTAAATTGATTCCAATTGAAAGAACACTTGCTTGTATGGCCTATTTGCGATTGAGTGTAGTTTCAATAAAAAAATTTTGCATGTTAAACATTACACTTTAGAAATTTAACGAAATATACGCATCTTTAAAGTATAATGTGAATAAATTCTCATGTCATATTGAATTAAACATAACAAGAAGGAAATGGCTTTTGTTGATAAGATATGCTAATTTGAAGTCTGTCAGCTTGAAATTTAATTTTTTACGTTTTAGAAATGTTGACTTGTCAATTTTTATACGTACGAGTATTTCATCGCTTTGATTAAAATATTTCTGTTGCGCATAAAATATTTTAAGTTATTCAAAATCTTAAATTTCAAAAACGCATTAAAGCACTTTTTTATTTTTTATTTTTTTATTTTATCATTTTTAGTGGATGATAAAAACGACTGAAAACTCTCAAGAATGGGGGTAAAAAAACTCTTAAAAACCTTTTTTGGGTTTAATTTCTATCCGTCCTTAACGAAAATACAAAGGAAGTTATGCATATGCACTCCTCATACTTCTATCTTTCCTTCGCGCTCTAATTTTAGAAACTTAAGAGTAACATTTATGGTACCGTAAAGTATAACGAGTCTGAAATTACTGTTTAATGGTGGCATTTAAGGGAAAATAAATGAATGATTTATAGATAAGGTTTCCCTAAAGTTACGTAAAGACTAGCTGGTAGATGGTATGATGATGCGTTTCTTATTTCTTTTTAAGCTCGTTGGTAAAGGGTTTTTTTACCCCCAGTTTTACTCTTTGTGAATTCTAGTAAGCAAATATCTCAACATTCCTTATCTTTCTAATGTTTTGGTTTATCCAGATATTTCCTTTTATAGTACTTTGATGTAAAAAACAAACAGTATTTATTTTGTTGAAAAGAAAAGGATTATTGGAAAAGGACAGGACGATAAAATTTTTGGAAAAAAAAAAAATCATTTTGTGTTGTGTAAAAGGGATCAGTGTCGTTCAGCTGTGAAAGAAGCTTGGGGGAAGGGTAGGAGATAAGTTTCATTTACACAATCATTCTATTTCTCTCAAAGACATTGTGATTTCTGCTTACAAACTATGGAGAATGTTAAAATTATTTTGTGATAAAAAATGATGGAATATAAACTAAAAGTTAGCTTGAAATATATTTGTAATATCGAAAGGTCAGACAGGAGAGACTTGTGATTTTAACTTAAGGAATATGTTAATTTGTGTGTTAACAGAAATAAAAATTAATTTTTTTATCTGTAAATAGTTAGTGTAGTTGTTTGAAGTGTATCAAAAATTTTACCCTATTTCTGTCAAATTCTTTCATTATTACCTGTCTTTCATTATTATTTGATTATCTTTTTCAATGACTATTAACTAAATTTTAAACCATTATTTTTGAAAAAATTATAAATAAAGCATGCAAAACTATAAAAATAAATTGCATTTTAATGCAATAATATAAAATGTAAAGTACATAAATACAATAGAGAATTCTGTGTAACTAATGTATTGTTATTTTTGCGCACACACGTATACCCTGTATTTTTAGACTGTTAAAAGGTGCATGTATTACAATTGATATTGTTAATGGTTTATAGTTAAAAAGATACTTTCGGTTTAAAATTCAAGCTAGTATTCATCCTTATTCATAAATAAATTAGTTCATTATTATAATCGTTTAACAGGAATTATGTTCGCAATGAAATAATATATATCTCTACTTAAGCCGTAAGGTCTTTCTCTGAGCCTTTCCGTTTATGTCATAAATTTCCAATCTAAGTGAAATATATGTACTGTAAGCTTATTTGTATACATGCAGGCATAATTTTGATGGGTATTAATATATTTTGAAATATGAGTATTTTCATGATTTGGATACTGTCTTGACATATTCACGTATGACAAACATTATTATAATTATAATGATAATAATGTAAAACAATTGTAGTTAAATGGAGTAAGTTAATAAATTTGTTCAGTACTTGCCATATATTTTCACAAATTCATGAGGAGAAGTTAATAATAAGTTAAAATAATTCTGCGGATTGAATCTCTTTACTGTTGGGAAGTTAAATGTTTTCCAATGAAATAACAGCATTATTGTACTTCAAAATTAAAAAGAAAAAACCCTCATCTGTTTCTTATTCACAATATTTATTGCATTAGTGATGAGCGCGTTGTATGATAGTACAATGCTTTTGAATTGAAACCACAAGTTATAATTGGTTAATTCGAGGTATGAAAAAATATTTACTATGTTTGTAGCATTTTCCTCCTTGTTTATACGATGTAGATAATTTCGCAATTTATCACTATAGATTTTTTGAAACGAAAGAAAAAGCTGTAATGCTTCTTTAAAGGGCATTGTCAGCGACATACTTTCGTATTAATGTGCTTTAGTTTTTTTTTTAATAGCCAAAGCGGATTTGTCGGAATGCGTGAAATACGAGGAAATGTACTCCCTTTTAAAGGGAAGATATAGACGACGATAAAAATAACTATCAATCTGAATTTTTAGATGTAAAACTGAAAATTATAGATAATAACGTAAGCAGTTAAATTTATGATGATTTTAAATATAAACGGATATCTTTTAATTTACAAAAAAAAAGGGAGAAGGAATTCTTAAATTTAATACTTTGTTTTATATTTCTAAGATATATCTAATCTAAGCTGCGGTAGTGATGACAGCCCTTTCGAAAAAAATATATAGAATGGACATATATTTTTTCAGTAATTTGTAATAGTCTTGTATAATTTCATATTTTTTTTTTTATGTATTTTCGAAAATTGGTAATATTTGCAAAGTATTTATTACAGAGACGTTAGAATTATAATATGACTCTTAAGTAAGTTTTCTTCATTTTTCGAATGATTTGTACTTCAAGTTCAACTGATTTTGCTGTTAACCATTTTGTTGTTAAGTGGTTTTCTGAGTAGGATTATTTAGATCCGTAAAACATGTTTGAACACGTATGTCTGTCCAAAGTCAAATACAACATTTTATGTAAGTTTATTTCCATTTTTAATTTTCTTTGCCTTCTTTTGTAGATTTTACAATATATATATATATATATATATATATATATATATATATATATATATATATATATATATATATTCCCCTCCTTTACACGGATGAATTGAAAAACATGACGTTCAATTCGAAACATTACAATTTTTTATAGGGACTAACTTTTAAATAATATTTTAATAATTTTAGGAACCTCAAGTGATTATTAGATTTACTTCTTTCTCTTTTCTTTAAGAGGGCCAAATGTTCATTCCGTATACCGTATGAATACTGTTTCATTTGAATCCATATATTTCTGGATGAAATTTTTTAAAAATCCGAATTTGACCCTTTTTAACACAATTTTCAAAAACTCACAAAAATTGGCTAATTGATTTACATCTCTCAGATAGTCCAAAAATCGTAATTTTTCAATATTTCGCTCAAGTACTACCCACAAAGAAAAAGTATTGCTTCAACAACAAGGATAATCTTAAAAACACGGAAGGAAATTATAAAAAATAAAATGAATTAATTTCAAGAAAGTAAATCGTTACGGTTGCCATCTGTTGTCGGTGAAAAAGTGGGCTTCGAAAAATTTCACCAAAAATAATTAAAAAAAAATTTTTTTTTTGGTAAGAATATGAGAACGACTCTTTCCAAATATCAACAAGGCTCCCTAAAAAAATTTTGGGGGTGATACGATCAACTGTGTGGATTTCCATAGCGGACAGAAAAACATTCAAATTTATACATAAAATATGTATAGTATATGTGTGTGGGTTTTATACTACACCTTATCTATTTTAGAAAGTAACCGATGTTTATTATAACAATGATATATTAGTATATTCAATTTAATTGAATTTTAAAAGTACTCTTACAGAACTTAAAAATAATATATCACTTTAGATATTCAATAATTTTCGGGGCATATTAAAGTGTCTCGGCACATCGATTGAAAATCGCTACAATAGTGTGTTGCACATGTCAAGAAATATTTTTAGAAACTTTTCAAAAGAAATTTTTTGTATGTGCCTGAAATTTAATACTTCATGTGTTATAACGATTAAATTTTTACTTAAAATTTTGCATAATTCATTTGAGCTTTTGATATCCAAGTATTAAAGTGTATAATTGTCGTAATAGATGGAAATTTTATAGCAGTGTGAAATTTTGTTCATTCATTTGCTGTATAAATTTGACTTATTATTCATAGTATTGAAGTAAATTTAGTAGTAAATTTATTTTTATGTATTTATTTTAATATGTATTGATTGCGCTGGTGGATTTGCAAGTTCTATTTGTTACGTATAGCTTTTTTACAATATTTATATTAGATTTTTTTTTTTTTTAAAAAAAATAATTTATCAAAGTCACGCCTTTCTGATTCCAAATTGTTTTAAAAATATTATTCTGATTTATTCTTCAGTAGTTGTTAAAAATCTTCCGTAAACATACTTTTGAAAAGCTTATTTTCCAAATATATTTTTAATGTAAGGGAACTTATAAAGTAAATATTTAAAAAGGGCATCCGATTGGAATCCACTAGCAATCCGTCATAAGTTTCTGGCCATTTATCTTGAAATGCGTTTGCATAAGAAAACGTTTTTACAACTGATCATTTATCAAAGTGTCTACCAATCCCGGAAAGAAATATATATTCCTAAAAAAATCTCGATATAATAAAAGAAAGAAAAAAGTAAAGAAATTCTAGATTTTGGCGAGAAACATGTTTTTTATTTTCGCCATTAAAGGTACTTTTCCTGTATCAAAATATGTTGTTTTAGAAAAATTTACTACTGTAATTCCGGATTATATATCTAAAATAAAATGTCTTCAAGTTCAATAATGTTATTATTGTAGAATAAAATTGCTTGCAATAATTTTTTTCATGATTATAATGGAAAAATAAAATTAACTTAATAATCCTTCAGTAAGAATCTCGCTTAGTTATGGGACGTGTTCTTTGCTGTTCTAAGACACAGGGATTCGTGAATTTCTGTTCTTTTACAAAATGTATTTTCTCTTTCAGACTGACTTGAAAATGTACTCTTAAAGAAAAGACCATAATCTGATGGGTTTTAGCTGTGCCCTTAAAGTAGAGTGCGCCTCACAATCTGATGTCCAGTGAGCCAAGGAGGTTTGTCAGTTTTGCTTTATTTCAAATTTGATTCTTCGTCAATAAGATGTAACTTTAAAATGTGAAAAAGAAATCTATAAACTGAGAAATCTTTAAAAGAATAAATTTTTACTTCCCAAAAAATGAACAAATAATGGTGAGAAAAAGGAATTACTTTAATGATACGTAATAAAAAAGAAAAATGCAGAGAAAACATCTTTACCAGTATTAATAATTAATTACAAATATTTTTAATTTATAATATCGCTCTTAAATAACTGAATTTATAAGAAATTATTGCTTATTATATATATTGCAATAATAAAATATAGATTGAATTAGAATTTTCACATGTTAACATGTAATTAAAGCTATTTAATTAAACTTAGTATGTTTAGTCAGTAGCATGAAAAAAAAAAATGTGTTATTGCGAATTTGGCGAAACGGAATTGACAACAGTTAAAATTATCATGGCGAAATCGATTTTATTATACGCTTGAAATATCGATTGCAGATGCTTTATGAATTATGTACGAGTATTTAATCATTAAGAATAATGAAAATAAAAAAAATTATCAAGTTAATTTTTTGCTTTATGAAAGAACTGTAGTATATATGAAATAATATTAAAGGATGGAAGAGATTCATACAATCTAGAAGAATACGGGAAATTAAATTTGGTAAAATTTTTTATTTGTTGTTGTCATGAATTTAATTCTGAATTGTAAGGTGATGAATATATTAATTTCTGTAATAAAATATTATTTTATGTGCAAATTACATTTCAGTAAAGTTTTTGGGAGAAAAAATCCGTAATATTTCTGTAAAATTGAAAGAGTTATTTAGACAGTTTATTTTCCTTTACCATAAATACATTTCCTACTCAGTACTTTTATAGGAAATCCATTAAAAATATTTATTAAATGCAAACTGTGCAATGAATATTATACGGAATATTGAGACCTCAATTCATTTAAACTAAATTAAAAGTTTCAATATTTTAAGTCTAAAGGAACTCGAATGGATTTTTTTTTGAAGAAATCTAAACTTAAAATATAGCTGGAGAACAAAAAAAAAAAAAAAAAAAAAAAAATTGGGAAGCATATGTAGTAAAATATATTTAGGTATCATTCTTTAGATTCAACTTTAAATGTAATTAAAAATAATACATTTAATTTCACTAAACAATTGTATTTATTATTATTAGAACTATTTATATACTACAAGCTACTGTAGTTGTGATTCCGATTTTAGATTACCATATTTGCGCCCTCATCGAGTGATTTTCGCTAAAAGGTCTGTATTATGTATAAAAAAAACACCAAACATTTTTTTTTTGCATTTTGACAAAATGGCCTAACATAGAACATGTTCAGCTCTTCGTAGATTCAATTTTATGCAAAAGCTTTGAATAAAACTAGAGGAATAATTCAAGAAATTAAAGAACTGCAAAGTAACCGTAATTCTGAATTATCAAAATATTTTGGCCGTAAAACACGTTAAGAAAAAAACCAAATTAGGGTTCCCGTCTTCCTGCCATTTTGATTTCTTGTACGTAATGTTAATCCTATGGATTTTCTATACAGTACCTTTCTCAAATCTATACTATTTTATATATTTAAATGCAAAAAAGTGCACCCGAAAGATCAAAAAATAATGAAGGTTTCTGCGGAATTCCATTTTCTCCCCGATTTTTGAAAATACTTTAGAATATATTTAGAATCAAAAATGGCCGGTAGATGGGAGATTTAAGAAGAAAAGTTTGAAGGTCTTAAATCAAACATGATAACCTCAAATTGTCTAAAGATTCTGAATACTTTGATCCTATTCTCAGTCATTTCTTAGATTCTTGTTACTTATAATTGAGTAGAAACATTAATCAATAGTTTAAAGATTTAGTTGATATTTTTTTGCTTGAGTTTTAAATCAAACCAATGAGAACTTTAAGACTTTTATCATAGTTTCAATACATTTTTAGAATTAAACTCATTACCGGTGAAAGCAGGCATGAACAATGTTCCCCCGCCCCACGTAAACTTTTTACTTTGTGCAAAAGATTAGTTCAGTGTCGTAGAAATGAAAGATTTTGATTAATTTTACTTTATAATGCGCTTCATGTAATGAAAGATTGTTTTTTTTTTAAAAAAATAAATTGATCAATATGAATTAAATTAAAATATATTAGATCAAAAAGATATGAGAGTACTCCCTAAAGATTTAAAAAGGATTTATATTGTATTGCATGTCTTCTTTTGATTTAATTATATTTTTGCAAGTTGAATCGAAAAAAAGTAATTTAAAAAAATTAGAAAATGGGGAAATAAATAGTAAATTATTGTGTCAGAAATATTACAATTGGAACAATTTTTTACAGTAACAAAATTTTTTTTCAGTAAAAAAATATGTTTAGTTAAATAGGCCTATAACTTTAATTGTTTTGTGTTATAATTTTGGTTATTTTGGAAACGTTCTCTTTCAATGTTAATATCTTCTAAAAAAATAATTTTTTATGGAATATTTTTTTTAATGGAAGATAATTATTTTTTGTTAAATGTTATTTTACCACATACAATTTTGATTTTTGAAAATTTCAAAAATAAAACTACATATCAAACTATATATTTTTTACGGCTGAAATTTTTTGTGAAAATATTTAAGTATTTTTTGTTGGTCAAAACGTTTTACGCAAAACATTTAAATGCAATTCTTTCTAGATTTTACTAACACAATTTATTAGGAATACATATAAAATAAGGTTACTATGTTTACTGTATTCAATATTCTACTTTAATAATAACATTGAGAAATAAAACTAAAACGGCAAAGAAACCTGTTGAACAGGGAAACAATCTTACTTACCCTAATCAGCTGTTAGAACGAGACAGCTAAGAAAATTACTCCTACTTGAAAATTCACATCATCATCCGTTATAGACTTCTGATTCATCTGTAACCGTGCATCGGTTGCATTTGATGTTGGTTTTCCTCATTCTTTTCTCGTATTATTTAAACACGGCAACAATTTTGCTTTTGATTATTTTTTTAATGGATGCTTGAGTTCCGGCTTTGGTATAATTCATTTCGCAATTTTCTTCCATGTGTATTTCGAATCTACTTCAATATAGTTGTCAATAACAACAACTTTGAAAAAAGGAAATAATCATATAAAATTATGTATAACTGATTTGATATTGGTAGTGAATAATATTGTATATGGGAATTTAAAAAATAGTGAAAAAATGAATGGGTATCTGAGACTTTTTCGTAAGGTTAGAGAATATAAATCATATCCAATATTCTTTTTCAAATGGAAAAATGTTTCAACAGGGATATAAGTTTGTATGGTAAAGATATATCCCTTTTTAATGACGATATACCGGGTTGCAGCAGAATTTTGCATAATTTTGAGGGAAGGGAATTTACCTATTTATCAAATATTCCTCAGTCTTTAAATTAAGGAATAAAATTAAATTTGTGAATATTGGATAAATAAGCATTTTTTATCTTCTTCCAATATAATGCAAAGAAGATGCAGCAGTCTGGAATTTAAAGTAGTCGATTTCATGGCCTTTCTAGTTGAATCGCACCTTCAAGTCCTGATTGTTCCAAAGGATGTTTCAGTTAAATAATAGGGTTCTATTGCACGTTAAATCGAATTGAGCTCGAGGTCCTCGCGTGTAAAGGTATGGAAGTTAGGAGAGTGAAATACCATCTCAGTATCGTTCTATTTATTTAATGGTGATTCGAAATTACGAGGTTGGTTTCCAATAAAACTTGCGACTCTTTTAAAAAATGATAGGAATTAAAAGGGCTTAATTACTAACCTGACAGGAATTCCTTTTCATCTTGGTTGTCTAAGGCATCCTGAAGAGCAGGACAAGTTTTCTCCGTAGCAAAGATGTACAGTTCGATCCTGCTCTAGAGAACCAAGGTCAACCGACTTTTGTAGGGGTGAAAATAGCACCCTCTAAAGTTTGAAAAACAATCCCCAAAAATTGGTGGAAACTTCATTGCCGAAGTGGTGACTGACCAAAGACTTGAATACTAGATGACAGTACAGCCTAGAACTACTGTAAGAATATACCTCCGATGCAAATTTGCCTCATTGTTTCTAAGGCACCCACTCATAAATTACGACGAGGGATTTAATTGGCTACGGCGCATGCGTTAAAAAGATTCGCCATCTCAACTAGACTGCCGATGACGTCAAGTAGAAACTATCCAAATGACACCCAATACATCAGAGGATGTATATCAATTGCAGTAATGGCTGGAAAAACAAGCTACTCTTTCTATTGTTCAGAAAGTCCCTCAACAGTTTAAAGAAAGATTTTCCTGTCTGATTCTTTCGCAACATTATCATGATATTGGAGAGGGAGTATGTGGTAACACTCTTCAACAACGATGAGAGTTAAAAGCGTTAAATAAATAATTCGATTTGCAATTCCTTTTCGGCTTGGTTGTCAAGGCGTTTCAAAGAGTAATAGGATGAATTTTCTTCGAACCCAAAGGTTGGGAGCTCGAATCATCTCGTTACCATGATCAATTGACTGTCCACCACAGAGTGAAAAACAAGCTACCTCCAAAAAGAATGAAAGGAGAAAAAGAATGAAAGGAAAAAGTGGTGACCTCCGAAGTTTTTTGAATTCGAGAATAACGTAAATTCTAATTATATATATATATATATATATATATATATATATATATATATATATATATATATTGGTGTGGTGTGGAAGTTAGGAGAAGGGGGTGCCATCTCAGGTGTTAATACTTGTGTTGCTTCTAGTGCGACGTTAATAAAATTAAACCAATATATATATATATATATATATATATATATATTACACTACATTTTTAAAATATATATATATATTTTACTTTACATTTTTAAAAATAGGAGATGAAATGTGGCCGCGGTAGCCTAGTGGTCATGGCTTCGAATTCGTGGCCGGCGGTTTTCGTTCAGTCGCGGGTTCTATCCTTGGCCGCTAAAGACCCGCCGTGTAACCTTGGCTGATGCACGTTAAATCTGTCGTGGCCCCAAGTCCTCCCGTTGGTGTGGTGTGGAAGTTAGGAGAAGGGTGTGCCATCTCAGGTGTCGTCCTCGTCACTTGACCGTACTCCAAAATTATGAGGTCTGTCGCCAATAGCCCTTGTGTTGCTTCTAGTGCGACGTTAATAAAATTAAACCAAACTAAAAGGAGATGAAACGTATTGCATACAGAGTAAAGGGATTCAGAGAGTAGAAAGATT
The DNA here is from genome assembly GCA_019974015.1 of Nephila pilipes. Lineage (NCBI taxonomy): Eukaryota > Metazoa > Arthropoda > Arachnida > Araneae > Nephilidae > Nephila > Nephila pilipes. Next base: position 1,059,707 of record BMAW01042039.1, on the reverse strand, counting down.
AGCTTATTAAAATGCGATACTCTGTAAAATGAAATGAAATAAGAATATGGTCGCTATTTTAGAGTACTTTTCCCTCTCTGAAAAAAGGATTTTTATTTTCATATAGCATTCTTTTTCCATCTGGCCAAGATGGCCTTGAGTGAATTTCAAATGTTCATCAAGTTATTAGGCCGAACTTTCAATGTTACATGTATGTTACGGATGGGGTTCTTTTCTTTGCCTCGTCATTTGGATTTTCATTCCGTTCATCTGAGTGGCCGTGGTAGCCTAGTTGTCATGATCACGGTCGGCGTAATTTTCTTCAAGTTGTGGGTTCGAACCTGATGCCACTTACGACTCGCTGTGTAGTGGGGTTGATGCATGTTACATCTGGTCGGTGTTCCAAGTCCTCCCTTTAGCCTGGTGTAGAAGTTTGGAGAGGGATATGCCAGCTTTTCAGGTGCCATTTTCGTTCTTCTTTTGAACGAGGTTCAAAATTACGAGGTCCGTCGCCAGTAGCTCTCATTTTGCTTCTCATTGCGACGTTAATAAACAATCAAAAAATAAAATCCATTTATTCGATCATCCTCGAGTTCTAACTTAAAAAGTGAATAAAGCATTTCCTTGTACGATGTTTATTAGGTCATTTAGTTTGTATGTTCGCTAAGAACTATTCGACATCAATGAAGATTAATGTGTTGACTGGCTTAATATTCAAACTGTCTGGGATGAAAATAACTGTTTAACATAGAATTTCTATTACTGTTTTTCTCTCTAGTATAAATTCCATGCGATAGCTGGTGTAGAAGAAATAAAACCTCAACCTTAATCGCATCGTGGATAAAAAAAAAATTGAAATAAGCACATTTTAAAATCATTAGTTCTGTTTTTGGGGTTATTTCGGGTAATTCAATCACTTTTACGGCGTTTAGTTCTGAAAAACTAGGTGTTTTTATTTATTTCATTTTTTTTTCTTTCACAATTTCTACGAAAAATTTGTATTTTGTGACGCAGTATTTTTCTTTTGATTTAATTGTAATTGAAATTTAAGAGATCATACTTTCCATCAATAGAGAAATAGTACTGCTAAGAAATTTTTAAGAACGCGCCTAGTTTGAAAAAAAAAGGATTTCGTATTTTGCTAACCATGTCCTTACTAGTTTTCTATCCATAATGTACAATGTTTCTCACATTGTTATTTTAAAACTAACCGCCATTTAAAAGCTCTTGAATTTGACTCACTACGAAGTGCTTCATGAGTACTATCATTTTGTTTAACTAATATATTTATTATTATTTTGTAATAGGCTGTAAAGTTTTTTTTTTTTTTTTTTTTTTTTGTAAAAGGACAAGTACTATAGCATGAAAAACTCTGCCCATGAGGAGATTTCTTCCTGTTGAAAATTTTTCTATACGAAAAATAAATAAATAAATAAGAAATAGGCAGTAATATTATTCATTATTTTCAAGTGAAACAACTTTAACGAAAACCTTGTATTCCCATAATATATTGATGTGAAAATGAATTTTTTCATTGTTTAAAACAAGTGACTTGAACACAAATGTAATTGAATTAGGGAATTTATCACGAATTTGTCTGTTGCCTTTTTAATGAACTGGATTTCGATTTTTTGTAATAACTTAAATTTTTAAAAAAACTTAACTAAGGTCTTTTTTTTTTTTTTTTGACTCGAAACGAATGAGTAACTCAAAATTCCATCTGACGCTTAACTACATTCCTGCGCAACTTTCAAGTTAGATTGTAATTAAATAAGTTAGTTATCTTTTTCTTCCAGTTTCAGTATTTATTAATTTTTCAACAAGGAAATGGACTCATCGCTGAATTCCTTTCAAGTCCATTTTTGCATATTATTAGTAAAATTAGTAATCGGGTCTTGTAAAAATACATGTTCTTTGAGACAAAGGTACTTTACAGAAATTCTAATTTTAATTACAGTAGTTTGTCTTGTATCCGTACCTGCCTATTCCAAATATTTAATTTGAATTTAAAGCAAAGTTAAATAAAATTCTTTTTCTGTTTTATTTTTCTGAGAACGACTGAATGAGATTCCTTTTTCTTTTTATTATTCCCTCCTGTCATCTGTTCTGACTTTTTCCATTGGTTTCACCCAGAAACCTCAACGAATATGATTACACCCAAACAACGTTCTCGTTGAGAGATTCTTTCTGGAAAATGGAGGCCCATAACCAGTGTCTGTTTTATCTTTCCTATTTTTCCTGGATTTTTCTATCTATTTCATTATTCACTTATTCTCAATCCAGAGAACACTGCGTTCCACTGGCCCTTTTCACCGTCTTTACACATCCACGACTGTAATAAATTATTCATGCATTGAGCTCAGCTCTTATGTTTGTTTTGTTCTTTTCCTATTCCCCCTGTTCAATTTAGTCCAACGCCTTTTTCATCTCGCCCTCTGGTCAGCCACGAGAAAAGAGAAGTTTTCCGAACTAAAAAGGTTAGACTTCTTTTTTTGAAGTTGGTGAGTTTTTATGAGGACACCTATTTCCAAAAGGAAATTGTGGCCTGCTGCTAGTTAGAAAGGGGCTTTGTGCGACGCCGACAGAACTTTTCACTTTTGTTGAAGCATGTTAAATTGATTGGGAGCCTTTATGGATTGAATTTTTCGAGAATTTATTACGGTTTTACCCTTTTAAAGGCGTCGTGTGATGCTATGGTTAGGAGAGTATCTCAATTTAATACTTAATTTTTAGCAGACACGCGCTGTTATATTAACTGTAAATAATATTAATGCTAAAGTATTTTTCACAAATTATTAACCGAAGAAAAATTTTGATGTGTAAAAAAATATAGAATATTGGGTATTAGTGTTAATTTGCATTTTTAATATTAACAAAATTGTAAAGCTTTTATAATGTCAACTCTCCAAATTCTGGAAAATAATCTAGGAAAAAGGAGCAATGATAAGTTTTGAAATATTTAAATTTTTTTTTTCGAAAAAGGGAATGATATCAAATCTATTTGTAAAGGAATATTGGGCTTTTTATTCATTTACGATCTCTTGATTTGATATCATGCCCTTTCTGGATGATCTCATTCGTGCTCATAAATTAAACAAAAGCAGTACGCCTGTGCAATTGATAACGTATGCGCTTACATTTAGAACCTCGTAGTCTGTTGAATAATGGAAGGAGGACCTGGCAATAATTGGCATAGTCATACAAGAGCTACAACATCAGAATTGATGAATGAAACATTGTGTACTGTAATGATAATATGTGAAGGCAGGGAATAATTAGAATTTCAGATTCTGAATTGTATAGTGTATTGATATAATATGACTTCAGTATATGAATAATTAGTTGTGCTACAGTCAATTTTAAGAACTTTCCTGTAGACTGTAGTGATTATATGATTTTAAAAACTTCAAAATAATAGTTGACATAATTTATTATGAATTTCCAAGGTCGCAGTTGCTAGAGAATTAAATGTCGCGAGCCTCTTGCTCGATTCGAGTCTTGATTTCGTCAAAACTTTCTTGTGGAATGGGGAAGAGACTCCGATGCACGTTAATTGAAACTGCATGTTAAATTGCTCATGTATTATGGTGTGGAAGATTGAAAAGTAAGGTACCCCTACCTAGATTCAAACACGTCATTTGTCCGAGACTCAGAATATTACGAATTTCGTCATCAATGACTTGTTGTACAAATATCCATCTTGTGTAACGTTAATTAAAGGAAACAAACAAAAAACATTAAAGTTCTTTTAATTGTATGTATATTATGTATTTATTAATAATATATTGCTTAAATTTGATTTGAAATTCAGTAAATTGTGTCTGAGATAATGGAATACTCACTAGAGACATTTTTCTTTAAAATATTGTTTCTTATGATTTAATATCTTACTTGCAAGATGCTCTGTTAAAAACCATGATTTTCTTTTCTGTGTTTGACGGGTGCACGTGAACCAAACATACGTAAAATTGACATTGAGATATAATAAGAAATTAGGTTTGGATAAAGGGAAATGTGGTGCCTAAAGATTATACGGAATGTTCTTACTCTAACAATAAAAGGAAAGAAAAAAAACTATATTTAAGTAAAAGTATGCAGTAAGATAAATTTAGAATACTACTAACAAATATCATTTCTTTTCCTTTCAAAAGTGTGGATGTTTAAAGCAGTTTTTATCTGATATCAAAGAAAGTGGCTGAGTTTGGAACATTTAAGAAAGCAATAGTTTCATCTGTAACATAGTTATGTAAGATATATTTTAACCCTTTATTTTTAAATGTAAAAAATTGCATTTTTATTGTTTCTAAATTCTAAAGACGCTGTGTGATAAATGTGTATTTGCTCTTTAACTGCACGAATACATATTAATATTGGAACATTTTTCAATGTGAAGATTCTCATTTTAGGTTCCACTTTTGGACACAAGGTTTAAAAAAAAAGACAAGCCTCAACATTATTTGTGTGAAAATGTTTTTCAGTTATAAATTTTAGGCACACTTTACTGTTTACTTACCATCATTTATTTTTAGTTTATGTTTTACTTTATTTATTCTGCATCCTGAAAAGTTTTGTATTAACTATTACGTAACTATAACCCTTACATTGGTTTAGATTTCGTATTTTTCATCTGTATTTTGTTTATGAAATTGAAAAATAATTTTATATGTACTTAGAATAGCCACGCAGTTTTCATGAAAAAATGTATCCTAATTATCACAATCCAAAGAATTAATATGACAAAGCATGGTTTGCTATTTTATTATCATTAATTATCAATTGTCGCCTTCAACATAGCTCTTAATTTTGACGTAAAATTTAATATATCCTTTGATCAAGATTTAAATCCAATGCTTGATGTTTCATCCCCTGTGTATTGTTCTCTAAATAATCTTACTATTTGGAATATTTTTCTTTGTCATAATATCTGTGATTAATATATTTGAATGCTGTAAAATTGTTTATTGGTAAGAAGTTATTGCTCAATCAAATGTTGTTATGGACAAGTCCAAAAAGGCCAGTCCCAGGAATTAACCATTTCATTCTAAATTATCCATTTTTTAATTTTTAATTTTATTTATGAAGTAAGTTATTTTGTAATTTTCGTTATAAAATGAATTTTCAATCATAAGACTAGAATTTATGTCAATTTTTTTTAAATAAATAATAAACCTCATTGTATTGTTTTCCAAAAAAATTTATCTTAAAAGCTTTTTCTTCGTTTTGTAATAAATTATTTACAGTGGAAAAGCAACTAACATAACGTTTAATTTCCTAATAACTAAGACGGTTATTTTTCTAGTACCAACTTTTCCGAAAGCTCTCATAAAGGAATTTACAGAGAATTGTGTTCATTTACTTTTTGTAAAATGTTTATTATTAGAAAATGTGTTAAATCCTAGAATCTACCACTTTTATTTGCAAACTTTCAAATTGATAAAATATTTATTGTGGAAATATTTTATCTTTTTTTTTTTTTATCCTTTCGTTAGAGCTTCTAGCGTTTCTATAGGATTACGTGTGTCGTAATTTAATATCCACAGCTATCAATTAATTAAAAAAAGATTTAAAAGAATTCAAATATATTACATTTTATTTAATAGAAGAATTCCATTTACAGGTCTTGAAATTTGGAGAAAAAAACTTTTTTTATGTATAAAATAGGAAAAAAAAAATTATTAATTTACTAAAAGAATCATGATTCGTTAACGACTACTAAGGCAGACAGGATGCCGCATTTGCATTCAAAATATGATTAGTATGTTTCCTCGAATGGATACTAATAATCGATTTAATTTATCAATAATTTTGAATAATTAATTATTTTCTCTTAATTAGAAAAAATGTATAAATATAAAATTTTCCAAATTTAATTAACATTTCTGTGTCTTAAAATTCTTTTTTATTTATTTATTCAAATATTTAAATTTTAACCTTTTTTATTCTTCAAAAAAGTTTATTGTGCCGACGTATTTTGAATATTTCTGTATTAAAAAAAAAAAAGAAAAGAAACCCTGATAAGTATCATTTCATGTAATTTTATTTTACTTCCCCGAGTAATTAATCATACTTAAACTTTTTCAGTTTTGAGCTCAAAGTTTTTTATTTGTAAATCTCTGTGAATTATTGTTGTTTAATATTTCGTTTTTTGAATAAATGTGTGCATACGCTCAAAAAGATTATTATTAATTTATAAAAAAAACTAATTTCTTTTTATGAAAAATACGGTTTTTTTTTAAAGCAAAATCCCGTGACGAGTTGTGAAGTTATTTCCCTTTAATGACATTTAAAATGCGTTTAGAGTATATTTATCGTAACATCATGATGCATGCATTTATTTAAAATATGCTTAAAATGCTTTGTATACAACGTTTTTATTGCAATATTGCAAAATAATATATTTTTTCACTGTAAAATGAATACTATAATGCATATTTCATGCTATTTAAAATTACTATTTTATAACATGCAATAACTATCTGTCTTACAATGGCAATTTTTATTATAACGAGCTTAATTTAGTTTTTCTATTAATTTGTAAAACTCTAAACACACATAGATGGTTTCTGAATTTTCTTCACCAAGTAAAAAAAAAAAAAAAAAAAAAAAGAACGAAAAGTATTTTATCTCATTCACTAGTTTATATAAACCATTGTTATTCTTACAAGATCATGTCTTACATCAATTATATTTCGTATTCTACTCGAGATTTTTCGCTAAGGCCACCATCTGGCAAAAATATCTCGAGGCTGTCTATTTACTTTGACATAAACCAGCCATCGGCAATCCCAGACCAGATAGAACGCCATGTTCTTCCCATGTTAATGCTTACTGCAATATCCATCGCGATCTAAAAACCGTTATCAAAATCAACCAAGAGTAAACGAATCCAAGGGGGTCCTTCTTTTACCTTGGCGTGGTCTACCTGCTTTCCAGTAGATCTGGCGCTTTTTTCCGACGCCAATCCAAGCAACCCTTTCCTCTTGGTCCCGAAGACCGCATCCGCGTTGCTCTAAAAGATTTCCTACCTCAGCCAGTAGCTTGTAATGTTATGAAAGGATGAGTTCCCAGATGTGAATGATGGAGATAGTATGATCCAAAGATTGTGAGTTCGTGATGTGAATCTGGTTTTTAGGTTTTCGAAGAATTTTTCAGCTCTGCTCTGCTGCGACGGCTTGGAATTTTGAGGGACGAACATTTTGTAGGGGGTTTGATTCCGGCATTGGATGGGATTAAGAGGACAGAGGTGAGTTATGGCCGTTTGTTTGTTTTTGACTTTTCTAACGGATAGATTTGGCGTTTTTATCGAGGGATAGTTTAAATTTAAGTGTTTTATTACTGATCGCAGTGTGAGCTAGTTTTTGCAGCGGGAGATTCATATGTTTTTTTAGTAAATATTCAAATACTTCTAAGAACACCGTGATTTTGTCTTACCAATTTAACTTCCATTTTAAGATACATATTTTTGTATCTAAAGTGGATATTTATTGTTTCGTAGACGAAACTTTAAATCCCAATTTACAATTATCTTATGTCTGTTTTTCATGTCACTATCACAGATTTATTTCAATTAAAATGATTTTATTTTCTATTTTTTCCCTTTTAATTCTTTAATTAGAATATTTCTTTCACTCGATTTTCGATTTTTATTGTAGAAAAACCTGATCGGGAAAAAGGACATGTTTTCTTATTGGTTTCTTCTCATTAATGATAAACATTATGAATAATGCTTTTAAAATTATAATGAATGACGTAGAAACATTTACATTTTAAGTTTACAGAATTCTCTACTATTTATGAAAAAATATTTTCTCTTCATTTTTAATGTCGTAGATTTTCATTCGTTGCAGATATTTTAAAGAAAATCGATTTCATACAATTAAATCAGTTTTAAATAAAAAGATGTTATGTAAATAATGAAAAGTGGTTCAGTGTATCTTAGACAAAAATAAAAGATGTTTTCATAATATATATATACATTTATAAATACATTGTAAAATATCATATTTTGTAATATCAATAAAATAAATTATTTTATTTAATGTAAATTAAATTGATTTGTTTTTAAAGTGTTTTATATACGTTAATATTTTTGAAATTTATTTTAACTTTGAATTTAGTGGAGTTTATTTTAAAGTATGTAGTTTGTTATATGATAATGACGTGTATTCTTTAGTGCAATCGGAATGTTCTAGCTATTTTTTCAAACTTCCATTGCTACTTAGACTCTGTTTAGATTTTTGGAAAGCGGTAAAGCAATTAATCCAATTATTGAAAAATCGCAGTCAGAGTTTTTTTTTTTTTTTTTTTTGTCAATAACGTTTTCAAGAATCGTGTGCTAACGATTTTAGTTTCTAAATCTGTCTCAAATGCTTAGGTTGGCGGTTACAGACACTAATATAAATAGGATCTCAAAGTGAGTCAGTAGGAAGTCGGAAGAAAATCAATTTCAGGGGCAAAGAACTTGTACTACATTAGAGATTTAAAGCTCGTGCTTTTAGGCTGTTGATGGATCGTGAATATCAGTGTAGAGAGGTAAAAAGTTAAAATAAGATTAAATGTCAATCTTTGAAATCGGATATCTTTATGATCGTGAAAAGACGAAAGTCTAAAATAGGTGTATATCATCTCGGTCTCTCTTGTCTGATGGAGCAAAGAATTCCGCTATTGATTTTAAGATGACTTTCTAGTGGTTGATAGTTTTTTGTTGGAATCAAAACTAATGTTAATAATTAACGTTAAAATGAAATAAAATTGATTGTATTTGAAAGCTTGTTATTTTAAATGAAAATAAATGTGAAAACAGGATCAGTAAAAACTCAATTAATCGCCTAATATACTTATACTTCCTTAGTAGTTTTACTACTACCTTCTTATCTACTTATGAAAGTTAATTACTGAAAAAATTAATTATAAAAGATAAATTATAAAGATTAAATAAAGATACTGTTGAGCTCAATATGTTGTGAATAAAATTTGTTATATTATATATGTATTTCGAAATGGAAAATTTGATTTATTTGAAAAACGTGTTTTATAGATGAGTATTAGTGTCAGTTAGGTAAATCAAATGATATCGACATATTATTAAGAATTAGATTAATATTTCAACATTTTAAATATTTTAACATAAACTCCTCAATATTCAGTTATTTAAAATATTGTATTTTATGTGGGAAGTTACAAAAAATATTCAATGTCAATTTGTTTGATGTTTAATTAAAATAGTTATTTTTTGAAAAGGCGTATGGAGGTTTTGTTGTATTAGTTAAAAATTTTTTAACAATTTTTGTTCCATCTTTCATATCTAGCATTACATAAAATTGTAAATGTGAACATCTTTTTTAGCTTATCTCAATGCTTTGGTGTGATTTTATACTTAAGGTACATAATTGATGTGATTAATTTTTTGTAGAATTCGCTACTGATGATTGATTCCATTATATAACATATGATTTAATGATTGATTTTGTCCAAATGGCATAAGAAATCACTTCTAATTCCCTCAGTTCCGAACTAGATTTATTCTCGAAGTCGACAAGAAAATGATTAATATAATTGTATTCCTTAGCTCTCTCGGGAAAAAGTTATTTGCAAAGGAGAAGCTTACGAAAAATTCTTAATTATATTTTAAATCCGTTTTCCGGATCGTGTACCGTAATCGGATTAACTCAAGTATGTGTGTTTAAATTTATAATTCCGGATTTGTTATCATGTTTTGCGTTTCCAGTTCCTTTTAAATTCCACTTAATTGTTCGATTTAAAATGCTATCTACATTAAACAAACCGGAAAGTAAATATTAGAGAAGAAAATGGTCATGAATCCGGAAAGTCTGAGTTTCAGGATATGTAAAAGAATTTCGTGGAATAAATTACTTAAAAAGGTAAATGAAAAATAGTAGAAAATTTAATGATTTATTTTATTTTGGCTTATAATCAAATATAAGCGTTTTTTGAAATTGTTGTACTTCTAAGCACGTTTTAGTTACAGTAGCCAAATTCATCTAAAGGCAACCAAAGTCTGTTTTTTTTTTTTTTTTTTTTTTTTTTTTTTGTGAAATATTTTAAAAGCGGCTAAATGGTTCGTTGCTAGTCTGGTTGTTATACATAAATTATATATATATTAATGCATAGCAGAAAAAGAATCTATTACTAATTTTGAGGCTTACAACGATCATGTACGACTGTATATTTTAAAATGTTAAATGCGTGGATTGAGGTTAAATTAATGCATTTTACTTTTGCTTTAATAATAAAAATTTGAAAATGACAATTTAAAAAAAATGCGCTTTTTTGTTGATGAAAAACTTTTAATGTGTTGAAAAAGATAAATTTCCTAGTAAATTCTTGTGACATAAGCATAGAATAATTCTTCTAATATGTTGAAAAGGATATATTTTCCGGTAAATTCCATCGAACATAAACATTAAATTATTCTTTCCATCGGTGACATAAACATCAAATTATTCTTTGAACGCACTCTTCTATTTAAAATAAATATTTCGAATTACATTCATTACTCGGCTTCGCCGGTTTTATAAAAAGGAAATGTTGGCTTTTTCATTGATACCTTATATTGTTATCTGGGTGTGCACTTCTATGATCTACATGAATCCATGCCTGAGGCTTCTGCCCTTATTTTTATTTGTCCTATTTTCACTATTGTCCAAACTCTTTACCATTAAAGCATTAAGCATCTATTTATATGGCACCTGGATTACATCATAATGTCCGTGACTTACACACCCATTCTCGCACAATACAGATTTCATTTTATGCCTAAGTTTGTTTTGTTACACCCTCTTCATGTTTCATGTTTCAGAATCATGGCATAGCTTCAGGATACTTAGTAGTATCCTAATTTTTGGCGTTCCATTTTGCATTGCTCACTGTTATTACTCACGCTTTTGAAAATTGTACTTTTAATTTGAAAAATACTGTTTGCCAGAAACCATAAAATCAATTTAAGTTAAATATTTTTTCCCCCAGTAATACAGGGTTATTCAAAATGATTCATCCGATTTCAAAATTTTATATTTTTAAAAATAAAGGACACATAATGATCTATATACATTTATATATATTGTATTGATATATATAGATAGATATATATTGTATTATACATGAAAGTATAGGAAAACGGTAGAAAATTTATATTGTGAAAAATAGATGGCCATCGTGTTCTTTTCGTGAAGTTATTTCATGAAAATTGTTTTAGAAGCTTTTACGGTAAACCTCGCTGTTGGATCGGTCACAGTAAACCAGATGATTTGACGTTACACAGCTGGCCATCTAAGTCACCTGATGTGACCCCATGCGATTCTTTTCTTTGGGAGTTTGCAAAAGATAAAATTTACGCGCCCCTTTGCCTACACATTTATGTGAACTAAACAACGGATTTCCGCTGCTGTACAAGCAATTATGGCAGGAATTTATATATCAAATTGATGTTATACGTGCAACTAAAAAGAAGTTACATCGAGCACTTGTATAAAAAACACTTCTATATTTTCCTTTTACATTCATGTATTACTTATTCTGTGTCGTTTATTTGTGGAAATATGACAAATTGAAATCGGATGAATCATTTTGAAAAACCCTGTATATTCTTAATAAAAAATGCTCGCTTGACTAATTTATTGCTAATTTCGGGATATTCTATGAATAATTTTTTATTACTTAAAATTATAACTCTGTTACCAGTAACTTTAACATGTTTTTTTATGTACTTAATGTAATTTTCGATTTCAAATCCTTTTATCTATGTTTTTATGATTTTAGATCGTATAATGATATTAAACGCAGTATGTCGATAAAATTTTGTTGATATAATTTTTCATTCGCAATTTTTTTTTATAACGTATTGATTTCGAATATGTAAATAATTTAAATGAATAAATTGTAATTAATCAGAGTTATTATTAAATTTCTCAGTTAGAAAGAAATCACTTAAGCATGATAGTAACGAAAGCCAAATAAAAATCGGGCAATTATTCCATTTCGAATTAAATTATTTATTTTATTTTTATACTAACCAAAACAAAACGTCATTAAAAAGAATTTCACGTCGAGAAACAATAAGCTGTTTCAATGATTTGTACATTCCTCGAAAACTACTCATTCGTTGTCATGGTTACAAAATCAAGCTTCTGTTTACTCGATGCTTTTTCCCCCCTTCTAGTAACACATAGATTTTTTTTTAAAAAAAAAAAATCTCATGGCCAAAAGTGTTTTGTCATGTTTATCTTTTAAGTATTAGGAACCGGAACTTGCGTTCCGGTCCATTTCGGACCTTACAATCTGAAATATTTTTTTGTTGTTTGGATTCTTTATTGCGGTCGAGCTAGAAGAATGTCTGCCAAGTTTCGGTTTTATTAATTTCTCCTTCTTTGCTACAAAATTTTCCACATCAACGACAGCTTCTCATTACGGGTTGTTGAACTCTTCAGCTACGCGTGTTAAATCACCAACCGAGAGTGCCGCCCGTTTCCTAAATATTCTACACTTCGCTAATATTTCTCATCTGCATATAACCTCCAGAGTATGACCGCGGAAAAGTGTGTGTTCGACTGCCTGCCCGAGAAAACTGTCGACGATTTGTTTTTAAATGAATTCGTAATTACATCCTATAAAGATTCGCTATCATTTAAATCTGCTTTTGAGTTTAATTGCATCTGTAAGTTAGCGATGCAAAAGGGCTTAATCTTTTTTAAAGATAGGGTAGAAAGGAGATACAAAAGATTGGAAGATGCGAAAATAGTTAAATCTTTGTTTCATGACCTCTCTTAATTGATGTGGGGGGGGCCGCAAAAAAAAAGACAGAATTTCCACCCTTACATTTAAAGAGGAAAGCTAATTCTTTTGCAAAATTACTAGAGGTGTTTAAGTAAGTAACGTTTTTAAATATGGCACCTACGGCGCTACTATCACCATTCCATGCAGGTGCACTGAGTACCTACATCTTCTGGTTTGTCACAGACACCAGCACGGAAGCATTCGCCCGTGTTTACGTTCGACCTGCATTTAAAATGCCTCATACAATTGAAAATACCGCCGATTGTGAAATCTGCTCTATGTTTCGTTTTCTACTACGAAAGGCGTGAAAGCTGCCGAAATTCATCAGCAGATTAATGAAGTGTTTCGACATGTGACTCATGTGACATCGGAAATAAAACAGCCATGCATGGAATAGAAGCATTCAGTTTCACTCAAAAAATGCAGCTTAAAAAAAAAAAATTTTTTTTCTGCAGGCAAAATTATGTGCACTATGTTATGGGATTTTCTTTTCTTTTTCTTTTTTTAAATATTTGCGATATTTGGATATAATTCTGATACAGTATTTTTTTTAACAAATGTAGCTGAATTAATTCCTGCATGAAAATTGTTTTTAACATTGTATTGCTTGCAAAAAAAGAAATAATAATAAAATTTGAAAAGAAAAACTAATCACTTATCATGCAGAATCACAAGGTTTTGTTTCATTCCATCGAATTGCAACTCACCCAGCTCATTAATCTCATCTATACTTATTGACCACGTATTCCATTACTTCCTTCCTAGACAGACTTCAAGAATGTTAATCTATTCACTCTCAAAATCCTTCCATTGGAATGATGTGGGGATGTTTTGAGAGTAGGATGCAATATCAGGTGTCGAGGCGTTCATGAACAGTCAACCTATCAATTGAAAGACCTCGTTTTTTGTGTTCGCAAGCTAGAAATGGCTTGAAATAATTCTTTTTAAAAATTTGATTTTTCTTTAAAAAGGTATTTCAAATTTGGCATGTTCGCAGAATTTGACTCCCGGTTTTTGTAATTTTTAGGGATATGAAGATTTTCTATTTTTTTTTTAATGACGTAAGGAATGGTTAAACAAAACATATAATATTAAATTTATTTTTATTAAATTAGGGAAATTTTTTTCGATGTCGAAACTGATTCAGTCGATGACTGAAAATATCTTGTATTTTTGCATTGAGCTCAGAAATTGATCAAGAAAAATTCTGTAAAGAAAAATTACGAAATCTAAGAAAGTTTTCTGTTTTATATTTTTCAGATATACCTTTTAGATGTACTTTAACGCTTTTAACTTTTTGCACAGCTTTTCTGCGATATTAATTTTACCAACCTAAATAAAATCATAAAAACTGTGAATTTTTTTTTAAGAACTCGTCTTCAAGCACAAAATTTAAACATTTACAATTATTCATTTTCTCTAGGGTATTATTTCAGCTGTGTGTGCTTTTAAATAATAATCAAGAGAGATTTTTTTTTAAAGAAGTTACTAAAAAAGATTATATATGTACATGTCTCTTTCCCTGAAAATCTTTAGATGCTGCTAAAATTATTATAATAAAGTGGTTGTACTATTATAAAGGAAATATTGTTGATTCCTTTCGTAACAAAATAAAAAGACGAGTTTCTTTATAAAAGGAGTCACGACAAAGTTTTATGGATAGTTTTGAGTGGGAATGAGAAAACATTAATTTGTTTCATGAAATCATAAACCCTTTAAAAACTAAATAATTATCTCGAACCATTAAATAACTTTAATACAATTTTCCTTTACAAGCAAATGAAAAAAATAAGAACATATAAAAGAATTGTTAAGATAAAGCAAACATCATTAGTTCATAAATTCCTTCGAAGTATTTGTCAAATCTACCCTTCAGTGAAATCTGGAAGGAAAAAATGGAGGGAGGGGGAATGCTGGGAAGTCTTCTAAAGGGGCTTTTAAATTTTGGTTTAAGTGGTATTTCGTTGGAAGGAAATATAATAAAACTCTTTATTCTTTAAACAAGGAATGTTTTTATAAGCACTCTGTCTGTGTTAACAGCATTTACTATGTTAAGATGTTTATCTTAGTAACGAGGGAGAAAATGTGGAGTAGGGAAAATTGTAAGATTTTTTTTTTTAATCTAGCTTAAAGTATGTTTTTTCCCCTCTTCTGCTAACTTAGGGCTTTTTTTTTTTTGCTTTTTTTTTTATGATGAATGTATTTATTTTGCTAATCAACGAATTAATTTTTCAGCCTAAGGGAGAAAAAAATTATTTAATTAGAAAGTCAGTCTAATGACAATAATTAGAAGAGATAGGTGACAGTAAATTGTTTGGGGGGACGAATATATGTGGTAGTATTTATAAAAATTAAAATTTTTATTTAATATTTTTATTTATAACAATTCAGATTGTTTTTATAGAACTTAGCCATTTATCTTTAAACATTTGCTTTTCCGATTTTTATCTCTTTAAATGTAATAATATGCATGACAGAATTTTATTTTATTTTAAATGACGTCGTATTAATTCATCGTATAATTTAGCTCAGGGAAATTGTGGAAGTTTTGATGAGTGAAATAATGGCTCAATAACAGCGATCCGAAGATGGCTCGTTCAAGACTCGATTCTTCTTGAGATTTGTCATTTGGAAAGACGTGGGCTTCGGTGCGTTAAACCTAATTTTGCCTTAAGACTATTCAGACTAGGATCTGAAATAGGAACATTTATTGTGACATAAAATTGTTCCAAAAATTATTACTGTACTTTGAATTCATTATCTCATTGAAACCAGCTGATTTATTACAAGTGAATTTTTTTTTTGTTTGTTTAATTTTATCCATGCGGCCGCTGTAGTCTAGTGATCATGGTCGAGAGCTCATGCCGGCGAGACGTGGGCTCGAGTCCTGGTGCCATTAATGACCAGTCTAGTAGAGGGACTGATACAGGTTAAATTTGTCAAGATTTAAAGTCCTCATTTTGGAATTGTGTGAAAGTTTGGAGAATCTGGTTCCTGATCAGGTCTGGTCTTGATCACGTAATTCAAAATTACGAGATGCGTTGCCAATAGTCCTCGTTAACAACAATGAACCAATTTTCTTTCCATTTTTTCATCTTATTCCATATTCCATCTCTTATTATGTGAGGCTGAAAGAATTTTCAACTTTATTTGTTAAAGGAAATGATTGCGTTTGTTATATAAGATATGCGCATTATAATCACATGAATACTTTAATACTAGTATTTTTTAAAGCTGTAACTGTATGCTCCAAGTTTTGATCCTGATCTTTGATATTAAATTAATCCAAAATCCCTTACTTAGGCTTGGACAACAACGTGATTCATCTCAAATATGTGTGCTTAAGCGCAATATGACTTCTATTTAAACTGAAATTTATCTCTACTTTAAAAAAGGCTTTTTTACCCATTAATTTTTTTAATGTTATACTTTGTTTAGCAATTGCATGTAGTATATCTTTTTTTTTTTTCTGATTAAAAATATTAGTGTACTCAAATGACTCGTATTACCCATACAAGTTATCCATCCTTCTCACTGACATAACATACCTTCTATAATGTGTACATAATTCGCTTATATATAAAAGTAAAAAACCGGTCAGTGAATCAACCTCACGAACAAAAGCGGTTAACCTGTCTGAGTCACCTGCGTGCCAAGGATTTCGCCAAGTGCTCGGATGACTCATCAGCCTTCGATCTCTTTGAGGGCGAAAGTATATCCCAAACATCGTGAAAATATGCGACAACGGAGCGGAACATCCAATCCTGTAAATATACGGTGGTGGATGTGTCACAGAGATGTGTTTTGGTGTTAAGAGACATTTTTTTTCTTCTTGATTTTCGAAGAACAGACGACAGGTGGCTGATGGCAACAAAGGTGTCTTATCTGATTCAGCTGAAATTGTTTTAGGGAGAAAACTTGAATTCTTCTTATTTTTTTTAGTGTTATTTAGTATGTTGTTAAGACAAAAGTCCTTGAAATAACCTGTTTCGTTTCATGGAATTTTATAATATAATTTAATAATACATATATTCTCGTTGATGTATTGTGGTCATATCGATTCTTTGAGACATTAATTCTTTTGAACCAAAATACTATAACCTTTTGAGTATTGGGTTGCCTTTTGGGATAAAATCAATTTTTTTTCACTTATGAATTTCTGAGTCTTAAATTTAAATAAAAAATGCTCACAAAATCGAACGCAAGCAAATTTGGAAAATCTAATCATAATTTTGTATTGTGTATGCAATATATATTGCATTTTCGATGCATCAATCATTTTTTGAATACACTTTACGTTTTCTTTCCTTTTTACCGCATTTTTGTTCTGTTTACGATTTGATTATTTTTCTCAAATAATAAAACTATCAAAAATGAGTAACTCATAATGTTACATATTAGAAAATTGTAAATCATATTTAATCTTTGTAATCATCGATTTTGAGATAACATCTCAGGCTTTAATCTTATGTTATCGTTGTTCGAAATTCTTGGTTTCTTAAGTTTTTTTTTATTATTATTTGAAACAAAGCTTTAGACTGGCGAATGTTTTTAGTTTCGAATAATATAGGCATCAAGATCTGATGTAATTATAGAATTCATTTACTGAACTTCTTATTCGAAATTCTAACTATAGTAACATGGCTCTGTATAGAACAAGAGAGCCTGCTAGCCGAGTATTCATGGTCGCGAGCGCGCTGTCAACATTATTTCCGTTGCTCGGGCGTTGAAGTCCCGATTCCGCTAAAGACCCGTCCTGTAGTGAGAATGAGGGACTTTAAATATGTGGAAACTCCAAGATCTCCCGTAGGCGTGGTGTAGAAGTTTTGAGAGGAAGGTGCTAACTCAGGTGTCGTCCTCGTCATTTGACTAAGGCTCAAAATGAAGAGGTCCGTCACCAATAGCCCTCGTGTTGCTTCTAAGTACGATGTTAACAAACGATCGTATGCTATTTTGAAAAGAAGAGGGCTGTAAACTTTGCATGATATACGTACATCTATCAATTAATTTTTCAGTATGTGGATAATTTTTTTTACTACATTCTAATAGACCTCATGTCACATCTAAGTAAGGGGTTAATAATCAATCTATTTATCTATATAAAACAAGAATTCTTAAGATGTTCATGGATAAATTTCAAAAACCTATGAGCTTAGATTTAAAAATAAAAATAAAAAAATAAATAAATAAAAAAAAAAACATTACAGCTCACTATTATATCTAACAGAGGACAATTATGCTTTGCTCTTCCTTCTTTTGTAAATGTTTATAATAAAGAACTCTTATATCTTTATTGATCTTGAAAGACACCACTTTGTGATTTAATGTTCTTTTTTGAAATAAGCTACATTCTTTTCTTTGAAAAATAGTTTGATGTTATCCTTGGTAACTACGGGTGGCTGCAGTAATCTGGTGATCATTGTCGCGGATTTGCGGCTGGCGTTTCGTTGAGTCGTGGGTTCGAGCCCTGACGTCACTAAAGATCCGCCGTGTAGCGGGGGCTAATGCATGTTAAATCTTGTCGAGGTCCCAAGGCCTCTTTTTGGCGTGGTGTGGGAGATGTCAACTCATGTGTCGTCCTCTTCACTTGACCGAGGTTCAAACTTACGAGCGGCCGGCGGTTTTCGTTTAGTCGCGGGTTCGATCCTTGACCGCCAAAGATCCGCCGTGTAGCCGAGGCTGATGCACGTTAAATCTGTCGGGTCCCAAAGTTCTCCCGTTGGTGTGGTGTGAATGTTAGGAGAGGGGTTTGCCAGCTCAGGTGTCATCCTCGTCACTTGCCCGGGGTTCAAAATTACGAGGTCCGTCGCCAATAGCCCCTCGTGTTGCTTCTAGTGCGACGTTAATAAAAACTAAACTAAACTCAAAATTACGAGCTTTGGAGCCAATAGTCCTTGTGTTGCGTCTCAGTGCGACGTTAATAAACAATAACAATCTTGGCAACAATGGAGACCCGGAGGGAAAGTTAAGCAAATTCGATTGTTCATTAATTGTAGAAACTAGCTGTATTTGTTTTTATTAATTCCATCTTCTTCAGATTTATCTACGATAGAAATAGGACTCGTTTTTCGAGTAATAAGTATTTGCTTAATATTATGTATTAAATATATTGCTTGTAACAACATTATTTAAATTTTAAGTTGTTAAAACACACACATTCATTTATTTACACTTAATTTTTTCCTGCATAATTTTAATCTATGCATGTTGTATTTTTAACTAAAAAAGAACCCAAAAGGTTAAGAACCTATTGAATAAAATGTGTGCGTGTGAAGAGATTCTATTTTTCATTTATTGAATTTTTCTCATCAACGTGAGTTTGTTTACTCGGAGAGGGAAGGATTTCTTAAGGTTCAGTTGACAATATAATAAGTTCATCTCCGATTTTTGATTGCATGCAAGTATTATTCATGTTCCCCCTGTTTACGTTCTTTATAATATTCTCTCTTATTGTACATGATTCGAAAAGAAATTCGCTTTGAAATAATTTATATTGATGATGGCTGTATTCTTTCTTTTTAAATGGAAAATTTGGCACTCTATCAAAATAAAAGAATGATGACATCGTTCTAAATTTCATTATTAATTTTTGAGTGCGACTGATACCCATTCTTGGTCCATAACATTTTTTCTTTGTTACCAGCGAAGTTTCAGAATTGTTTCTTTCACTTTCAAAATAAGGGTTAGTAACAGTGGATGAGAAAAGGGACGTAATGAGAATGTTTCAACTGAAAGAGGTCAACATATGTTTCCGGATGATAAGTATAATTTGTAAACATTTTAACCTTGATGTGTGAATTATAAGTTAGTTCCATATTCCTTGATGTGTGAATTATAAGTAAATTATGCAGCTCCTGAAATAATCGAAAATATTTCGATTTTTTTTTTTTTTTTTCAAAAATTAGCAGTTCCCCTTTTCTATCCTTCCTTTTTTGTTTTTACAATCATGGGTATCAAATAGAAGCAACGATAATTTACTGAAGCGTGCATATGTAACACAATAGATCTCTTCTTAACCAACTTATGCAGGATTAGACCTTGGCCCCATAACTAGTTATGTGACTAGTTAAACTGTCCTTGGCCACCAAAGACCCGCCGTGTAGCCGGGGCTGATGCACGTTAAATCTGTTCGGGGCTCAAAGTCCTCCCGTTGGCGTGGTGTGGATGTTAGGAGAGGGGGGTGCCAGCTCAGGTGTCGTCCTCGTCACTTGACCGTGGTTCAAAATTACGAGGTCCGTCGCCAATAGCCCTCGTGTTGCTTCTAGTGCGACGTTAATAAAAAACTAAACTAAACTAGACTAGTTAAACTGAATTATATGGAATCACTTAACGCATTGAATTGGGAAAAAAAATCGTTGAAATTATTAGTTCTTACATATTTGTTATGTCTCGGTATTACAAATATTACAAATTTTTTATTCGATTCCATGATTACTACTATACATTTTCATATTTTATTCATTTGTAGAGGGGGAAGGAATGTTTATTCTTGTTATGCATTTATTAGTTGCTTGTGCAAAACTGTGAACACTTCCATAATATTACATTTACTGCCAAACTGAAGATTAGAAGTTGTAGACTAGCATATTGTGAAAGGAACCACTCGAAACGTCATTTCAAATCTGTCGGTTAAAACGAAGATAGGTTGAACCGAAACCGTTTTTCTTTAAACATATTCGTTAAAGAGATCAATTACTTAACAGCGTATATAACTTATTTATGTATTTGGTTAGTCTTTTCTTGATCATTATGTATTCTATTTGTAAAATAAATACCTACGGCTATTGGGAAACTGAATATGTTCCAAGTCTCTTCGAAGTCAAGTACCTTCCACTTATATTAGAGCAAAATTTTGTAACTATTTTAATATCTTTTAAAAAATGTATTTCCTTCCTTCTCTCTTCTGAAATAAATACGTGCCAAATATACTTTTTTTTTTGGATAATTTAAAGATAAGGAAACACGCACACGTTAAAAAATACTTGAATAATTAAGTTAAAATTTATTTAAATAATTTTATTTTCGAAGTTTTGATTTTTTTTTTAATGTTGATTTACGATAAATTTATCCCCTAAAACATTTGTAGAAATATAGAATATATATGTGAATCTTTATTTATATACATTGATGAAATTTTATTGAATTTTAATTATTGACTTGCAAACTTTATTAAATTTCAATAACTGGCTTCAGGTTCATTAAATTTCAATTGAAGTTCACAAATCCTTTCATTCATACCCTGAAATATATATAATTTATTATTTACAGAATAGCTCATACTTGAGTTAATCTATACAATCATTGGTGAGAGTAATCAATTTCTTAAACATATTCGTTAAAGAGATTACTTATTTAACATTAAAAAATATTTTTAAAAAAAAACAAAAAAAACTTTCCTCCTTTTTTGGGTAACTCTAGTAGCTGAAACAACAGTATCGCGATTGGTGAGTCATAGATCCGAGTCTCGATTGCATCCAAAGATCGGCGTATAAAAGAATGCGGTCTTCTACCAGTTGAGTCTTAGTGGTTCTTTCAATTCTTTCCCGTGACATGGTGTGGAAGTTATGATAGCCAAGGATCGTGAAAAGAGGATGAACATTATCAAAGTTCTGGAGCTCATTTTGTTTGTGTTATAAGTACTACAAATTTGATCGCTTACCTTTTTTAAAGTTCGATTAAAATGTTGAATAATTCATTAGCACTGTTAACACGAAGTTTTTCATCGTTATGGGAAAAGACAGAACGTTCCGAGGTGAATGTCAACATGTGTCATTGACCTTAACCTAAACCATTCAATGTTAAATCTAATGTTATTACATGAAATCATCCGTAATTAAATGTTCAGTTATTTCTCATTTCACATAATGTTAAGTGGGCGCTCAAAAAACAGTACTTATTATAAATATAAATTGTTTGAAATAACATCATTTTTTTTCTTCTAATTTTAAGTTTTTCAGATGTGATGTCTCTTGTAATATTATTTTGTTTTGTTGAAGAACAATTATTGTGTTTTATTATAACAATTATGAAGGAAATTGATGATTTAATTCAGAAAATGCTGCATATTTAATGAATTTTTTTTCATGTAATGTGATTTTTTTCGAAGTTATTTTGGTCATTTTTATAGAAATTTCTTGGTTGTTACTATCCAGATTCTTGTCACGTTTGCTTTCACAGTAATTAAATGGTGTGAAACAAATTTTATTAGCTCGGTCATTACTAGCGCCCCGCCCCATTTAATGTGAGATGTATATCGTATCTAAGCGAAAAGTTATATTAAAAAAAGTACTAGTGTAGTTGTATGTCCTCTGTTATCTATTTTGAGTGCCACTGTTCTGTTACATTTTATTAGTTTCTATCGCATCTCTCTTTCTCCTCCTTTGCACTTATAATAATTGAATTTGTGTGGTAAATCTGTCTTCTATATTCATCTATTCAGTTAAGTAGAAAATCGAGAGTCTATTTAGCTTTTGGAATGTTACTTTTTCCGCAATGGAATTCAAAATATTTCTCCCATTTATTTCTTGAACATTTTACTGTAAAAAATATTTTTTAAAAAAATTACGACTCGATATAACTCAAGATTTTATACTATTTGCTTTAAGAGAACGGGAAGTTTTGAGTCTATAAAGCTCTTTCGTTTTTCTTTGTTTTATGTTTACGTGACGAATTTGATATTTATCGATTGGATTCTAGGTTAAAATAATCTATTGACGCCTCTCAAAAGTGACAAAATGATTCGATCGCCTTCCAATTTTAGCTCAAAGAAGAATTTGCTCGTAAAAGCAAACTACGCCCAAAATCAATGCTCTTATCGATTGCATCTCTTATCGGTGGAATTGTTCACGGACTGAAACCTGACTGATGCATTTTCATTATTAGATGAATTCGATCTAAACTGTGTCTGAAACTATGGCATACATTGTGAATTTAAACTATAAAACTTGCTTTTTTTTTTTTTTTTTTATTACAGAGACAAATAATAAACATGTTTTCAAATAATAAATAATAAACTTAAATTTTTCTGTGAATTAATAAACTTGCTAGAAAATTCATTAATTTATTCTCTTATCTGTTAACTGCGAATGTAATTATTTATGCATCTTTAGATCACAAAAAATAATTCTAAGCATATTTCATGTCCGCGGTAGCCTTGTGATGATGGTCGCATACTCGCATCAACCGTGGGCTCGATTCCTGATGCTACTAAAGACCCGCCGTGTAGCACGTTTAATCTGTTGACGCTCCATGTCCTCCCGCTTGCGTGTTGTGGAAGTTTGCAGATGGAGATGCCAACTCGGGTGTCGTCTTCGTATCTTGACTGAGGCTCAAAATTTTGAGGTCCTTCGCCAGTGGTCCTCGCGATGCTTCTCAGTGCGTCGTTAATAAACAATCAATCTAAGCAGATTTTACTGGCGATTCTCCCATGTGCACCCCGAGGCACCCGAGTGATCTTTTTCTTTCCTATGGGGTTTACTGTCTTTGGTAAACACAGGTGACGCACCTCGGGGTACCCTAGAAATCCTTCTCTATTTTCGACCCTCCTTCTTGTCAACCATTTTGTCTTTTCTTCAATTTCTGCACGTCTAGACCACAGTTAAATCTTGTTTGGCGCAGCATAGCCATATCTGGCTCTTGCGCCTATAAACTTTACACTCACTCACTCACTTACGCTCTTTGGAATATTAAACTAGCGTTCCAAGGTCTTTATATTTATCATACGTATCCACCAATAAGTAGTATGGAGTACTTTAATTTAGTTTTTTCAGGGAGGGGAGGGGTATGTAAGCTTTGATATTTCTTAATTTTTGCTTTCATCCTCGATTAAACAAAATCGTACCTTTTTACATGATAGCTTAAGGAATATTTATCCCCTCTCCATTTCCCCCTCCCCTATCTTTTAAATTTTTTTTATTTAAATCTGTACAAGATTTACGCAAGTCTGCGATGCAATTGTACAAATATTTTCTTCAAACACTTCAATGTTTGTTAAATGGTTGTTTTTCATTACGTTGCAATTAATTTCTTCTCTAAATATAGAGCACTTAGTTTAATAATAGTTAGACTACAAAAAGCTCCTTTATGATT
Source organism: Nephila pilipes (assembly GCA_019974015.1). Lineage (NCBI taxonomy): Eukaryota > Metazoa > Arthropoda > Arachnida > Araneae > Nephilidae > Nephila > Nephila pilipes. The sequence goes on along the minus strand of BMAW01042039.1, from coordinate 1,035,848 downwards.
AATTTATCTCTTTTTTTTTTATTTTAAAAGTTTTTGCAGTAGAACGTGCTTTTTCATACATAGCCTATTGTAACATTTGAACTTACTGCGCTGAAAAGTTTTTGAATTATTTTTATTTTGCACATTTATCTAATTTTAGAATAAAAACTATTTGCTTAGTCTGATTCAATAACCTCATCGTGATGCGACTAAGATTCATGTTCTTGGTTGAATGTGTTCACCTGACCCATATTGGCTCATTGTATTTATTTCTGATAGATTGTTAGATGTAGTGAATGATTACATCACAATGGTTCTTAAAATGCTACGGCATAATATTGAATTTTCTGTTTTTCGTTTTAGTCATTCAATGTCATCTTAAAAGTTGCTTGTAACAAGTGCAAATTTTGAAATAAATCTTCCTCTGGAATTAAAAACAACTGAACTTTCGTTGTAGAACACTGTTTTTAATATATTATTAGGACAGTTTTGATTTTTTTTTTTTTTTTTTTTTTTAGTATTTGATAGTTTTTACTTCTGTCGATATGAAGATTAAAAAAAAGTATTTTAAATTTTTAATCAAAGATATAAATAGATTATAGTTCTTTTTTTTGTTTATCATTAAATAATATAAAGTCTTTTTTAACATCATTTTAAAGTAACATTTAGAAAGCTGAAGTTTTTATAATCTCTGTTTTGAAAAAATATATACATAAGTCAATGATGGATTATATTAAATTGTCGTTAATTTGATTCATAGATCCAAGATTCAACTCTGATTTAAGGAAAAAAAAAAAAATTTAAATGACTGTGAAATCTTAAAATTTTTACAAGCCATTCATTTTTCTTTTAAAAATATGTTTCAATTTTTTTTCTGCCTTAAAATTTTACTTATTTATTTGTTTTATATATGGTTATGATATGTCTATATACTGCATACAATATATTCATTAAGATTAATCAATATACCAATCTGGTATTTATGACTTTTAGTAGCTTTTATAAATTTTGAATGTGTTTGTCCTTAAAGTACGCTAAGCATAATTTTTGAGACAAAGGCATTTGTTGGGCTCTACATGGTTTAAAGCCATCCAATAGCGTTTTGGATTTAGTTAGTTTCATTGTGAAAAGGAGGCAATTGAAATAAAAGCTTATTTTATAGGTAAGTTCTTATATGCAATTTAAAAAACTTCTTTGAAAACAAATATTTTCAAGCTTCTACTGAAATGTAGTTAAATAATCGTACTCTTGACAGAAAATTGTAGGTTTATTAACAGTTTTGGTTTTCATTTCGTTTTGAATGTTTACTTGTCTTTGCGAAGACGTTTAACTTTAACATGAAGTATTTTAAAATTTGGATAAACTCGTTTAATTGTGAACTTCAAGGCAATTTTGTAAAATAAAAAAAAATCTATTTTAAAGTTTATTAATTGCTTTAATTTTAGTTTTTGTTTACTTCAACGCGCACAGCTGTAAATGGCCGTTGAATTCTGATGTATATTGTTGCCCAACGCTATATAGAAATAAATAAAGTGAAATTCCGCTTGATATATACATACAGTACTTTCTCAGTAAGTCAGCATATATCGAACCAGAGAACTGCCCGATTACTTGAAAATCATTAACAATGACATCTTTAAATATCGAATCTATGTATTATTGCATAAAATTTAATTCATTACACGTAAATAAAGTGTCAAACACACAAAATTACTGAAACTACTCAAAATGTACTGTTTTGTATTGATAGACTACTTCATTATTCCATTGGTAGAAAAACATAAAATAAGTTTTTTTTTAATGACTAATCAACTTGTTTAAACGCCGGATATTAAATTTGTGTTTTTAATGTTATCATAATTTTTTTTTCATGATCTTGGAAGTCATCATTACATATTTCTACCATTTCATCTAGATCTCTTTCTCTTTTAAATGAACCATCTTATATTACAATAATTTTTGTGCTACAATTAGTATTTATAATGATCGAACAATATCCAAGTGGCTTCAATTTCATTTTATCGTCCACAAAGAACATTTTCTCCGTATCTCCATTGGTTTCCTTCGTTTATTAGTACCTCACCCATGTTTGCGTTAAATTAAGGCGTTATTCTGACTCGATAGCCGCCAATTACGACACTTGTGGTTTTTGGTGTAGTAATGGTTCTTCTAACTAATGAGACTCGGTTGTGCTGTGGCCCGAAATTGACTTCGGCTCTCCGCTATCGATTCGTTTTTCAGCTGATAGCACACAATAAAGTTCTTCCAAAGTTTTAATTATGTCATTAATTAGTCTCTCTCTCGTTGTTTGTGTGTGTCTGAAGCTACCGTCAGGTGCCGAAGACATCTGTCTCCATTAGTCTTATCTAGGTTGATAGACTTTTATGTTGAGACCAGGCTCAGAAAGAAAATTTATTTGAATAGGAAATGTCTCTTTTATTCAGATGATGGCCTTTAAATAATGACTATGTATGACTTTTGAATGAAGACATTTATTGAGGGAGATTGTATCTGTTCTTTCGTAATGTCACTTAGATCTCAGACGTTAAAATTATACTATCGTTAATTTAGATTTATTTTATGGCTTTAAATGAAGATGAATACTTTATTATTTTTAGCAAATCAAGATCCTCCTAATTAGGATGGAGAACTCACTAAGCAATTAAATAAAATCTTATAGAGTTATTAAATAGTGTTGTTAAATTAATGAATATTTTAATTTGGCTTTCTAAATACATTTACTGCTTTTAGTTTGGTTATTGATGTAATCCGTGCATGGTTTTTCAAATGCTAAATACTTTGATTTTAAGAAACAAATTACTTTCTTATTTTAATTGAATTATTGCTGATCTGTAGCGGTAATTTTTTATGTGTGTGTTTATTTTAGAATGTGGTAACGTAATAAGGCAAGGAAGATTGCATTTTAAGCATTCCATTTTGGGTAAAGAGAATGACCTTCGCATTGAATGTGTTTGCTAATCTCCAGAGATCGAAAATATGTATTGATCCAACATTCGAGCGATGCATTTGTGCTTTCTGAAGATACTTTTTTAAAGTTCAACTTTACGGATAACTTGTGTAATTTTTTGTATTCTATTGGTCAATCGCTGTATGTTTCTTGATTATTTTTACCCCCTCTGGGGCTTACCTTTTTTGAGGTAAATACGGGCTTCAAGACCCCGAGGAACAGCAGTTATCTTTATCATTCCTATGGGGTTTACTGTCTTTGCGTGATGCGCCCCGGGATATCTTAGCGATCCTTCTCTGTTTTCGGCCAATATTTTAAAAATATTTTTTTTTTCATTTCCCCCTTAAGTCCAGATATCAATTACACTATGTTTAGGGCTGCATAGCCACATATGGCTCTTGTGCTTTTAGACTCCACCATCACTAACTCACCTGATTAGTTTTGGAATACGATATCGTAATTATCTCTACAGTTTTAGGCATTCGTTTCTTTTTATCTTGAATAACTTACATAAAATTTCGTGAGGGCTTTGAAATAATTAATGGTATTATTTGTGAATACTGTGTAATTTTTTTTTTTTTTTATTTAGCAATGTACTGTTGATGTTTTTTTTAGCATTGAACTATTAATATTCGAGATTTTATGCAATCTGATAACTCGCACAATTAAATTTATCAAAGTGTGAATAGCTGAACCAAATTGATCTGTCACTTCGTTTATTTAAACATATACTATTATTTAACGTATCATGTTTACAATGTATTATTTAAACAAGCATATTTAAATCACAGGGCTTCAGGAAAATTAATAAATATTAAAATGTATAAATTTAATCAACTACGGAACTAAAGCATGCGTTAATTAGAGATTACAGTTTCACATTGTAGAGAGAATGATTCATTCTTCTACGAATTTCAGAGAAAATGCTATTATACCTAGGCTCAGCAGCATCCTAAACAATTTGATTATCCTTCACCTCAATAACATAAGTTATCCTGAAAGAAAGCGATCTCTATCTCTGATTAAAGATCGCTCCAGTTCCACTCTACGAGATAGGATATTTCCTTTCCTCTGTATTAATCTAAATACTGTGGGTTTGGGTTATCAAAGCTTTACCGGCTATTGTTTTTCCTCTCGACGCATCCGGAACGGATGTGTTAAGTAATAGAATTCGTCAATCGGAACTGCGTGGAAACGCATTAAATGCTGTGAATCCTTGCCCATGTATTCGATTGGAAGGGTGGTTTCCCTTCGTATATATGATTCTTTTTCTGGTATTGTGGAGAATTGTATGATTTATTGATCGTTTCAGGTGTGTTATTGTTACGTATGTAAATAATTTTCAGGCTTTTGGAGTAAAACTGTCGGAAGCCGAAAAGAAGATAAAAGTAAATATTTATTTGCACTACTTTTACGTTTCTCTTTGATTTCTGTATTTTTTTTTAAAGTTACATAGTTCATTTAATTCATACAATTAAATTATTGGAGCATAACTTATTTATTTGTTGTCTTTCTCAATGTCCAATAAATATTCATTTGAGTTATTGATTTGAATTTATGAAAATTATGTGTAATAGATAATATCTGAATACTGATGAATACATAACCGATAATTTTTCAAATGTTTTTTGACAACTGAATGTTATTTTAAATATTTATTTGCGCTACATTTACATTTCTGTTTACTTTTGATATTTTTAATCGTGTTGAAATTCACTTATCATTTAAAAATGTATTTTTTTAAATGATATATTTCATGTGTGATTAGTAATTAATTTATTGGAGCACAACTTGTTTATTTGTTATCTCTATTTTAATTTTCAATAAATATATAATGGTATGAGTTATTGATTTTTGTATTTAGAAAACTGTTTGTAATAGATAACATTAGAATAATGACGAATTCATAATTGGTAATTTTTCAAATGTTATTTGGCAGCCAAATGTAATTTTTGTCATATCCGAAGAAAAGAAAGAAAGAAAAAGACGAAACTTTATCTCTTCGCATTCTTTTTAAATGTTTTTATTTATATAAGTGAATAGTTTCTTATTTTTATTCGCATATTTACAATCGCATTCCTTCATGTGTAACAATTTATATATCAGCAAAAACATTGATAAGAGTTTTAAGTGATAAATTTTATTTAAAATATATGTTATAAAATTATTATACACTATACTGTGTTATTGTTTTCAAAATATTTGCTGTACATCTTATTTTATAACTATAGTTTATAAAAAAATAATCTTTATGATTCATCAGAAAAATTAATTAATATATAAAGCACTTTATGAATTGTTTTATTGCACTTTATTAGTAGTTGGTTTTAATTTTTAATTGCATTTTTTGAAAATCATGAAGAGAAATATGTTCTAGAAATCGATGAACACCATAGTTTCAATTTAAATTTTGAATTATATCTTACCTGAAACGAGGTAATTTGCTCATGCATTAAAATTTTCCGTGTTTAATGTACGCTGAATAGTTTCTAACTATACTGATATCAGTTAATGCTATGTATATGGGTTTATTGATTTCCATCATATGGAGATCATTAATATACCAGTAATATGTCTTGGTAAGATCATTAATTCTCTGGTGATTCCATTGTATGCTCATTAATGTGATGTAAGTGTCATGGTTATAATTTATATTTTATGTGGGGACATCGATTATATGTTGACATCGATTTGAAACATCCGACATTAAAATGTATCTATTTTATCATTGTTAAAAATATACTGCTTTTTTAAACAAAAATGTTTCAACTGAATGTGGATGTATGTTATTTAACAAACAAAGTATTACGTCGAGTATTGTTAGTTAATTGTATAGTTAGAGCGATAGAGGCTTTGTGTGAAATGCTTCGAATTTTTTTAGGAAAGGAGAATTAATTCTATGTAATAATAGATATAAATAAGAAAACAAGAAAGAAAAATGAAGTAACTAAATGTTCTTATTTGAAGAAAAAAAGAAGCATAATTATTTTAGCGGTTTTTATGACATTTTCAAAGCAATATCAGACGCTTAGTAAATGAACTATTGCTGCAGGTGATTAAGAAGGATCATTAGTTAGCGATTACAGCGACGTTATTAAAGAAATACCACTACATAGCATGTGTTTAGGCTATTCAAATAAATAATTATCTCCATATATGAGACATTTTGTGAGTAAAATCTTTAAAAAAAGCAGCTCTTTCTTGCAAGAGTGATTTTAAGGGATGCAATGATTATTAAATCCCTCACATTTTACTTTGCTGGACTATTCGGCAATCTAAAAAAATTTCAACGTTTCATTACATTCACAGCATGGGGACTTTTCTACAAATCGAACCATTTCGCAGAGTTCAGAAAACTTTCTTGATTAAGGAATTCTTTTCACTCCCAATAAGGTCTTCGACCGGATGGATTTTTATTGGAGGCGAAATTATGTTCTGTTTCTGCGACGACCCACACATACACACCGAAACCTGCACCGAGCAATACGGACGTGGGTTAGAAAGTAGGTGTTCAAGTTTTAAAACTTTCCTGAGTGTGTGTTTCTTTTTCTTATCGATGCTTCAGGCTATAGCTAAACACAGACGCTTGTTGGTGACGATGAACTTGCTTAGAATAATAACGTTCAGCTGTTCAAGAAGAAACACTGAGCTTTAAAACTTTCGGTGTTGTGTAATATTTATAGATAAATGTTATGATGAATACTTTGCCGAAATTGAAAAATAGTGTTTAAGAAGATGGAGATTTTGTAATGGCCAATATTTCCTGCGCAGAATGATATGACGGTATAGACGAGCTACATCTATTTTGTGTTATCTAAACCTTTAAAAATGATTATATGTATCTATATATAATCTAAGTGTATGCTAGTAATTGACTTTGAATAATGTAGATTTGGAAAAAATGCTGTAGGATACTTTCCTTTATTGAAATTATGTATAAATGTCATTGAATGAATGAAAAACATTCTTGATATGCTAACATTCCTCTAATTTTCCTTTTTTAACTAGGTAAAGTATTAATAGTTATCGAATCATTGAAAATCATACTTCTCAAATGTGTAATAATACCAAAAAATACTTTTTGAGAGTTTTTAATTTTGTGTATGCAATACAAAATATCTTATTTCGCGCAATGATCCTGTGAAATGAAATTTATTTTTAAACAATTTATATTATTGCCAATGTTGATCTTAATTATAAGTGTATCAATAATGCATTTCACATTTGAAAAAGCTTAAATATATTTTATACTTAACAAATTAATGCTTTATTTGAGGGGAAAGTTGTTTTTCATTTCAAGTAATTTTTCTTTGTCATGGACATCACATTTTCCCTTCAGTGTTTTTGGTGAAATTACAAGACAATAAAAGCTCGTTCGTGAAAGGTTCGTTAAATTGTGAGCCCAACTTGGGAACAACAACATTATTTCATACCAACCGGACTACAATAACATCTGCATTTTATAATACCACTCACATGGGATTGTTGTAAAGATTTTTCTGTACTATTACTCGTCCATCCCATGACTAAATCGAACTCTTAAAAATATATATTAGGTATATTCCTCACATTCTAGATTTGGAAGGGGGGGGGGGAAGCTCATTGCAAAGTTGAGGGAAAAGTATGCTGTCGCAAAATGATTAAATTTTGTTAACTTCGCGGGATTTTTTTAGATATATGCTACCAGAAATCTTTTTTTGCCTTTCAAACTACGAAAAAGTTTTGGGACCATTTTGCATTTCGTGATTACCTAGAGGTCATCAAAAAAGTGCACGAGGCGTTGTTTTAGATCGAAAGGTAAGTAGGGCGGGTCGCACTGCAAAACAAGTCTAGAATGCATTCTATTTGAGTTTGGAATAATTAGCTTCGACAACGTGCAAGTTTGATTGTGGCACTATTTTCCTAAATACTTTAAATACCCCCCCCCCCTCTTTTTCTTTTTATCTTGCATGCTTAGCTCCATCTTTCAATAACTGCAACCAATCGATTAGTATAATAAGGGTACTCGTAAAATTCTTTATTTAAATGCATCGAATAAATTGCATGCCTAAAAATAATGCAGCTTACTCATTTACATAACTCATCGCTTTTCTACTAGTTATCATAATCATATTCTTACTGATTATTAAGTGCTCCATTTCACTAATATCTTACTTGTAAACCGGCATTTTTAGATGTTAATCAGCATTTTGACATTAAACACACAATAATATCAGTACAGATGTACCAGTGAAAAGACATGAACTAAACATCTTTTCTTTGAGGTTACGTCACTATAAATCGGGTCAAGGTTAGAATACCACCTACGGCTTTTGTCTTATTGATAATGTTCGTCTTCGCGCGTGAGCCTGGTTTTTGCATGTTTTCAGGGTCAATTATCTCTTCCATCTGATTACCTCTTGGAAGTTCACATTTAACTTACTCTGTTAATAATCGATAATGATGCTTTTCGATGACACACTTTCTCACTAGCACGATGATGATGTCGCTTATCGATTCATCGCCTGTGTTTTATTGATCTCATTTTGAGCGACTCTTATTGTCCACCTGCAATTCGAAGTGAAGTAGGTTTTCTCCTTTTCGATCTGAGAGGTTTCGATTTTCATTTGTTGTTTATGAGCTTTACGGTTTCGTATTTGCATTTAGATCGACATAAACACTTTATCTGTGCCAAATCGAGAGCTGTTTGTTTTGTTTTGTTCGTTTCTAAATTAAAATATCTGCGTATTATCGGAAGATTTTTATCGTTTAGTCCTATTTGTTGTCAATTTAAATAGATTAGTTTAAATGGTAGTATTATTTAATGTATTTGCTTATAAATTCAAATTGCTTGAACTTTCGTGTAGGTATTGGTAATCTCTACGTTTTCCTTCTATTTATATCATTAATTCAGCTAATAGCTTTTGTTCTGTATTCGAAAAAGCGCTTAAAGCTATTCTATTGCTGTACAAACTATAACCTTCAATTTTATATCAAGAGTAGTTTTTAATACACACAAATGTTCAGATAGCACGTTTTCAAACAAAAGAACCGTAAAACATCTAGAAAGAGTAAAAATGTATATAAGTTTAAAATTCTTCCATTAATTTCTGATTTACGTCTAGAACTAGCTATATAACATAATTATTTAAAATTACGTCCGAATTCGAGTATTTTTGATAATAATAGAAACATTCATGTTTTAAACTTTGTCAATGTGGATCTGATTTTGGATCTATATCAGCTGTAATTTCATTACTAGTTTATAAATGAGGCAAAAGCATTTTCTAAATTGATGCTATGATTGTTTCTTGATCATTTAGTTATTCATTATTTTTTAATGTCATGTGGTCGTGGTAGCCTTGTGGACTCGCAGCCGTTATTGTTTCCATCGATTCTTGGGTATGCACCCTGATGTCACTAAGACTCCATTTGTGGCGGGGCTCATGTACGTTGAATATGTCGAGGCACAAAATGGAAGTTAGGGGAAGGAAGTTTTTTTTTTTTTGTCGGAGTTCATCCTCGTCATTTAACCGAGGTTCAAAATTAAGGGATCCGTCGCCAATAGCTCTAGTGTTGCTCCTAAATGGAACGTCATTAAACATCAGTAAAAATTATTTATCAACTGACGTTTTTTAAAATTTCAATTTCACAAGTCTTTAGTTTTTGGAAAGTTTGTTTTAATCAATGATTTTTCGTTGAAGGAAGAAAATGTGTGGTTTCCCTGCAACATTGTACAAAAATTTCGACTTTTAATAAAACATATTGGAGCTTAATTCTTATTATTGAGACTGTTAACGATTGTAATTTATTCAGTTTATTATTTTACTGATTACAGTAGTTTTTATTTCATGTGCCTTTGTGATTTGGAAAAAAAATCGACAAATTTAGGAGAATACGTTCTTGTAGCATTATTGTTTTTAAGGCGAGACGATACTATCTGGTCACTTTTTTTTATATTTATTTTTTAAATATTTGGAATTAGATTTTAATCGTATTTTATGTAAACTAGTACTCTATAACTATCCCCCACAAAAAATTTGGAATTTATTGTATAGTGTTTGTAAAATTTAAATTTTAAAATTGTTTTCAAAGTTTTCTAAATCCAGAAACTTTTTTTAAGTATACATATTTTTTTTCAAAAAAATATTTTCCAAGTACTTCATATAATGCATTAAATATTTTTTTTATTTCCTTCTGCTGCTATTCCTTGTTTTTTCTGAAAAAAAAACCCCCAAAGTTCTCAAAAATATTCATTTTGACTTTTAAATTTTTTAAAATAAATTATAACACACCTTACAGCTGATTCCACGCACAATTCTTCAAAATTTGTATTTCAGAACATCCATAAAAAATTTAACATCATACTTCAATTGGTAATAATAATAATAATAAACCTTAGGGCTTCGAAAAATTGTGTATGAACAAAAATTCAACGCGGAAAATTATCATTTTAAGAGTTAACAGGCGATCTGAAATGTTGAAGTGGCAGTATTGTTTGTTCTCCAGTCATGAATGAAAAAAAAATGGTTAAATAACTTAATAAAAATACAGATATAGCTTTGGAATTTTAGAGGCATAGTTAGAATGATTCATGGTGATCAAATGAGCCAATTAAAAAAAACACCTATATTTTGATGATTTTTTTTTTTTTTTTTTTGGTTAACCATGTCGTCTTAGAGTTTAAAATTTTATTCTATACTCAGTGCCATTAAAAATTAAATGTATTCTGCTATATTTGTTATTTTACCATCTGACTGATGAAATTTCCTGTGGCGAGGAAATGGCGTGGGCATTATTCAACTTAATTGTGTCTCTAAATGTCGCGTCAAGCCAGCGTGGCGCACTTATTGTCCGCTTCCCTAAAATAAATCTGTTGCATGCCCTTCGCAGCAGTGAAGCCAAGATAAGGAAATTATTGTTTCGCACACACCGTGTTATCAAATTATGAAACAACACAAAGGTTAGGGAGAAATTCGATTAATTCTCTGCATAGCGTCAACCGTTTATAATGGAGACGCAAATGGTTTAGTAGAAAAAGGAAATTGAAATTAATTTAATCATTTTATGAATAATTGAATTATATTCCGTTAGGTTGTTTTGTGTTTTGTTAAAACTCGCTTAAGAGTATCTTAAGCCATTTATCTTTATTCGCGGGTCGTGAATCAATTCATGGATGTAAAAGGAGCACAGCTGAGATTGTGAAGTATATTTACGTCAATAAATTTTGGCTGTCTGGAATGATACAGTGGCAGTATTATGTAAAACTTTCTATATTTAAGAAATAATGGGTGTATGTGTGTGTAGCAGTATCTTTTGTATTCGCAAAAGATACTTTTAGAATTTCATTTAAAATATGTAACAGCGGAATAATTAAATATATACTATATATTAAAATGTATAAATAATGCTGGTAAGTTTTTAAAAAGTATTTTATAATTAGATAGTATTAGATTGGGTTGGGTAGATAATCAGTTGGTATATCTAAAAAAAAAACGGCGAATAGTTTCTTATTATTATGATAGTTAAATTCATAAATGAGTTCCATAAAGAATTTGAGAATAAGTATTTTACATATCTTATTCGTTGCTTATACCTTAAGATAACTTTAAACAGAGTAAACAACATAATGCTGGTCATCAGAATTACTAATTCTTAACATTTTTATTAAAGAAAAATCGCAATTTATATACTATATATCTGAAGTTTTCTACTGAAAATTCTCAGAACATGACTCTCGTGCGATTTTTTATACATGTTTACATGAGTACTTAACTTTTGGCAACCTTTAAAATTGATGAACCTGCATCTGTAACTATATTATTTGTGACGTACTGAACCTCTTGAATTCAAGGAAAGAAATTAAAACGAATAGTATGTTATCAGAAAAATGACTTTTAAACATTTTGCTTCATCTTACTAAAAATGGCTGTTGAGTTCGTGCCGTTACTTCGGGCTTGCTGCCTAACTTAATACGAAAAATAACATTAGCCCTTTAAAAATTGATCCCTAATGTTATTTATTTTGTTGGCTTTTTTTATGATCCCTTTAAGGTAAACCATCTTCTCTCTCTCTCCGGTCATGTAGCACGTAACGCCATTAAGGCAAGTAAAGAGAGTTTTTCGAAAAGGGAACAAATGGATTCTTTACCTGTACATAACCTGAGTGCTGGTCATTCTTTGTCATGCAACCTATATCGCTAGAGTTCTAACTCTTCCTCAAAAAGCCTTCCCCCCTCCCCCTTCGTTATCTATTCATGATCCGTTGCGTCTTTTCTTTGGCTTAAGAAAACCTCGGAATGCTTTTTAATAAAGATTTCTGGAACGTGCATTTTTCAACAGATGCCCTTAGAATTGCAGTAAATTAATTCCGCACTTCATATTTGAGGATCTTTATGTCCTTGATTTGAAGATAAAGCCAGGCTCTTTTAAATGAAGAATGTAAACATGAGGGGAATAATCCTGTTAAGTTATACAAGACAAAAATCAATATTTTTTTTAAATGTATGCGTAAATTATTTTAAAATGTGTCGAAAAGTTGTTTTTTTAAATCATTAAATATTTAATTTGATGATTCTGAAGAAGTTTTCAAAATATTATTGGAATAAAGAAATATTAAAATTAAATTTTTCGCTTAGCTGATTAAGAAACAAGTATGTAGTATTTTTTTTATGACAGTCTTTTCTCAACAAAAAAATTCATTGATAAAATTTCGAATAACAGCTTTGTTCTTTAGGGGGGGGGGACAGTGTTCAGATGAAATTTTACCACGAGCATCATTCTCTCTCCAGTTCCATTTTTTCTGAAGTAAATTATAAAAGGATTCACACAATTTATTCGCTAGTTATTCACAATTATTTCCAATAATATTTGAAAACGTCTTCATTTTTGGTTTGTACCATAACACAGTCAGCGAATTTCCAAAAGGGCCAAGTGACTTTAAAATCGTTTAGTTGAATATTCTTTTAATTCTAACTTTTCTAATGGAGTTTTCAATCACACACACTCACACACACACACACATTTGACATAAATATAAAACTTAATTTATGTTTATTTGGTACTGTACCATCGCAATTTTTTATTTTTTTTATCATGATGCAACATTTGTAGAAGTTGTTATATATTTAAAGACATCTTTCTAGTTGCAATGGATATACGCTTTCTTTTTACAGATTAATCTTTATTTGTATCACAATAATTGTTCAGTTATGAAATGTAATCCTTTTCATCTGAAGGGATTTTTTTTTTTGTTTCTTTTTTTTACAGATTAACCTCTATTGTATTACAATAATTGCTCTTTATGAAATGTAATCCTTTTCATCTGAAGCACAATTATATCCCAAAATCAAGGTTAAATGTCCGTGAGAAATTTTTTGGATTCGTTCCCGCGGCATAGATGAAATACTTATACTTAGGAGCTAGAAAATGTGGAGTCAGCTGAAGCATACATCCTTTTTAAAAAAAATACTCCGTTAAATTAGAAGTGGGAAGAGAAAGCATTTAGGAATAAATTATACATGACTTATTCGAATAATAATTTGACTGAGGTACTTAATTACTGTAATTAAGTTTAGAAGCTTATGTGACATCTACATTCTGTATATCCTCATTTAAATCGTTCTCATTTTCCAAAATCTGAATTCTGAAAATTCTTCCAAAAATTTACCTTTTTTAAAAAAAGTTTTGGCTCAAATCTACTGAGAGAGAATGTAATTTGTCTTTTGATTATGTGGACACATGCCTAAGGAAATTGTAATAAATTACATTAATTATGTCTTTCCAGCGTCCCCATTTGTCCTCTCGGTCTGTAAAATGTGTGGGTAGAAAGAATCGAGCTAGGGGCATCATTTCTCTTTCGCTGTCTGGGATATCCTAGAAAGAGATGTGGGGGTAACGAGGCTCTTCTCTGCAAGAAGTGAAATTGAGAATTTTATTTAATATACCGAACATGTGATTTCAAAAGTACTTTGATAATTTATCTTGGCATTTATTGCTTTATTTACTTTCATGTGGCAAATACAGTTTTTAAAAAATTAGGTTATTTTTGGAGGCTGTCTCTAAAAGTTACTGTTTTGGATGGCAGATGGAGTTTCTAAAGCAATTGGTGTTTTTGTGTGTCTCCAGTATTAAACGATGTCAAAACAAATTATCACTGATTCATAGGTTACTTTTTGTTACAGCTGAGTCATATATATATATATATATATATATATATATATATATATATATATATATATATATATATAATTATTATTACTATCATCATTAAAGAGATCGGAAACCAAGCTACAATTGAAAGTATTATTTGCTTCCGGTGAATACGTTCCAAAGAAGGCGAAGACGATCTCATCGACTGGGAAAGTTATGGCAGTGGTTTTTGGGGGATACAGAGGGCTCATACTCGTGGATTTCTTAGAAAATGGGAAAAGGATCAATGAACAATGTTGTAGTTAGTTACTTAATTTCCTGTCCTTAATACGGGTTCTTTTCGAACTGCCCTCGTATGAAGCATATACAAACTTTCAAAAATAGGAAATGATATTAATTGATTACATACAAAATGTATTTTTAGTTCATTCGTGACAGCTTTTTAGGGTAGAATTCTTTTTAAATTTATTACTGTAAATTTTTGTGTTTTAGTATTTATATACGAGTATTAATTTTTTTAATTCAGGAGTGGCCATGGTCGTGGACTTGCTGCCGGTGTTGTTTTCGTAGTGTCGTGTGTTCGATTTTGAAATTGTACAAATTTCGGTGTAAGTTTTTATGAAAAATAAAGAAACATTACTATTTGAACTTATATATTCTAAATATATGTTACTCTTATATTATTTATAAAAACTAACCAACGGGTTAACGGTCGGTTAACACTGTAACATCGTATTTAAAGTAATACGAGTGTATAGACATCGATGATTTAATGTACTTTAAAAAAAGAACAAATATCGTATATACATATTTCGAATCGAATTTGGCTTTGTCATGACAACTTTTAACATCGCTGAAATAGGTCAATTCGTATATGCAGTTATTAAGTTCTGCTTCAGCATTAAATTTCAACAGATGATGTATATGAAAAGAAAATTGCTGACTTATAGTTTTGAGTTAAGGTCGTAGATCTATTTCATCTCTCAGGGAGAAATATTTGTCTCTTGATCTTGTCAAGCTATGCTTTGTCACAGAAATTTGAACTCATTGTTTTTCTTTCTTAAGCCAATGGTTGGCTGAAGGCCAAGTAGTGCCCAAATAATTTCTGCCATTTTACAGGAGCATCTTTTGCTTCTTAGATTATCTTTGAGATTACAGTTAAAGTGTACTCGGTGCCGAGGAAGCTAAAAAATAAAGATTTTGATGCGAAACTGAAACTGATACGTATGTTTTTTTTTTACAGAATTGTACATAAGTGGTTTATTTTTATCATTATGGTTATAAATGTTAGTATTAGTACTTTTTACGCTGCAAAAATAACTATTGAAAATTCAAGTAATATCTAGAATTTTTTACGGATTCTCACCTTTTTCGAAGAAATTGAACTGTTACTATATATTTCTCAGTCATCATTAGTAAATATTTTAGAAGTACTAATCACTTATTTCCCTCGCTTTCAGCTACGGCATTTGTATTCACAAGTTTGTTTCAAAGAGTATTTAATGCATTTTAATATGGTTTTTCTTTTCTTCTGTCAAATGGCTGATTGGGATGAATAATTGAGTGAAGAAAAGGAGAGGAAAAGTAACTTTTTTTTATGCTTATCAAAATGAAACTTAATGGCGTAGCTAATATGAAAGAATAAAAATTTGGAGATAGTTGTAACTAAATAAAATGGTAAAGAATGTAATCAAAACGAAACTTTGTGGCACAGCTTATATGAAAGAATAAAACTTCTTCAATCAATACTTCGTATTTTTAAATAAGTTTCAAGTTTTACACAATCACGCTATGTCAATTAAAACTTCACTACTCCGATATTGAGAAATCAAAATTATTTTTTTTGGGGGAAAAAAAAAAAAAAAGGCATGGTGTTTGCTCAGTGCAAGATTTTCAAAGAATTTCGGTATGTTTATATTAAATTATATGTTTTCCAAAAAGGAAATATATTCGGACGTATAAAAAGAAAAGGTCATACTTGCAATTATTAAAATTATTATGACCTTGAAAATTAAAAAATACTCCTCACTCATACTTTCAAAGTGATTTATTTCAGTTTTTGATAAGATGTAAAATGAAATCCTAAGCATATTGAAAAGGTATTGAACTTCAAAGTTTTTGAGGTAATTAAAAAAATATATATATTGTAACTAACGCATTTATGTTGCAGAACAATTTAAGTGGCTTGACATGCAACAATTAGTGTGGGAATAAATATAAAAGGCTTAATGTGCTTATTGAAGCGAATAAATAAAAACGTAGAATAAATTTAATTTGGTTTTAAATTCCTTTAATAATAACTAACAGGAACTTTTCTGAATTATGACCGTGACCTAGACTATTACGGAAAAAAAGATTTATTTCAATGCTCTTCTGTCTCGATAACTTCCTCTTACACTAGCATGTAAACTTTTTTTTTTTACCAACGATGAATATTTTTGTGACCCGTTAATATGTAACGATATGTATAAATGTATTAATAAAAAATCCAGAGCTTAATTTTAAGAATTTTCAGTTATACGTAGTTAATAATAGCAAGCTACGTGATTCATGTGTAACCGATTATTATCAATACTTTTCTTTTCTTAATAAACCTATATTTTTAAAGGTATTTTTTGACCTATTATAAAAGATTAACACGGCCAAATAAACATAGTTTTAAGCTTAATTAAAGGAGCTCCGGTGTCATTCATCGTTTGAAAAGAAAAATTTATTTCCTCAAATTTAATGAGGGAATTTTTAAACTACTTCCATATATTTAGTTAATTTTATTTTGCTCATTATATCTACTTTAACGATATTAGTAGCTGTGACGACGCTTTAGAGCATATTTGTATTTAACATATGAAAGCTACTGGAAATGATGAAATTGCAATAATGATTGGAACGCCTATTACAACGCTTTTATTAGATATGTTTTTAAGATAATGACGGTGTGGTTCTAATTCATGAAGCGCATTTGGGAAGGTTCATATCAATAGATCTTTTCATCTTTCTTGATCACTTGATCTCAGCGGTGGGAAATAGATGGATCTCCATTACTTACGTGATGACTTCTTAAATATTTATAACAACTATTTTCCGCCTGTCTCATTCTATCTCATTAAATTTCTGTGGGACGAGTTCTTTATTTATTGCTTAATGTGTCTTCTCAAAAAAGAAATGGCAACGATCATGAAAAATTAATACGGCCTGCTTTCATCGCAAAGTTGGGTTTATTATAAAAAATGCCAAGCGATAATGTCCTGTTGCCACAACCAGAAAACAAAAATCCATATACTTTTTCGCTTTAATCGGTTCGATGAACAAGTCTACCGAATTCTTTTATGCGATCTTCGAAATGAAACGTCACCTTTTGTATAAAATCAACCGAGCGCTTAACCAAGCGTGGGGCATTTTCTGCTTCTTTTAGAGCAGAACAGACATAGCAGGAAAAAACCAAGTTTTGAAAAAGAGTAGAGAAAACTTTCACTTATTTTTGCTCATTATTTGGCGTTGTGGTGGCTGCAGACAGTTTAGTGCGCTTTCGAAATTTTTATCTTTTCCAAACGTATGTTTTTTGTTGGTCATTTCTCGGTGTTATTTTTGTATTATCAGTTCAGTCACTTTTTTTTAAAGCTCTGATGTTATCTATAAAAGTGTGTTGTATCTGATGCCCCCAAGTATTTTCCATAAAATGTAAACTGTTTGTTATTCTGTGGTGTTTTAAAACCAGCATCATTCGTCGAGAGTGAAAAAGTTTGTGATTCTAGTGGATTATTTTTTAATTGACACAATAGGGAATTCATTGAAAGTGAGGTAAGAAAAATGTGTGCTCATAAAATGCATATATCCTTTTAAAATTTAATGTGTATTTATTATGTTATATGAATAGATGCAACCTTAATTTTGAATTAATATGAATAATTGTTATCAGTGAATATTTTCAGTTTTATTGTTGTATTTCTGCACATTTAGAAGCCCCCCCCCCCCCATATTTAGACATTTAAATATGTTTTAAATACGTATTAACTGAATTTAACTGTCCAAAGTTTATATAATATACAACCCAAACGTCATATTTTAACTACAGCTCTAATTTATGTAACTAATATTTAAATAAATCACTACAAACTAAACTATATTTTAACATGAAATCACTTATATAAAAACATGTCTGCAAACTTTGAAAAATGTTTCGGGGCTCGTGAAAACTGTTTCGCCTTAGGAAAATTAAAATAGTTTGGTAAATATTTGTTCTAGATTTTCTCACCTGCATGCGCTAAAAGTAATTAATGTGTACAGTACTTTATTTTTTCCCCTCCTTGAATAAGTGAGCTCATTTGTCTTTTTTGTGCAAAATTAGCCGGAAGTTAGTTCATTATATTCCTGTAGTTGCAAATTTTTAAAATGTTTGACATAGTACACGTATTATGTTATTTTAAAAAATTATGTCCGGTTATGATCATAATGGCTTAAAATTAGTTTCATGTTCATGATTATAAAATAATTACTGAATATAAACTATGTAGAAATTTGATATGGTTTTTTTTTTTACTCTTTTTCGATTTGTTTGATATACACGATCGCATCGCTAAATATTTATTTATTAAAAATTAATTAATGTTATTCGCTAATTATTTTTAAATTGTAACCAAATTTTAAAAAAAATATTTTTGTATAGCAATTAAGAATTAATCTGTATGCGTATATAAAACAACTTTTTATTATTATATGAATTGAATAAATGGTAAACGATTTCTTGAAAATTAAATTTTGTCTTTTGGAATTCGAGGGGCGGGAATAGAGCCCATATTTTTTGTAGAAATTTTGAGAAAATATTAGCTTAAAACCAATTATTTTAATATTCGAAGTCAGAAAATAGATACAATGTAGCAATTTTTTTTTTAAAAAAAAAAACCTGTTTTAATAAAATGTAATGTATTATACAGAAAATATGTTTTCTTTTTTTTTTTTTACTTCCTTACCTTTCATCAGAAGATTTCTTTCTATATCTAACCACGTTCGGGACAGTATGTTAATTTATTCACTGTCTCAGATTTTTGTTTTATGTATTACATTAAAATAAGGAAGATGACATGAAATATATGAAAAATTTACGCTGATCTGTTTTAAAATTAGATTATTGATCAGTCCAAGCAAAGACTTTAATTTATTTAAAGGACGTCTTAACATTTCATTTTTAATGAAAATGTCTCAAGTTTCTTGTGATTTTTAGATGTTAATTACCGCGAAAATTTTCTTTTCACGTACAAGTGTATGGCAGTTTTTTTTAGAGACTAATTTTATGTTTTGCTTATTTTTTAAATCCGTGTTTTTCTTCGATAAGTTTTGTATAAAAGTCTAAAAAAAGTTGTATAGCATTCACTGATTACTTTTAAAATGTGGAGTAAAAAAGAAAATCTGAGTATCTTGCAGAGGGATATGAACTTATTTCCATCAGCAATATGCGTTTCGATTGGGAGACAAATTACTTTTTAAAAAAATAAATCCCTTCGTATCGTATTTTCCCCTAAATGTGTTTCCTTATTATTTCCTAGAAAATCACTTCTTTCCGTTTCAGTGAAGTTAAAATAGGTTTTAGAGGAAGTTTTTACTAATAAGGATAGCGTGAAATGTGTCATAAATTGCTATGCGTTTTCGGAGTTTGTCAATTATATAGTCACTACAAATCACTCTGACGCAAAGAAAAAAAAAAGCGTATAATTCTTGTTGCAAAATAAACATTTAAAATTGGGCAAAATCAATGATTCATTTTGTGGAATATACTTCCGTCTTCTCCTTACGCTTGTGACTAATCAATGGTTTTTAAACTATTGTTTCTTATTTTTTGATATTTTATTCAATTTACTTTTTCTCATTCAAAACCAAAGATCAGAAGTCTTCTCTTCACTTGACCTTCGTTTAATATTATACGGTCAATCGCTATTATTTGTGTATTTCCTAAAGCGATGTGAATTAAAATCAATCAACCCGTTTCATATGAAAGAGATAAATTAATATATTTGCGTAAAATATTAGGTCTACCGGTAAATTCCGTCAGTTTGGGAAATGAAAGTTACATTTAATAATTACATAATATTTAATAATTTCTTACATTTAATAATATTTATTGTACAATATAATTTCTGATGTTACTGATGGGCTCTTGCGAACGTTAATTTGTAAGTACCATTTTTGAAAAATGCCTTGTCATCAGAGGCGAAAACTCAAGTAGTGCTTGGTTGATATATGCGTCAGATTTGATTTTCTTTTTCCTTCAAAAAATTTTACAGGGTGAAAAACAGGTGATAATCGGAGGGCGCTAGGTCTGGGAAGAGTTTAGAGGATGCAACAGAATTTCCCGGCCTAGCTCTGCGATTTTTTGACGAGTCGCCAAAGTTGTATGTGGTCTGACATTATCGTGATGCAATATGATGTGCTTCCTATTGGGAATCATCGGTCTATTTTTTGTTGTTTAAATCCATTTGCTAACAGAATCTCTCTGAATTGAGCTGTTTGTTAAGTTTCAAAACCCTTGGATGCCCCTTCATATATATAGCATTTTTTATTCAGGCTCAACCTCAATTTAGAGGAGGAGGGAGCGGATTGTCCGGGCTTCCTGTATGCTCTTTTACGAAGGATGTATTGATTTCGTAGTTAATACATTTTTCATCACCAATTATTATGCGGTCGAATAAGGGTTCGTTTTTGTACCGAGCAAGCAGATATGTGCACATGACGATTCAGTTAAGCAAAACATTTTCACTTAACTCATGAGGCATCTTTTTGAAATATTTATACATCAATCCAAGGAACGACGGAAATTATATTGTGCAATAAATATTCATGTATAAATAGAGTATTTCCCTTCACTTCCCAAAGTTATCATAGAAGTTTAATTACTGGCGCTATATGTTTATGAAATTGTGCAGCATGCCAGCGAAAAAGGGTAATCCCAAACTGAGAACAAAAGGTATTTGATTTCAAAAATAAATTTATGTTTTATTTTTATATCCTCTAAAAAATTATGTAAATATTTCTTAAAATAATTATTCGAATAATTTTATTTAATGTAATCCTAGACATCGTCTTAGTCATTTTTTTCTTTTATAGATGACATTGTAAATATGTTTAGTAAGATATTCTCCTCTAAAAATCTTCCCTTAAATTGTAGGGGTATATAATCTTTTGGTGCATCTTATGGTTCGAAAAATATGATACTTAAGAATGTTTGCAAATGCTGAAATTTTTTATTTAACTTACGATATTATTTTTTATTCTAAAAAACTAGAATAAATTATAATAATAATTTAATAAAACTATTACTGTCCATTAGTTATAAAATTCATTGCTATTATGAATTTTTAAATCAGTGTTTGTATTTTCGTGTACAGATATATTTCAGAGGAGTTTTGCGCACTCATAACATGTTTCAGCTTAAGATATCCACATGTACTTGATATTTTGTTTCAATAAATGAACTTGGTGGAAATTGTTTTATCTTATTAAAATATGCATGAAGTTTTTTTAATGCTTTCTATATTTAGGACTGCAACAGTATATATATATATATTTTTTATGAAATTCCTATTTAAGTTGCATAAAATGTAAGTATGGTTACTCAAAGTTTTTTGAGTATACTAGATTTCTATGTGAAAAATGAACGAATAAATAAAGGTAGACTGTTTTTTAAACACATTTCCTTCAAACCATTGGGAAAGAGGATTGATCCAAGCTTCGCCTTCTTTAACTTTAGAAAAGAAAATATAAAATGAGAGACTAGGGGGAAAATTCTGGGGAGCCATAAATTATATAGCATATTTCTTCTCTTTTTTTTTTTTTTTCTGTCGTATCTTTCCCAAAATATGTGTTCCCTTCTTTCGAATAAATTTTATGGGTTTTGTGCTAGAAGTTCTGACAGAAAAGAAACAGAAGTGTTTTGCTTACTTGTACTCTTGCCTTTAAAAGAGAATGTCCTTTCATATTACTTTTGTTTACAGAAAAAATTCATTTTGACAGTTCCAGCAATTCTTTTTTATATGCTATTAAATATTGATTATGTTATAGAATGATTTTGATTCCTTGAAATAATGCGAACAGTGATATTTCACGAAAAAAGGGTAAATCTCAAAACTTATCAACTTATTTATTTTCTTAGTTCAGAAGTGTGAGATTTAATTCTAAAAATAATTCTGAAGAAACATAATATATTAAATAAAATCTTAACACATAATTGTATTTGTACTGTAAATAATAATTACTTGCTTGCATTAATGTTTCTAATTATTAAAAGGATCAGAAACACCGATCCATTTTAAAAATATTCTTAACAGGCATCCATTTTAAAATTACTGTACAAATTTGATACTGTACACATTTGTATTTTAAATTTTTACTTAACTTCCATTCACCACATTTTTAAAAGATATAGTATAGATATTATTTATAATATTGAAAACGTCTTAATTGCTTGTTATATAATTAAATTTTTAAGTTTCTTTTATTTATAACTGAAACATTGGTTCGTTAATAATTTTATTTAAATTGTTCCATTAAAATACGTATTGAATATATATTTATCATAAATATCTTGTTAGTCCATTTTATGCCATATATATGTTCTAATTAATATAAAATTCATATTTCTATTCAAATTACTGCATTATTCAATCGTAACACTCAAACTAAACTTTTTAATTGTCTTCTTTGTGTGAACTTTTAACCCTCGTCTACTGAAATGTGTTTTTTAACCGTATTATGTCTGCTGTCCCCCCCCTCCCAATCCAATATTATGCTACTTTTTATTTAAGAAAAGTCTACTACAAATCATGAAGGCTGTATAAAGATAACTGATACGTAGTCATGAATGAATTATAGGTCTTCTAAGACTGCCAATGAAACAGGTTAGAAAAATAGTCTATTGTTAAGAACCAAAGTCAAGGGGTTAGTAAACTAGTAAAGCTTATGACGCCCTATTTCATTAAATCTGGCCTCGTTTTCTGTTTTCCTTGTCGCTGCATTTAAACGTTGATCGTGACCCACTAAAATGACTTGGGAAGATGAAACCTATTAGATGATGCCAGTTTTTGATTAAAGATGCCATAAAAGTTGTAGCTTTCTAATCTCTTCGGTGTCTCTTGTTTTCCAACATGTAGTTAATGGAAAGCAATTATGTATCTGTCATGTGTTTGAACAATACTGGAATAATTTTAGTAATAACTGAAACTTTCAATTTTGTTTGCAAACTGAAATTTTGAAATTCAGATACAATGTTCTGAGTGCTTTTATAAAACTTCGGATTTTTATTATATAAGCTTTTGTTTCTAGTAGAGAGACGGTTAATATTTCGTAGACAATACAGAAGGACGGTTAAAAGAAGATTACATAAACGAGAAAATAGGTTCTTGGTCATAGGAGTTGGTAGAGGCTCAGTATCTAGCATTATCTTTTAATTAAATTTTAGTAGTTCCAGAGTTTGTAATGAGCTAAACATTTATTTAATTGATTTATAAACTCTTAGCGCCTGAGAAATGTAACGATAATAAACCTCAACTTTAGGGAAACTGAAAATAATTATTTAATTTATAGAAATGAAAAAGAAATGCTAGTTGAAACTTATAATTCGAGGGAATAAAATTATTCTATCTAAATTCGACTTACTTCAAATTTTATCTGCGTTACAACAATAATGGTTGACAATATTTTCATCATGGATATATAAAAGTTCTATTTACAAAATTAAAAATTTTCTTCTCAGAAAATTAGTCTCTTCCTTACTGCACTTGAGAACGCCATTATATACAAAAATGAAAATGCACTTTACTTCCGTTCCTAGCGTATGGCTTCTGACAATGAAAATGAACTCATTGAAAGTGGATTAGTTGGTTGAAAATTCTGGCGATGAGTCCTCATTGGACATATAGTGCCGAACACAAATTAAAAAATTTTCATTTTATTTAGTAACATCATTTAAAAATGGAAGAAACATGGAATAAAAAACTGCTGTCAACTTTTTCTTAATGTCATGGCAAACAGCTTTTATTCTGTGTTTCATGTAAATATGATTTTTTAAATTGTTTTATTAAATAAAATGAAAAATTCTTCTTGTGCTTGACACAATATATTCCATGAGGACATAGTTTTCAAACAATCAATCAACCTGGTTTCAAAGGATTCACGTTTATTTCCCTAAAATAGAATAGATCAAATATCATAAAAACATAAAGCATTCGCTCTTACCTTATGCACCAAAGACCATCATGGGAATTTATTAAATCTGCTAAATATTTAATTAATCAAGACTTAATTATATAATGTCGTATGGTGTGGAAGTTTGGGATGTGATGTAATCAACTTAAGCATATTCCTGTTACTCGATCATAATTCAGAATCAAAAGATAAATTGTTCTGGAATAACATTAATTAAACAAATTTAGTAAAAATACGTCCTTAAACTGAAACAGCTTTATTAGCCGTTAACAAAGATTTAAATAACTTAAGGCGATATAAATATGTTCATCAAACGTTCTAAAAATCGTTTAAAGCGCAGTTATTTTTACTAACCGTAATAAATCATAAAATGTGTAATAAAATATCACATTTGAGCTATAATGCTCCGCCATTTTAAGTATTAAAGTAGCGTTCTTAGTTAGTTGTGAACTTTTTTATTTTTGAAATTTTATTGAAATATAAAAATAAAAAGATCAAACTTTCAATCAATAAATAAAACACCTCCCACGTAGTTGATTCTTTTTCTTCGTCATGATGATTATAAATTTATTCCTGATTTAGTTTTAAAATAATTCCGAGCTATGTAAATAATCATAAATAAAGTTAATTTGCAGTTCCTTGTATTTCAACAATAATCATTTCAGGGATTGTATTACATTTAACAGTATACAGTAAACAGCATTTATCGCGTTTGCGGTGTTAATTTTTACAAATAAATTCAATGTAATCATCATACATTCATTAATCATTTTTATTTGAATTGTTGCACAAAGATACTTATCGTCTGTATTTACATTTATTGTTCTAGAAATACGCAGTTTGAAGTCATACAATATTGAATTTCTATCTCAGAGAGAATAAACAATGTTATGATCACACTGTTATTTTCTTCTCTTTTCCTTTTTTCCAGAATCTTTAATGCATTCTGAAACTTTTATGATCAGAGAATTTGTAATGTGTTTGGAATGTTGATTTTTGAAAAGCTCCATTATTATGATTTTTTTTTTTATTTCACATAAAAGAAAAAGAAAAGTTTTATGGAAGGGAATATTTTTTTTAATAAATGCGCTCCTTAATTAAAGAGGACTGGCACAAATCCTGGATATTTTTCGTTTTCTTAGTTCTTATTATACTTTCGGGAAATAATAACGACAAGAAGAATGGCTTAAACTAATGTTACTGGGGAAATAAATGCCAGAAAGCGAAGAGAGGGATTTTACATTTAGTTTTTGCGGAAGGTCATTAAAACTCGTATGCTCAATAATTATTGAAAGTCATTAAAATGCACAGTTATAAGATTATAATTTATATGATTATTAAGTAATTTACTAATGTATCGTATTGTGTGTAAAAATGTGTTTTTTATTTCTCAGAATTCAGTTATTTTTCTGGTAAAATATTTCGGAAATATGAAATTACGAGTGTAGTAAAATATTAATTTTAAAAAATGGAAAAAAAAAAATCGAAAATGGAATAGCTAATTGCTTTTAATAACTTCTAATCTTATGTATTACTTTTAATGTAATAATAGAATTAAGCTTTGGCTATACGCACTTTTAGATGATTTCCTCTAAAGCTTGGATTTAAAATGTAATAATTGTTAAGTTACAAGGTTAATAATCACTTTAACTCTAGTGAATAGTTAGAACTGAAATATAGTTT
Organism: Nephila pilipes; assembly: GCA_019974015.1. Taxonomy (NCBI): domain Eukaryota; kingdom Metazoa; phylum Arthropoda; class Arachnida; order Araneae; family Nephilidae; genus Nephila; species Nephila pilipes. The sequence continues at coordinate 1,009,898 of BMAW01042039.1, read as the reverse complement.
GTGCTAGTTCTGAACTTTTCAAATGAGGTGGGAAAAATCCAGTGACTTTAGTCTTAATTAGTAACAAAAGCAAATTAGAATTTTGAAGCATCATTAAATTATGTGAACTTTCGTTTGTGTAATTTATTAAAAATGTCTAAATTGTGCTCTATATTTGAAACAATCTTTATATTAAAATAGTTTTGTATCTTTAGATCGATTCAAAATAAATTCTGTGACTTGTGAAGGTTTTAGTTTAACAGGCTATATATAAATAGTTTGTCTCCGAAGTCCTTATTTATCACCTACTTTTTGTGTAAATATTAACATATAGTTACTTTCTACTTCAAAACACTGCTTGATGTGCAAAATTTAAAAATACCACCTTAAAAGAACTGTCTATTCTAATTTAACAACACTCAGCGTGATTTAAAATACGGTAGTAGACGCAAATTAATCTTTTTCCCCTTCCTGTCTCTAGCCTGCGGTTTGCATATTTTAAAACAGCTGTGTGATTCACGTTCGTTGGCTTATTCATGTAAAAGGTTGCTTTGCTAGACAAGGGGGGAAAAAAAACAACTCAAGGTTCACCTAAGTTGCTTCAATCAGCTAAGTAGGACAGCTTAAAGTTTTGTATGAGTTAATATTTATGGAAAGAATGTCATAAAGTATATGTAATGTTAGTATATAAGTGTGTATATACATAATGTGTATTTTGAACCTTTAATATTTAAAATAAGCATTTTAAATCATGTGTTTACTGTACATTTAAATTTTTAAAAATCTCATTTTTGTTTGGAAGTCAGTTTAAAAAAAATTGATATAAATATATACATTCATATGTGTGTGTGTATAAAATTTCAAAAAGTTTTTTTCCTTGGAAATATTTAATTTGTAATAATTCTTTTGTAGTAAACTGTCTAATGTCTAAGACTATGTAGAAAGATGTTTCTTAGATTTATTAAAAGTGTCCAGGGTTCTAATACTAAACCGAGTGTTCTGAGAACCAAACAGTTTTTCATATTTAAGTAAGCTATATTACTAACTCTTTGCTTGAGCATTAAATTTGTCAGGGTGTAAAGTATTCCCGTTGGCGTGGTGTGAAAGTTAGGAGAGGGGATACCAGTTCAGGTGACGTCCTCGTCACTTGACCGATGTTCAACATTAAGAGGTCCCTCGCCAATAGCCATCGTGTTGCTTCTAGTGCGACGTTAATAAAACAACAACAAAAAAGAATTTTGCTTGAGAGATAACAAAGGTAAACCTCTCTCTATGAGAATGAACAAATTAACATTAATAGGAATGGAAAAAAAAACAAGTGATATCTGAAATCTAATAATTACATTTTAATCAAGATTCGACATATGTCAAATTAAATTCATCCACTATATAAAATAAAATGCATCATCTCCTATTCACACCATGAATTCAACTATCAATTTTCTCTTCTCGATTACTTCTAAGAGGAATCTTATATGCAAAAATTGGAAGAAATACAAATCACTTAATTTTTATACTATTTGTGTGAACCAAATTTGGAAAATAAACGTAGGCTCCTGAAAAAGGTAGAATCGATAGGATAGAATTATAATTATTGTAAATGAAGCTATAAAAATAAATTGTCACGCAACTTATCTTATAAATCAGTAAATGGTTCTTGCATATGCTAATTACACAATCGTTTGAAATGGGAAAAAAAAAAAAAAAAAACTCTATTTTTATTGATAATAAGTATAAACGAATAAAAGATTTAATGAGATATTAATAATAAAGTATTTTTTAAAAATAATAAAAAGCATTTGACTTCTTATGAAATTATTTGCCTTAAATTTAGTCACTAAATAATTTTAAGTCTGGTACATTGTATCCAAGTATTTTTAGCTGTGAGCAATGCAGCCAACAAAAATAAAGAAAATAACATAAAATACTCCGCCAAAACATAATGTTTTGCTCGAGAAAACTTAATAAATGGCCCCATCTCCCTTTACGATAAGGATAAAAAAAAGTGAATAAGAAAGAAAGCTACAGTCGCATTCTAGAATCGGAAACAGTCCCGAGGCAGAGAAATATTTTATTATTCACTGCGTTTCCGCTATTCGTAAATCTGCCTACTTGGGCAAAATTTCCACCTGATAGCCGCAATGCCAGAATGCACAACATAATTTCGTGAAATGCCTCTTCCGTTTTTTGCTTTCATTTTCTCGCTTCCATTTCGAATAAATTGGAGTAAAATCTGAAATATATTGTTGTAAAATATGGAAGGCTCTGTGCTGGGCGTCTTGGACCTTTTTTTTTTTTTTTTTTTTGCGTAGCATGGAATACTGTGGAACTGTCGTTATTTGGAATGTTCAGGAACTGGAACATAACTGAAAGGAAATCTGGTTAATTATTAGATAATTGTTTTTTAATATTTAATATGTCTAAATGTAATTTAAAAAAACAATGGAAATTAAATATTATTATTATGATGACTACGAATGTTGATCAGATATGAATGAAACTTTTTTTAATAGCAGCTGGCGATTTTTATATATTTGGTCATATCAATCACTATAAGACAATTTAAATTTTAAATAATTGTTTAATTCTTCATGTGTTCATTTATTTTGCCGCTAGTCCCTTTGCACAACACAAAGCGATCCTGTAGGGAATAGCCCGCAAAAAGTGAAACTTCTATGTGTTGGAAAAGCTCTCGTTATTCTTTTTTTTTTTTTTTTTTGAGACTCGCATAGTATTGTGTTCGTTTATTTTCTTTATGACTTACGTACACTTAATGCAGTATACTACTATGAACATTTTGAACTACAATAAAAAAATATGTTCCGCAATTTTCAATGTTAATACAAAACTCTGTATAATACTAGAGAAATTAAAGAAACATTACTGGACAACACCCGAATATTCTCCCTATAATTCGGACTTAGCATTTTCGGAGGTAAAGGAACATAAAAATAAATATTCTGTTATCAAAGTGTGAAAACCAAGTTGTTTGTTTTATCGAGATAAATTAAAAACATAATAGTGTTAGATTCTGTGTTTGAATCAGTTTTCACATCATTGTCATTCTGGTTTTCTGTAACATAACCTAAGCTTTTATAGTTAGTTAATGGGGAAGTTATTTGGAATTTTTACAAGGAAAATTCGCACGAAAACATTACCCAATGTATTGTTTTTACATTTAATTCACGTACATAAAAAATAGTAAGCTCATGGTTGCACTGATGGTGGAAAACGGCCTCGTGAGTGAAAGGAAGCGCGATCGATGTTGGCATTTCTGCCGTAGACTACCATGTTGAAGAATAAAGCTTTTTACGGTTATGTCTGTAGGCAGACTAGTGGTTGAAGTCGTCAATCAAATCGAATCTTGATTTCAAATAGCATTTCTACCAAAAGAATAACGTGGGCCGCGGTATGTTTAATTGAACTTGACTTCAAAGTCATCATGGGTATCAAAGTAATTAATGAGGGAGCAGCTTTACGTGTCATCTTCACTAGACCGCAGTTCAAAATTACTATTTCCGTCGTCAATAGAACTCGTGAACGACGTAAAAACAATCGATCAATCTTCGCGTTTAATTCAACGGAGTTTTTTCTTATCACGAGTCGTGGTATAAAAGTGTGGACCCCTGGGGTTGTCATCATCTCTTGATTGTGCTCTAGAATCGAATGTTCCATCGTTAGTGCTCTCAGGGGGCTTATTTTCATTAGGTAAGCACGCGCATCACGACCCCAAGGAATCCTAGTGATCTCTTCTTTCCTATGAGGTCTGCTGTCTTTGGTAAACGCGAGTGACACGCCCCCTGGATACCCTACCGATCCTTCTTGTCTCTTAAATCTTACCTTTTGTTCCCCCATTTTTCAAAAGTCTAGTCAGTAATACCTTGTTTGGCGCTGCATAACCACGTAAGGCTCTTGCGCCATTAAACTCCATCTTTAGTAAATCCATTGTGTTAAATTTCATAACATTATGTCGAATTAAATATTAAAGTTAGTCATATTCTTTTTTTTTTTAAATTTAAATTAAAATTTTCGAACGGAAATTAACTTAGATTAGGATTTGAGCTATGACTAAGTTAAAAAAAAAAGATTGAAAATGTTAAAATTATTTAGTGTTAAAAGCTATACTTTTGTAAATAAGATATCATTATCTCGACTAATCGATTTTTTTTGCCCACAGTTTCATTTCTAGTCATTACATTTATTTATTTATTATTATTATTATTTTCTTGCTATCTTACCGTGAATGTGTTTAACGTTACAAGACTTCAGTTGCTTTTGCAAATAATAATCATGAAAACTTTAGTTATTTTATCCCCAAAAACATCTAGTGAGCAGTGTAAGAAATCGGATCGAATACCAGCTATAACAGAGGAAATCAGTAATTCCTTCTGACAAAACAAAATGATAATATTGATACTATTCCTAGTCTGATAATTTTTCCTGAGAGAAAGAACATAAATAATAGATTAAACACCATTGTGTCTCGTGTTTGTTTTCTTTGCTATCTTCTCCCTCTTCCATCAATCCTTAATTTCTCCCCATTCGGGATGGAATTACGAATGTGATTAGGTTTGCTACTAGCTGATAGTACTACATTTCCTGTTCTGGATTGTCAGTGCGCCATTAAATTGCATCGTTCTATTATATCAGTATTGCTACTACTCGTACTATATCTATGTGTACCGTGTTTGATATGAACTCAGTGCGATAGAACAGCTTTATTTAACATCCTGTATTTTAATTAAGGAAATAATGCCTATATCTATTCAATTAATCTATAGTAATCTGACGGAATGCGATTAAGATGCAAAACAACGCCTTTTATTTTGTGTTAACAGTTATATTTCAGTAATATTTTTAAAGAGAATATGAAAAACTTCTTTACTGCTGAAAATTGTAAAAGTAGGAAATAATTAAGTAATAAGTGAAAATTGTTCAAAAGCAAATATTGAATTGCTGATCATGTAATTTGCATTAAAATTGCAAAAATATTGCTATATATCTTGTGTTATTTACAGCCATATTCGTTTAGATTTGAACAGATTATTTCAAGTATAGAACACTTTTTTTTCAGATCGGGAAAAGAAAATCTTAATATATATATATATATATATATATATATATATGATTACAATTCATATACGTAGTTGAAAAGTGATGCCTCCATGGCAATAACTTTTTATTTTTTATTTTTTTGTAACTAGATTTTCATAACTCTTGCTGAACCTGAAAAGTAAATGCATCATCTATATAATGTATTAATCACTTTGCTGCATAATCCCATCCCTTTGCTCGCACTTATGTTAACGCGTGACTAGTCATTCAAACCCATCTTAGAATAATCTCAGTGGTTGTTGTCGACCCCAGATTTTAATGACAGCTTTCACTTCGTCGGTAAACCAAAAACTCGTTTTATAGGAGGACTGATTCACGATAAATCTGTCAAGGCTCGAAGTCCTCATGTTAACATAGAGTGGAAATTAAAAAGGAGTTTCATGCTCAGGTTTCGTCCTGGTCAGTTTGTGACTTTGGACTATTCGCGATTTTCTATTCACTAACCTCGAGGACATTTTAGTGATTTCAATTGCATAAAATAACAATTCTTTCCCAACCAAAAAGAGGGTTCCAGCTCAGGTGTCTTCCTCGTCACTTTACCGAGACTCAAAATAATGAGGTCCGTCGCCAACAACCCTCGTACTGCTTTTAGTGCGACATTAACAAAATCAATCAACCTTCCCAGCCAAAAGAAAGTGAATAAAGTAAATGAGATGAAGATAAGAAGTGTAGTGAGTCAAATTAAGGATCGGAATATATAAGCGAAATAGAATTGAAAGGAAAGAAATGGGAGATAGAGGATAACGATAAGCTAATATATGCTGTAGATTGGAGTGAATCATCGTAATTAATCGTTTAATCGATATTAGTTGGAAGTGACCCGTGATGATCGGAATAATAAGAGTAAAATCTTCTGTAATCGAGAAGTGCTTGAATTACCATGAATGAATTGGTATACTAAGACTTTATTACTTTAACGTAAATTAAGGTTAATTGAGTTAAAAGGGATTCGAGAGTGTTACTTTGCGTACGTATTCTTTGACGGACAATGAAGTGGTTTGTTCTCTTCTTATGTATCTTCAACTGGAGTTTTGAGCTTATTGACTATTTAATTAAGACTTTCAGACAACTGCAGAGTTAAGTAATGAAGGAAATATGTCACAATTTGACCGAGGTTGAAAATTACGATATCCGCCACCAACAGCCCCCTGTGTTGCGTCTAAGTGTGGCGTTAATAATGTAATCAATCTTGTGCTTTACCCTCATCTTCATGTGGGTCGCGATCTTCAGCTCTCAGTATACTAAAGAGGCCCAGGGAGAACAGAAACAGAGGACACATGTTACTTTCATGCACAAGTAAATCGTGTAAATTTTTTTAAAAAGCTTTTATCATGAAGGCATTGCTTTTCACACAAACAAAGCTCTTCATTTATTAAGTGTCTTTATAATTTTGATACATTCAATAAATTTTGAAGTATTGGATTTTTTTTTTTTACTTTAACAGGAGGAGTGAAAAATAATTTACCGTTACAGAACAGGAGGTAAAAGGGGGGGGGGATTTTACAAAAGAGTAGACTGGTTCAAATAAAAATAGGCTATATATATGGTCAAAGTGGTGTAAATTTGCACATTTTGAAATTTGGTTTTAACCTAAGTTTATGTGCGCTCCATAGTAATAAGATTCAATTAATGTTATTATTTAAAATTTATTTCCACTTTATTTGTATTTCCCTCGCTCATTATAATGGTTTTTTTTTTTATTGAATATCGTTAAAAAAAATTGAAAAATAATTAAAATTAAGAATAACATTTTGTAGTATCAAATATTTCTTTCTTAACTTCAGTAACTGAAATGCTTCGAATGGTGAAATAGACACAATGATCTAAGGAACATTTTAAATTCTCCTTTTTTGTGAAGAAAAAAAGAATTTCATATGCAACAATGTGTAATGATTTCATAACTTAATAATAATGATGATAAATTGTGTAAGTAGTGTAATTGTACCTTCAGTAGAGTTTTAACACGCTTGTAGTGAAATAATTTAAAATACAGATTTCTCATTAAATGAATTAATATTGGGTTTTCTTCGGTCTGGTGACAGTTGATAGTTTAAAAAAAAAAATGTTTTTCTTTATGTTGTTAAGAAAAATGTTGTTAAGAAAATAAGAACTGTCTTTCTTCGTTATATGCATCACCTCTTTAACAGAATTACTTAAGGCGGACATCTTACACGGAAACCAACAAAAACTCTCCAAATCTATTAAAAGGTTTCGGTAAAATGAAAATAATATTACAAACAATTATTTAACGCTAATAGCAAAAGCTATTTAAATTAGAAAATTAGCGGTGCTTAGAGCATTTTATCGGTTCAAAAACACAGTACCTTTCTGTAGTTTATCGTTTTAATATCATTGATTTATGAGTATAAAATATTTGTATTTTTGTATTCAAAAATGCTTTTTTGTGTTGAAATTTTGCTCGAGAACTACATTTTTTTCTTTTGAAATATGGTTGTACTTATTGCATGATCAGAAAGCTTATTCATGGTTTTGGAATTATTTTAATAATTAAAAAAAAGGGCAACGACTCCACGTTGGCGTGGTGTGGAAATTAGGAGAGAGGAGTGCCAACTCATATGTCGTTTTCGTTTCTTACCGAAGTTTAAAATTGTGTGGCTCGTTGCCAATAGCTCTCGTGTGGCTCCTAAGTGCGACTTTAGTAAGTAATGAATTTTCATTTTACATCCAAGTATTGTCAAAACCATTATGTTCTGAAATCATCCGTATTTTTTTAAAATAAGAACTGTCTTCCTTTAAATATTTATAAAAGTTTATAAAATAAAGTAAATTCATGATGCAAAATCGTATTTGTCTAATACGAATTGTATAAAACGTACATTTTTATAATTTTTTTCGAATGAATTGTTTGTTGGGTAAACAAACAACTCTACAGAGGATTTGTGATGGGAAACATAAACAGTCACATCTAAAAAATCTCTAACATTGACTCTTGGGTGTTTCAGAATTGTTATTGTATACAAGAAAGATATTAAATATTAAATCTACTGATACCAAATACTAGGAAGAAAAATATTACATGATATTTGATACTCTATATTGAGAAAATGAAATGCTCATATGCGTTTTTTTTTTCTTTCTTGTTTTGGTTGTTGAGGTATAGTGTTGTTGTAAATATTTTTTTTCCGTTAAAAAAAGACGTAACATATTATTCCTTAAGAATAATAACAGATGATTTTTTTTTCTTTGGTTGATATTTAAAAATAAAGGATTTCGATACAAACTGCTTTGAAATATTTCCTCACATATTATAAAGTACTCAATTATTTTCTTTAAAAATATTCTTGGGAAAAATGTGTAAAAGCTCTAATGAAAAAACTGTTGGAATATATTTATTTTTGAATATAAGTATCGTCATCAAAATTAATCGAACCGAATTAAATAAAATTATAATTGGTTAATCAAGTTAACTAACTGGGTGAAGTATTAATTGTCTAATAATCGAAGATTTCTCTTTTGAGTTTCAAATCTTTTTTGTACAGCTGTCTGTAGAATGTAGTTGAATCAAAAAATTTAATAAAAGTGATAAAAATATATATATTCTTAAAATCTACTATTTCCCCCCACTTTTTTATTGTATTATTATTTGTTTGAAAGCAAAATTTATTAAATAATTATACTTTCGAATATATTAGTAATTTTACTTTATTTGCTATGATTTCTTTGTCATATGTATGTTTTGTTCACAATATTGACGGGCAAAGTTTAAGATATATATATAAAAAAAATGTAAACATATATTTAAAAAATGCTTTAAGGTAGCATTTTTACTATGGAAATAAAACACAATTGACCGTGGATATTTTTTTCTGAAAATTCTTTATTTGAACAGACTATTTCCTCGAATACCTTATTTGTTTAAGCTAGCTAATAAATAGATAATTTACCGAATAAAAGGCAAACTGTATTTTAAGTATAATGCAAATTTTAGAATGTTCTCTAAAGTTATGCGACAATGCGTCTAAAATTTTTTATTTAATGTTGTTTAAAATGTTTGCCACATATTCAAGACTATATGAAAGTGGTATCGCACTGTATAGAAAGTTTTCTAAAAAAAATACTGAATACTTTTTTGAAATTATAATTCCGTTAAATAATTGTTTTTTTTGTTACCAATATACGTCGGTCAATAACCCTCACATTGATTTCCATTTCATTTTGAAAGGCGCTTCAAACCCATGGATTTTTCTGTAACGCTTGTGATAAAAGAGCTCACAAATCTCAAAACATTTTAAAACCTCATTTTAAACACCCTTTTTTTCTTAAAGAGGGAAAAAGTTTTCGCTTCTCATAGAAATAAGTCGTGTTCCTCCGTAATTTTTTTCTCAAATTTATTTCACCGATTTATTTCGCACCGATAGCAGAAATGTGTGCATTTTTTTTCGTCCTTGATAGAGACAGGACGGCGTTCTGCAAATAGTTTTGTAAATAGCTTTCGTCTAGCCTGAGGGTCTAGATTTAGAATAAGACTCCAAGCCACTTACTAAAGTACTCGGTACTTCTTAAAAAAGTTTTTTTCTTTTACTTGAGCCTAAGCCGAAGGAAATATTTGAAATTCACATACGTACGGTTTTTAAGCCTGAGCGGAGAAGCGGAAAAAATGAGATTGAGATAAAACGGAGTACGTAGATCTTTGGATGTTGCCCTCTCATTTAAATATTTAAAACTGTTTTGCATCTCTTAAAGATTTTTCCTATTTGACGAGGCTACTTTGTTTATTCCGAGAAATTGGATTGCTCTTTTTTCTCTGAGATAGTGATCAATTTGGTTAAAAGTCATAAAGTTATTTGCATATCTTTCGCGCAGATTACTGAATAATAAAGTGTGGTATAAATTATGTAATATGACACTGCGTGTAATTGTTATTCTAGTAATTTCATACGTATTTATCACACATGAACTTATAGACCATGTAATAATAATCGCATTGTTGAATTTTGAAGAAAAAAATATTTTGTTAATGTCAACAAATTAGAAATATTCTTTAATATTTAAGTATATAACAAATTACAAACAATACTTGTAGGTTCATTTAAACGGAAACATGTATTTCATATGTTAAAATCCCCCCCTTTCTTTTTCTGTAATTCATAAATCATATAAAAATAAAATGTTACGCATATGAACTTGATTTATTTTCTATTTGTACATAAATTATTATTTTAAATCTTTCATCTTATATAGTATTTTGTGCGAGTTTATTCAAATTAATTAATCATTAAATCTTTGAAAATATATTTGAAATTAATTTGTACATCAAAAATAATTTAAAATTTCCCTGGAAAAAGGCTAGAGTATTATATTTGTGTTGGTTACATCTATCATTATGTTAAGGCAGTCATTTTGATTGACTGTTTATTAATAACACATTTAGAAACAACACGATGGTGAGATGGTGTAATAGCGAGAGTTATTGTAATTTTGATCCATTGTCAAGAAATGAGTCATGACTCCTGAGCTCACACCTCACTCTCCAAACGTCCTTGCCTCGCCACGTCAGGTCTTGGAGCTCCAGCAGATTTAATGCATCAGCTCTACGACACCAATTGCGTCTAGCAGAATCAGAGCTCTAACCCAGGATTTGACAGAAACATCCCCGACAACGATCTGGCTACCTTGGCTACCAATAGGTCCGTTAAATCAGTCAAATGGATTCGTACCTGATATTTATCTTCGAATACGTAAATGATGTCATGAAATGAATTTTGAAAACTTTTGAAGCTATTTTACCACAATTCAGTTCGAGTCCTGATCCCACAAAAGAACTATCGTGTAGAGGAGTTGGGGCACGACATGGATGGTATACAAGTTCAAATGACATATTCTTCACTTAACTGTGATTCAAAATTACACGGTCCGTCGCCAATACCCTCGTATTGTTCTAAGTGAGACATTAATAAACTATCAATTTATTTAGCAAAAATATAATAGTTCTTAGCATTTTTTTCCTTTTTTTTTTTTTTTTTTTTTCATTTACAGAATCGTGTGTAGCATTATTAAAATTTTATCTCATTTGTTTTTTTTTCTTTCAAATTAAAAAATGTATATGAAGTAAGTTTTCAAAATAATTATTAATTCAATGAAGAAAATATTAAATTAAAATTTAGAATTAATTCATAATGAGAAAATATTATTTGTAATCTATGAAATATGCTGAGATGAAAGGTGTTCGAATTCAAACAAGATAAATTTATTCATTAAATATTTTTTGTCCCCTCTTGTTGAATTTTTTTAAAAAATAATAAAGAATTGTGAGAGATATGGGAAACAGAAGTTGCCCTCGAAATTCTATGAATGTAAAAGATCTCGAAAATGCATTTTGTGATCATATTATCTATGTTAATAATGAATTAAAAAAAATATCATTTTCTAACAATCCTGATAGCTTATTCTTAGAATTATATGTTTCTAAATCTTCCCTTTTTAAGATAATTATTTTATCCAACTAAATCGTATATAAGAGGCAATTAAGTATAATGTTTTAGAATAATATTCTTTTTGTATCTTCGGAACATTTTTAGTTGTTTATCCCGATGATTTAAAATATATTTACTTGAACTAAGTAAGACGTATACTGAGGGAAAACGAATTTTACCTTGACCTTCAGTTGTTTTAAAAATAGTAAAATATGATTTTTAAACTTAAAAAAATTTTTTTTTTTTAGACAGAAAGTTTATTTCTTAATTTTCTTTCCGTGTCATTGCTGCAGTTTACTGCGTATTTGAGATGGATAATTAGTTAAGAAACATTAAAAACAAACAAACAAGAAACTTATAGCATGAAAATCTTTCAATTGACTCATTTTTATTTTACATTCCATTGTACCTTGCCATTTAAATTGAATTCGAAGTATTGTTGTCTATGCACTGTCAAAAGTAAGCAGAGATGAACTTCATTTCTTGTCGTCTGAAATGATGTATTGCAAAGGTGTTCTTTATTATTACTGCATCCAATGAGGTGTGTCTAAACACGATTACTTAACAATTTTTTTCTTTTTCCAGCGATACTCCGAGCTTATCTGAACCAACCGTTCCCTCCACCGGTCATGATGACGGAAATGACCCCTGGCCAAAACCACCGCTACGGCGCTCTGAAGACATCGACGATTGTGATCAGAAAGCATCGCTGATGACCACCATGACGTCGGAGCCCATACCCTCTTTATTCACCCCTTGCGATGGCAGCAGCACGTCCACCCTCTCCACGTCATCCACATCCTCGGGGGCGGAGGACAGTCTCTCTGTTGGAGAATGCAAGGGCCTTCTCTCTCCCTCCGGAGCTCCCTGCTCCAAAGAAGACATGGAGTTGTTGGCTAGGCTAGAGTTCCAGAACAAGTGAGTGATGATTTTTGGAACAAAGTTAAGGGAAGATAGGTCCGAATTTAACATCTGGTGAATTTCGTGATTGCAACCGATTTGTGTAATCTAGTTACCTGCCGGGACTAATGTTTTTAGGCCATTATCTGGATTAAATCAACGTGAAATAAATTTAGATAATGGGATGACTCTGATCTGACTTTTGGAAAATTTTAAGGCTCTCTTCGCAAAATGTCAAAGAACCTGATCGAAACTTCGAACACATTTCTAGCCCCCCCCCCTTAAAAAAATCCAATTTTAATATAACTTTGCGACGTTGTAACACATAATCCATTTACGACGTAGTATTCTTAAAATTTAGGAATCTTTCCAAAATGTGCCATTTCCCTCGTAAATGCGTATAGTGTAAAAGCCATCTAGCATTACAGTATAGAAGGCGAAACATGGAACACATTTTATTTCAGAAAAAAAATGTATTGATTGATATAGAAATGAGTAGAATAATAAAATACGTTATTCTGTAAAAGATAGCGAAGTGTAATTTTTTTTCTCGGAAAAATTGATCTAGTTACGGGTTCTATTTTTTATCATTACGCAAAGATAGCCTTAATTATAACAATAGAGAACACAAATTCAAACTTTTTAAAAAAATATGTGTCATAAAAAATAAATTTTAGTATATGAATTTAATTTTTATTTAATTGGAATCATAGATAGTTTAGTTTGGGCTTCACTTCTCTTACATAATACAAGCATCTTTCTGTTTGAAATAAAATTTAAAAATTTTATTTATTTATTTATTTTCCATTTTATTAAACTTATTTATGGCCATCGTGTTTTTACCGATGAGAAACCCCATTTTCTAGATATCTCAACAACTTAGCTTGTGAGAAATCATTGGCAATAATTTAGATGCAAAGTTATATATTCTTTAAAGTCAATTAAAGATTCTTCCTTGTGAGATAATGTATTTATGTATTTCCATTTTTAATAAAAAAATCTCTCATTTATCATGCAGTTAATAAATATATAAACGTAACTATTGTGTATAGTTTACTTTCAATCAATACTTTCGTTTTTTGCGCAGTGTTGCTAAAAAAAATTGTTTTAATTTTAAAAAGATGATGTATGCTATGTATCACAAGGCTGAAAAAACTAGATCTGATGGATATGTTTTAGAATGCGAAACACGAAATTCACAGTCATTGAAAGAACGAGAAACACAAAAAAGCTTTAAAAATAATTTTTATTCTCAGAACAAATTATAGAATAACTGTTCCTGAAGCCAGTAAATAAATTGGACAATTATTTCCTTCTCGATTTTGTTATTGTATTAATAGGAAATTATTTTGCCTTTTTAGTGTACATGTATATCCTTTCATTCAGTGAATAAAGTATTTCTTAGGAAGTATTGCTACTCGGAATTCATCTATAGATCCTTTCTTTCAGTTTGAACTGAAATTAAATTCCATTATTCATTCTTTGGATCGAATTCGCGCAGCACTGGATCCGAATGTAGTTTTGAGATAGGGCCATTTATTCCGAAATGGATTTTATTTCTTGAAGTTGTATCTTTGACGTTAAAATCGAATACTTTTCTAGATATTGAATTCGAAATGCTTCGTTTCATTAGAGAGAAAGGCGATATTCGAATTTTAAAGTAATTAAAAATAAATCACTTTATAAAAGTTTTCATGACTAATTTAATTCATTTACTAAAATAAGCGAACATATTTTATATGATAAATTTCTATTTATTTACATTGATATAAATCCGTATTTTATTTACTGAATCAGATCTTATAAATACCTCTTGAATGGCAGACATATCAATAAAATTAAGCTCAATGTCACAGCTCTTTTGATTGCTATTATTGTCTTAGAAAATATGTTTCATTTATTGTTTTTTTTTTTTTTTTAAAAAATTTAAATTTTTAAAAAAAAAAAAAAAAAAAAAAAAATCTATGTGCATAGTCTCTGTAAATAAGAACGAGTATTTATTAGCATTTTGCTTTATTTAAAATATAAGATATTCTATGATTTTATCAATTCTTTGAGTATTATTTTAATTGTCTTATTAACCTTCAGGGGACATGTTTTTTTTTTTTTTTAATTTTGTGCCATGCTATCTTTTTGTCTCTCTTTCTTTTTAACCGTCAAAACTTCTACCACATGCTACATTATCATTTTGTATTCAGATTAATGCTATTAAATCACAGATAACATATGCATTCTTCTGTAAATCTATCGACCGTGAAAACGAAATACAAATATGTGAACTCATGCCTTAAAAAATGTCAAGTATGCTTCTTTCGATTGAATGTTTTGTTAAAATTTATTTCATCGGTTCAACAAAAATTATTTTCGGTTACAGAAATAACATAGTTCTTAACAGATTAAATTCTTTTTCGTTTAAAGCTGTCTTACAGGTAAAATTGAAGGATAAGATCAAAAATTGGAACACATTTTGTTTGGGTCACACACGCTTTATGTGTGTGTGTAAATTTATATTATTAAACGGAAATTCATAATCATACAAAAAGGTGTATGTAAAATTTCATTAAAGTGTTAATAAAAATATCTAAGAATTAAGGCCTAAAAAATCAAAGTAGTTAACATTTAATTCAAATAGCTGTTTCAAACTGAGGACATAAAAAATCGTTGTTAACCGGTTTATGAGAGCCAATTCGATTTTGTAACCTTAAAGTAATTTAGTTTCATTACATATTAAATTAATACCTTATAGCTTTTCCTAGGTGGCAAATCTCATTTTTTAAACGATTTGAGTAACTGCGATGTAAAATGAAGATCGATTTTTAGCCATTCGACGGTTAACACTGCTTTCATGTCCATTTTTAATGAAAACTGGCGTGACGTAACGTGTTTTCCAAATGGTTCCATAAGTGTTCTGTCATATTTAAATCCGTAGATTCAGTTGTAGTTTTAATACCTTTTGAACAATTGTACAACAACCAAAATCGAGTATTCTGAGCTGAATGTTTTGGATCTTTTGAGAGATAAAATTTATGCAGGACCCAATTTTTCTACACTGTTAAAAAAAATTCCTTTCAGAATATCTTTGTATGCGTAATGGATTATTGTGCCTTCTATTACAACTAAGTTTCCGTCCACTGTAGATCTCATACATCCTTTTGGCATCACTCCTTTATTACGCTTTACTGCTGACACCGTGTTTCTTTCCTCAAGCTGTGCATTTGGCTTTCTATATCCCAAAATTTTGCCATTGCATTAAAAAAGATTGAACTTTGTTCCGTCTGCAAATGTGACACCCTGTCTAGAAATTTACATCTTTGTTAACATAGGGTTCAGCATAATTCTAATCTAGCCAGCTTGTTTTTCTTGGAGATATATAGCTTCTTTCGCGTAGACCTGGCTTGAAAATCGTTCTTTTTCGAAGTATTCGAATTTTTTTGAGAAGTGATACCGATGTTTAAGTAATTTTCGCTAATTTAGATGCATTGACTTGATCATTTTTAATTTCTCATGTAATCAATCTTTCATCAGTTTTAGACAGTTTCTTAGGCTTAGAACATTTAGGTTTATTTCTCGCCACTCTATCCGATTTAAACTTTTTAGTTATGTAATAGATGGTTGTTCTGGTCGCTAGAAAAATTTCAGCAATAGCATTTTCTAATTTTTTTGTAACGAAAGTTATTATTTATATTATTATTTTTCAGTTCACTTCGAGTTTCTCTGTTTTTCGCCCTTATTTCACTAATTTTTAAACAAAGTGCTGCAAACGTATGTTAACCTTGTCATTAGACCCGTGCTTTAGAAGAATTTGATTGCTGTTTTTTTTTTTTTTTTTTTTTTTTTTAAAAATAATAGAAGTATCCAAAATGTCATGGTTGTCGAATACTTTTTTTTGTTTTTGTTTTTTTGAATTATCGATTTTAATGAATTAATTGCTGATTTTAGTTATTTTAAAAAGTTATTAAGACAATACTCATTGAAATAGAAAATAATTATATTATAAATTTAAATATATCAAATGGAATCTGGAAGTTTTTCTCATTCTTTTTTAAACATAAAATGAAACAGTAAACTCTATGCTCGTTAAATACTTGATTTTGAAATTAAATCAGTTTACCGAAAATTGACGAATTTTAGCCTCAAATCGATGCCGGTAATTCGGTAAATTATGTATATAACTGCAATATTTTCCCCCCACTTTTATGTTCGCTGAGACACGTCTTTATTTGTTTTATTAAAACAAATAAAAGTACGATCAAAAATAAAATCGTGGAATTTATTGAACGCATATTATACGTGCAATAAAAGTAATACACATACTACGTTCAGCCAGATTGAGACAGAAATAATATGTGTTGCTGATTCCGAAAATTCAGTGTGTGTACAATGCCTTCGACATCTACATTTGCATCATCCACGAAAAAAAGAGAGGGGGAAAAAAACAGAAATTCAACATATCCGCTTCTGGCACACATGCATAAAAATATCATTAAAATCATTAGAAAGAACTGGAGTATTTCCCAACAACAAAATATAATGTATTCAAATAGTATAACAATTCTTTAATAATTATTAAATCACAATGAGTGTAGAATCCGAAACAGATTATTCTATGGCGGGATTATTTTATATAAAAATTTAATCACAATTAGGAGATGAAAGTGTTGCTCGATTATGTTTCTTATTTGCTCATTTTTTTTAAATATACTGACAAACAGGTTATGAATTTAGTTTTGTATTTTATAACTGTTTCATTGTGAAAATTTATTCATGTAAAATATTTATAGCTTGTTATAACATTGCTGAGTTTTATTTTACATTTTTTATGTTCAAAATACAATTTATCCTCTGTTTACAAGAATCAAAAAAAAATGTTTGTTTTTTTTTTTTAAAAAAAAAAAAATTATTTTATATAAGTTATTCAAATACTTCCTAATAATTACCGGTATACCGGTTTTGTTTGAAAATTTTACTGAATTGCCGGTATCAGAGAAAGTAGGTAAATTTTCAGTCTCTTGTCACAACCCCACTAACATATTATTATTGAGGTATTTTTCTGTACGAGGAAAGTATTCTGAATTCGTATCCCATTTTTTTTAACAGTAAGCAGAAGTACCTTTGAAAACGTTTATTTTGCTTAAAAATACCGTTTTTTTTCTACAGAAAAATAATTATTCTGTAACTATATAATTATTGATATGATTACATATTATTGATTTTCTCTCTTCAAAGAATCTCTTCATATTATTAAGCAAGCATAATTTTTTTTAACTCCTCACTTTTCGCATATTTTCCATTTTACTTTTCCATCACCTCCCTCTGTCGAGTTCGAAACCGGTCACTGCCCTTCTCTGCACATTTCATTGACTCTATTGTTCTTTGTCATTTCACCAGATGGACAGACACCATGCTCACTTCCTTCCAATTATAAACTCCTTTCATAAGGATTAAAGTATTTAACCATCATTTCTCTTATTCCTTTATTAGAAAAGGTTTTTTTCTTCTTCTGCAAATAAACGCTACTTACATTTTTTTTTCGTGCTACTAGCATTAATAAGAGTATATTGATTTAAAAGTTTAACTTGTTTACATTAAATATTAACGTAATCTACCATTGTTCAAATATACAAATGCAAGAGTTTTACTCGTGTAGTTCATATTTTTAATAATGTTCTTCCATCCTTCTTTGTACAGGTATGGGATTTTTCACAAGGTCTTTTGAGATCAATTTTGAGCTCTATTACTTTGTGTATAGCTTTCCTAAGATGTTAACATATCAAAATGAGTTAAGTATAATATAATTTGAAGAAGAAATGTTAAATTAAGAAACGAGTTGATCCAAATTAAAAACCGTTGTGTCCCGGACAACGGACTCAAATCTTGTTCCTTTTAATCTGGATTTCATCTTAGGAAACAGATAGAAATAATGGCATGGTGCAAGATCCGGTGAACAAGGCGAATGGTCTACACTGGGATGCTGTACTTGGGCTATAAACCATTTGACAGACAATGTGAAATGACTTGTCCTTCCACAATTCGGGTCGTTTTTTTTTCTTGTCCTTTCGTGGAATTCTGTAAAGGATAGTAGTGTTAATTAATAGTTTGACCTTCAGGATTCCAGTGAAGCTACACAATCCTTGAAATAATATTGGGGGAAAAAAACAATCATCATCGCTTTGAATTTTGATTTGCTTTTTTGGCCCTCGGTGAAGATGGGCTCTTTAGGACTTAGATTTGCGCTCCTTTTCTAAATCACAAATAAAAAAAATCACATTTCGTCTCACGTTATTATGCTTTACAATGAGTTTGGGTATTTTCAATAGCATTCAAAATGTCAGTGCAAATATTTTTGCGAGCTTCTTGTTGTTCAAACGTTAAAAATTCAGGCACCATTTGGGTGCACACTTTTTGCATGTTAAAACTGTTTTATAAAATTTACCGCACGGAACTTAACCGACGGACAGATCGAACCAGATTTCCGATTTTTTCCGATATTGTCATCCGTTTTTGACGTAGAAGGGCCATCCGGGAGTGAAATATCTTCTGCAACTTCTCAGGAATCTTGAAAATTCTTAAATCCTTCAAAAACACATGCACGCGATAAACATTCATTGTCATATGCTTCTTTCAATAAATTATAAATTTCAATAGCTGTTTTTCCAAGTTCCATGTGAAATTTCACAACAATTCATTGCTCTACTGTTATTTTTATCATTTTCCGGCAAAACAAAAACAAAAAACAACTCCAATGCGAGATATGGATTTGTTTTCTGAAGCGAGAGGTACGGTATGCGAAAGAGCAGGCTTCACGCTAAACAACTGTCTGTCGCTGGCGTTTGGCGCATGCCTACTTCTACTGTAGCAGCGTCAGTCTCGCTATTTAATATCCACTCCTCGCTCACCACTTTTGATCTTTTATTCCTTTGAAGGTTGTTAATTTCTTTGGATTACGATGAATTTTGCTCTTGAACGTTTGTAATTATACTCTGAAGTAAATAGTGGCAAAAACATTTTTAGTTCCTTTTATTATTTATTTTTTTTTAAATAAAAGTAAATAAAAATGTTATTGGTATACCTTAATGTTATCGATTTCTAATTTAGAATTACAAGTCAGAATCAGAGTGATCTCTGCTTTTAAAATCGGATTGTTTAAAGAATGTAAAAGTTGCGCTCTAATTAACAATATAAATTAGTTTGAAAATCAGATTCGTTTCCTAACTTTATTTATAGCCAGTATTAAAAGCCTTAATCGCTGCGTTTAATTCAGTTTTGAAACGGATTATAGAGAATTTTTCTAATTTAATGTTAAATTTTTACTAAAACGTTTTAAAGGAAAATTAAAGTTTTGCATGGTGATTTCATTTTCTATACTTAGCCATATGTATTTGTACAATTGTCTGATTCTGAAATAAAATTGTATTAAATGTTTAAAAAAATGAAATAAGTATAACTTTAAATTCTAGTTTTTGATATATTTTGGGTAAAATATAGATTATTTTTTAAATTAATAATGGATGCAACAGTCTCTTACTATTTTGTGAATCAAACTTATTTTAAATATCGAAATAAGCACGCAATTTATAACCTTTCATTTTCTGTGAAGTAATATAAAAATGGCGCTTCGATTATTTGAAAATATATTGTTTGTATTTGTTAATATGTCTGGGAAGTGTATTTTAGTTTGCAGTCTCGAGATTAAAAAGATTGTTATCTTATGTAATAAATCAAATCCAGTGACATTTTGAAGTTTATCGTCCAAATAAACCAGGAAAAGCATTTTGATAAATTTGTGATATATATTTTGATAGCTAAAAGGGGAAGAAGTTGGAAATTGGTAACAATTTTTATTTTTTATTTTGTTTCCCTTCAGAGAAAAACTGTCTACAAACTAGTTGCAAACTGTCGATAGTAATAACTAACTAAACTATATATATAAAGTTATGTAAGTTATTATATATTTCTTTTTTTTCCTAACAGAAAAGTCTGTCATAGTTCTGGACAATGTTGTCAGCTTTCGTGTATGCTTATTTTTACCTTTTTTTGTGTGTGTGTGTGAATAGGAGTGAATTTCAAATGTGAAATAAGCTCGAGTATGAGCTAATTAAATATATATTTTACTATAATAATGCCTTTCTCAAAATTATTAATGGAAAAACTTTGAATGAAGAATGGTTTGATGTTGTGTTTCTGTTCCAATGTTTATCATGAAGAATTTATCGACACAGAAATCTCAATTCTTACGGTAATTAAAAGAAGAATTATATTTATCACTCCTATATATAGAACAATTGTGTTAATCTATTATTATTACTATATTAATTTTGTTTTTAAAATTAGAAGCTTATAAAAGTAATATCTCTCTTAAGTTGAAATCCATATTGCTTATAAATCATTACACTCAGGTCATTTCTTAATACTTTTTGCTTTATTAGTATAGCCATCATAAAACTGTTTTTTTTTTTAATTGATGGTTTTTAAAACTTAATTTTTAGCTGGGGAGGGGGGACTTTTGAGCTGTATTTTTCAATGTCCATTGAAAGAAATAATAATTAGCAGTTTAAATGGTTCTGTTAAAACTATTGAGAAATATTATCCTTTAATACCTGTTTGTATTATGGTAAATAGAACTGTATTTATATCAGATTCATTTTCTGTTTTTATGTAATGGATTCACTTTTGACATCTCATCTCCTCATGTCGAATACACAATAAAACCTTACTTACCGCCGCGGACTTTTTGAATTGCCATGAACATGAACTTTCTTTTAGCCGACGCCATGACCTATTTTTTTTATTTTTTTGTCGGGAAAAAACTTCACAAATTTTCCTACAAATCAAAAAATATTTCGTTATTTTTTCCCCCCACGTTTCGTGCGCCGCTCGGAAAGAATGAACTCGAATGAACGAGTGCAGTGGAAATGGTTGGTTCAGCTGAAACGCCCCCACGGCCTGAATCAACCAAGCGTGTTCAAACAACCAAATAACGATAAAAAAAAAAAATACCCAACGAAAATCCGTGAAAAGAGTGCGCGAACGAGATCAACTCGGGGAATGCTTTTCAGTTTATCCTTCTCTCCCGCGCTTAGTGAGTTGTCTCCACATCCATTTCCGTATTGTTATCTAGTGTCAGTCAGAGATGTAGAAGAAAGGACCTCTCTTTCCCTCACTGTACGCGTGTCTGAATAATTATCTCCTACGGAATCCTGTGAATTACCGCATCTAGTGCTCCTGGATTAAATAATCCTGTTTCTCCCGGAATTTGTTGTGATTCTGTGAACCCTTGTCGTTGTCTTAATCCAATAAACAAAAACCGAAGAAGCCCGGGCTAGACGAGTAGATGAATCAGCACAGTCGTCAGTATGGAGCTGCTGCCACAGAAGATGAGATGGAAAGGTGACGTATGAGTCGTTAATTAGTTTCACTGTGTTGTGTCTCTTTTTTCGGTGTGAATTGTTCTGCCTCCTCGTCTGAATTGGATGTTGGATAAGGAGCTGCTCGTGTCTTATGGATTACAACAGTATGATTTTGTTGAGAAGTGTTTGGATGTGTTTCCTCAATGTTTACTTTAAGGAGGTAATTGAATTACATATTAGATGCTTAACTGAAAATATATCGAGACTGGGTTTTAATTGGTTTGTTATTTAGCTCAAATTTGTTTTAAGAATAGCGATGCCATCTTGTATTGTTATACTTAAAACAAATTATTCGGAATGCGTATATTATGTGTGATATTGTTCTGCATAAAATCACGAGTAAATAGAAGCACAAAAATATGTTTTAAATGCACGTTATCTGTTTTTGTATGTTCCAAATGTTGATGGGAAAATGTAAGAAACAGTTAACTTATATTTTTGTAGTTTTATTTAAATCCTTTAAAATTGTTTTCTTTGAACATCGTTTTTTTGTATATTTTTTGTCTTGAAATTTTATAAGTAATTATTTCAATTAAAAACAACTTGAATTGAGAATTTCTCTTTTGTTCCTCATCTGTTATTCTTGGCATTTATGTTTAGTGGTTTTTGAAAGTTGAAAATGTGTTCACATGGAGATGTAGTTATTTTTTCTGTGTTTTTATTCATTAAAAATATGTGTTTAATAATAAATTTAATACAAACGTATTTTATTAATGTTGATTTAGCTTTTAGCTTAATTTTATTTATTCCTTCTTATACGTAACTTTGTACGCGTTTTTAAGTCTATATTGTTAATAACTGTATTGAAGCATATGGGAATTTTCCTCTTTCATATTTTGTTCTGAAACAGATATATCAAATTAAGTTCATGTACTTTAATCGATTTTCAACATTCTGTTTGATTTAATTCTAATGAAATGCATTTTAATTTCTATATTGTTTTGAGTTTTAATGTTTATTGTTTCATTATCTGTTGTTTTTGATATATTCCTTTTAACAAAAGTGTCAGGGGTGGCAGTTTTAAATCAGAGTAAGAATTTTTTTTTCTTTCTGTTTGGTATTGTAGAGTATTTTAAACACCCACAAAAATGCAGTGATTTATATAAAGCTTGTACAAAGGAACCGTGTTTAATATGTTTAAGTTACAGAACATTTTAACTCCGTGTTACCCAAGTTAGATTAATGTTGCTAATTTTGTAGTCAGCTATATATAATCGAATTTCAAGTTCGAATCCTGTTTCCACAGGGGTGGGGATGCTGTGTTTCAAATTTAGATTTGTCTTTCGTCTCCTCACTTGTCGTAATGTGGAAGTTAAGATAATAAAGCACCAACTCCTAAATGCATTTTGTTCATGTTACAGTCATACCATAGCATAATACATATCTGAGTTAGATATAAATGAAGACGACAGAATGAGGTAATATTAGAAAAATTTTAAGTTTTCACTACTGCTGATAATCAAGCAATATGATCAAACTCATGAATTTTTATGAAAAATAAAAATATTTTTCTCAAAAAAAAAAAAAAAAAAAAAAATGAATAATATTTTAATTCATTCGCAAGGCTACTTTTTAATGTCAAGAGGCTCCAGGAGCTCCCCACTTCTGAACAAGAAAAAACTCTTTAGTTCAAGTTCACTTTCATCTGAAACATATTTTTTCCTTTATATCTGCTCCATCGATCTGCTGAAACATAAGAGTGCGTCTGTCGCTGCTTTCTCACTCAAAGTTAATGATTCATCTTTTTCGTCGCTCACGTGAAAGCTGTTCATTTTGAACTCTATAAATAATCTTTTTTTTTTTTTTTTGTCTCTGCTGTGATGCATCTTATCAGCAGAAACGTGCTGCTAAAGAGATCGCTGTGTATTTATTGAAAGCTGATACCATTACGAAGCTCCTCGGAACTACTACTAGCCTTATCAGTGGCTGCAAGTCGACGAAAACAGAAACCGCAAATTTTACGCAAAATATCTGCATCTGGATGATAAAAGGACGATATATGTAGAATGTGGTAAGCACATGATGTATGCTTACATTTCGTGTTTTTAAGTTTATGTTCTGTTCAAAAAACAAGTAGAATTTCAGTTCAAGCGATTAGATTGTGTCGTTTTATTCTGAAAATTTTGACTTCGTATTTTATTCCCTGGGCATATTATGTATTTGTGGACTTAATCTTATTTTGAAAATATTAGCACCCAAGGGGCAGTTGTTTTAGTTGGATCATTTTTCGTGTACCAGATAACTTTTCAATTTTTTATCGTTTCCTTTAATTTTAATATCGGAAAAGTTTACTACTGTCTATTTCTCGATATTTCATCGTTTACTTTAATTCTTATATTTAATTGAGTAATTTAATAATAATAATTATAAAAACAGCGCACCCTTGGTTTGCTAAATCTGTTCTTTGCAAAACTTTGCATAGAACTTTTTTTTTTTTTTTTTTATTTATTCGAGGTGCTCTCGTGTTATTTATTTTTGTGCTTTTTGAAACTTTTAGTTTTAAGCTTGCTTTAAAATAATCAATCATCATAAATATGCTAATATTTTCAGATAAAATCTTCCTATCGGGTATCGTTTTTTTTTTTTCGCTGTATTCTTAGCAATTCGACCCTAAGAGTTTCTGCTTCGAGCAAGTTATTGAGGCTTTTTATTTTCTGTCGTCGTTGTTGAAGAGAGCCGCCGCATACGCCCCCACATATATCATCGTGATGATACGAAGAAGAACTAGGCCAAAGTGGGATTCTCCTTTGGACTAGTTCTGTAGGCGTTTCAACTTCTGGCATTGTTGTTGGAGGCGCTGTCTACATTTTGAGAAAAACACAAATAGAGATATTTTTCTTTATGGCTAGGCACATTTGTTTACAATTTCAGAAATTCAATTTTTTAACGTTATATTAAAAGCATAATTTTGTATACTACTCATTTAATTTCAAACACATTTTTCCCATTATAAAATAGGAGTCATTTTTCGCATCGTATACTTGAGATTCCCGTCTACCAGCCATTATGATTTCTTGAACGAAACGTTAATCCTATGGAATTTCTACTTTAGCTCTCAAATTTTTACTATTTGATCTATTTGAATGCAATAAAGCGCATCTGAAATAGCAAAAAATATTGAAAGCTTTTGCGAAATTGGTTTTTTTTCCTCTGATTTTTAGAAATATTTTTAAATATTTTTTTAAAAAACCGGGAAACTCACAAACGAATAATTAAAATAGGGGAAAAAATATTTTTAGAAGTTGATGGAGAAAAGTAATTCCACAGAAGACTTTTTTATTTTTTGCTTTATTTTATTTATTGCATTCAAATAAATCAAATAGTAAAGATTTGAGAGCAAAAATAAAAATTTCATAGGATTAACATTATGTCTACGAGATCAAAATGGCCAGTAGACGGGAGTCTTCAACCTATTTAATTAAAAATTCATTTTGCA
Source organism: Nephila pilipes (assembly GCA_019974015.1). NCBI lineage: Eukaryota > Metazoa > Arthropoda > Arachnida > Araneae > Nephilidae > Nephila > Nephila pilipes. The sequence continues at coordinate 984,627 of BMAW01042039.1, read as the reverse complement.
TTAAAAGGAATAACCACGTACACTAAACGCTCTTTGATCCGTCACGTTTAGGGCCACGGTCGTGTCACATTAGTGATTTAGCCGGATTATCGAGCATCAATACATTTTTAACCAGGATACCAAAGATTAATCATTCTAGCTAAAAATTTAAACTATTAAAACATGCTATTAATTTGTGCATGCACATTCTGAATCTGTTTAAGCGATATAAATATCCGACAAAGTATTTGTTTCATTCACGCAACTACAAAATTAAATTCAAGTATTGAACGTTAATTTGTTTGATTATTCTTGTGTTGATTTAAAAAAAAACATAGCACATAAGAGAAATAAAAATTCAAAACAAGCTTTACATTCTACTCGTATCACATGCTTACGCTTCTTAGTTTTATAAGCACTTGAAGAACTTCTGCTGAGCTTCACGAACATTTTACTGTACAATATATGTACGCAATCGTAATGTTGTGAAAACGTAATATGTAACCTGTTAGAAAAAAATAAACATTATACTTAAACAAAAACTGACAATTTCGATAAACGCTGGACGAAAATGCGAGCAGCGTTATATCGCGATCTGGTAGTTAAGGTCAACAAATTCCAAATCCACACGAATAAATCCGGAAGTGAACAGCTCGATCTGGGTTGGATTAAAGTGTTCTTGCTGTATTTAAATCCTATTTTTGACTATTCATAGATTCATTATATTGAGAAATTAAAAACGCATTTAAACAGAAAACTATTGCAGTTTTTTATTTATATAATCTAACTTGCAGTGTTAATAAAATGTAAATAGTTTTTTTTTCTCTCATTTTTTCATAAGTGCATTTCAAGTAACTCTTTAATTTAAACCAATAAAAAAACATATGAACCTCGTATCGCTTTCATATAGAATTAAAAAAGAATTGCTATTCTTCTCAATAATCACACACTCAAGAGATGAAAGTTTCAACAAGAATTTATGAAACTATTCCATTAAATTTTATTTCCTTGTGTGGAAAGTGTTTTCTTTTTGAGCCATCCCAGTCTCATACCTAGATCGTAAATTATGTTTGCACTACCATTGGGCTTAAGAATAATCTTCATCTCTTCTTTTTGTTCTTTTGCGTAATCACTTATCTTTCCCTGCAATTCGATTAAGGAGAGACGGGCTTTGCTCCAAATCCCGACGAAAAATGTTTCTCGCTAAAACAAAAGGAATTTATTTTCAATTTATGTTAGGAGAATTGAATGTGTATTTTTTATCTATTTATTATAACCCTTGTCATTTTTGTAAAGTTTTAAAGTAATCCTCTCAAAATTTCCACTTTTTCCCTCTTGTTTACATTCATTTAAGGTACTGTATCGTCTGCGGGTGTGTGTTCCATCATTATTTTAAGCTACATATCCCCAGTTTCTTTAGCGACGTTCTTGGAATCTATATCATCTGCATTTTCACGGCTTGTTTATTTGGCCGCATATCTATTGCTTTTTGTGTTGAGCTCGCTTTCGAAGGTTTTTTTTTTTTTTTTTTTTTTTTTTGTTATTGTTTAATTTAGAGGGTTTAGAAATGTCTTGAAACCTATTCTTAGAAGTTTTCTTTCTTTTGTTTTTTTATTTTGATTAAATGCGTTATTTTGTCCAACATATATTTGAAAGAAATTATGATTCTTGCATTTTTAATGGATTTGAGAGAATTTCGAATTTTAAATTCATCACATCTGAACATCAAAGCGAAATAGAATAATAAATTATTCTGAGTAAGAAATGCATTACGAGAGAGAAAAATACCTTAAATTTAATAATGAAAACAAAAGAAAGAGATTATTGCATGTGAACAAAATGGCTGTTTTTTTTTTTTTTTTTTTTGATATATTTTATCACTTTAATGCATTTGAAAATAATTCATAACCATGCAAACTATGTTATTTTATGTGTATAGTTTGAAATGTTTGTTATTTTCCTTTGTTAAACGTATAATGTCGTAATAATTTATCTTTATGTTTGAATTCCCCCAATCTTAAAGTAATGTAATGGATTGCAATTTTGAATAATTCAGTTATACTTTTTGACGATCATATTAACCCTATTCACGTTTTAAATTATATCTGCTCTGTATTTTAAATGTAATTTTAATTTTAAATTCTAACAAAGAAAGACTAATTTATTCAAAAATTTTGTAATTTTTGATACTACGAGTTTAAAACAAAGTGTTTTTCAAGCAGGAGAGCTTTTTGTTTTATGAATTAAAAGTGCTGAATTTGAATTAGAAAACATAATTTTTTTTTAATTGTTCACTTACTTGGGATATATTGTTTTAGATCCTGGGACGTTTTTCGTGATTTATATATATTAGGGGGACAGAAAGTAATGTCTTTTTTTCCACATTAAATTCAAACAGATAAATATTTACCAAGTTTTTATTTTTAATCAATGATGTAATCATCCTCATTATCAGCAACCCTTTGCCAGTGCAAATTTTCAATGCCGGATCAATAAAAATCAGTTGGGTTTTGAGTAATATATCTGGAGATGTTTTGGACATCAACCGAAATTTCAAATTTTTTTGCCACTTAGAAAATGTTGTAGTAATAGGAATAAATGGAAATCCGATGGCGCAATATTGGGCGAGTATGGTGGGTGAAGCAATACCCCTATCCCAATTCATTAATTTTTTCCAGACTTACACACTCAAAAGGCGTTTTTTGTGTGTTTGGTGGAGGATTCGCTGAATCATTCAATTTGAAGTGCTGAGACTTAGATAAATTGTGAATGCAGACCTTTACTGTGAGCAATTGGATCGAGTTAATCAATCTTTAATTGAAGTGTCCAGCAATTCTCAACAGAAAAGGTGTTGTTCTGCAATACCAGAATACAAGACCGTACTGCGCAAGACGAACCTAGAAAAAAAAATTATGAATTGGAATGGGATGTATTGCCTGATGCACCATACTCGCCCAATATTGCACCATCGGATTTCGATTTATTTCGATCGCTACAGTATTTTTTAAATGGCAAAAAACTTGAAAATTCAGATGATGTCAAAAATACCAGATGGCAAAAGGTTGTTGATAACGAGAGTGATTATATCATTAATTAAAAATAAAAACTTGGTAATCTTTGTTTGAATTTAATGTAGAAAAACGACATTATTTTCCGATCTCCCTAATAATTTGTCGAGAAGTTCTTTTATGTTTTCCATGCAAATCTATGTTTTACCTTCAAATCGTTTGTTGTATTTTTTTTTAAAGATTATAAAAATTGATTTATAACGAAGAATTCTAAGTGTATTATAACTAAATATGTAAGCGTTTCTAGTTAAAATTTTTAATAGTACTGAAAATGATAGCTTTTAATGAATAGAGCAATATATCTCAGTTTTCTCTATCTTTAATATTGTATTACTCACTATTTTTAAGGCTTATGTTCACTAATTCCAATCTCTTGGAACACTTTTCAATTTTGAAAAATAATGCAAGTTCGATTGATTAAACGGACATCTCATTTGTTATTATATTGTGTATTTAAAATTTAAAGACAGTAAATTCATATTTAATCACTTTAATACTATGTTAAAATTTCATTTGGTATTAATGAGTTAGAGACGAAATATGGAACATATTGTACACAAGAAAAAATCGTTTGATTGATCTGATCGGAAATGATTTATGTTATTAAAATACAGCTGAACTAGACGTAATGAGGTCAAAACATGAAATTAATATTATAGTATTTTTCTGTTTGAAAAAGGGGTACCCGAGTTCCCTATTTAACCTAAGCAAAGACAACCTTAACCAAATAAATCTTGTTTTCTTGCTAGGTAATGAATTCTGTTGAATCCCATTCTTGAAGCATTTGCCACGTATGTGCATTTCCTCCAGTTGTGCGTAGTGGCATTTTCTTAACGGCTCGCTTTGCTCTACATCTCTCATGACCAGTCAGACATAACGAGTTCTTTGAAGTTTTTCTTGGTTGAAAAAGAGATGGAAAAAAATAAGGGAATAACGGAAAGAAACGTCTGCATTGTCATTCCTCTTTACAGAAAGAATATGACCTTTTAGGATAAGATACTTAGCTAAAAGCGGAAATGTCCTTGATTACCACTATAAAAAATATTTTAAGGCTAGTTGTGAATGGTGGTGGGTGTTAGAATGTGTTTGTCCTTGATAAAATGTCTTATTTTGTTCATACACATGGTTTTTGAGTGCTCCTGAAAATAAAGGATTGCTCTCCTGAGAGATCAAAAATTATATTCTTAAGAGTGTATTAACGCTATTTTTTTTTTGTCACTTATCTAATTTATATTGTTGAAATTGTACCTGGGATTGGTAATTTATTAATTTCACTCGCATGCAAAAATTTCTCTGCGTTTAGAATTATTATAACTGCGAAATATACCATGAAAAATACCTTATCGGGAAATTGTTTTTTTTTTTTTTTTTTTTTTTTTCAGCATTCTGTTGTATATCCATTTTCCATTTTAATTTGTCACTTTTGTTATTATCTTCATGTAAGTGAAATAAAAATGATGTTGATAAAAAGTGTATTATCCATAAATTTGCTGTGATGCGAGTTTTCTTCTAATTTATAATAATGAGGAGGATGTAGTTGCACACATTCATTGATTGTTAATTCTATTTGTGTATTCGATATCAACCCATTCACTGAACGTCAGATGTAGTAATTTGTCGTAGAAGACCCAAGAAAGATAAAAGCATCGTTCAAGTCAAAAGTTTTAGAATAGTGAATTAAAGGAAGGAATTGGTTTTAAGCGGGTTTTTTTTTTTTTTTTTTTTTTTTTCAGGAAAGGAAGTTCACTTTTGTAGCAATTATCTTTATTCACCTTAGCACGAACAGTCTTTTCTTATCAAAAGTTCATCTTTAATTAACTTAAATGTTTGACGAAACTTATCTTCATGAAACAAGGAACTTTCTAAACAGCGAGCGAATACTTCATCAAATTTAACACCCGATTCTACAGGGATTTAAAAAATATCCAGCTTTTCAAACTTTTATTTTCCACTATACTGTGAAAACAAGCCGATTCCTCTATGTATTATTTTGACATTTATTCAGATTAAAGGTGGTGTTGAGATGAAAATAGGGAGGCCTTACGTTTCTATCCCTCACAACTAAAATCCTTTTTCCTGACTCTCTTTTGGATTGGTATAGTTGAAAATTAAGACGCAGATATTTGAAACTGCTGACAAAACATCCGGTGTTTATAAATTGATAATGATCTGGAATAAGCTCAATTTTTTTTTCATTGAGAGTATTTCAATTTGAGTCAGTGCTATCGCAAAACAATTCCATTGTTATCCCTTAAATAAAGTTCGGTAACTTAGCTTACACGCTATATGATAAGAAGAAAAAATGTATTCTATGCTTGGCTTGAAAATATTGTGAATGTGTTCTGCATAAAGGTTCTCTTTTAATATAATTTTATTGAAACAATGATTGCTTCTAGCTATATTTTGGTATATTATCTTCTACATCTCCGGATGTTGAAAGATAAATAATTCGTATTATTTCAACTGTTCTGATGATGATATTGCAGTTTATAATGACATTTGCTTAATTTATAAAAGGTATAAACAAAATAGAACAATATTCATTAAAAGGAGTGTTTTTTTTTAGAAATATATGAATTTTTTTCTCTCTTTCTTGTACACCATTTTTAAACAATAAAATTTTTACTGAAATTTCTGGAGTCAAATAGAATTGAGAGTTACCAGGGAAGTCCAGAATTATAAAATGTAGAGGAAAGGGTACTAAAGGTAAAAAAAAAAAAAAAAAAAAGACATTGGACAATGTTGGTCTTTCCCCATTATTGACACAAAGGAGTAGAATGATGTTACAACCATTCCCGCTTCTGGCACCGATTGAAATAACTCAGTTATGCTTCATTATTTCCTTTGGATTTACATACTGTATTCAGTAAGGATTTTAAAAGGCATAGCTTTCTTTACTATTTATGTTTTAAATGCTTAACTATATACTTTTGTTATTGTCATCATTGCTCAATGAAAAACTTAGCATTTGTGACCATGTAGGAGCGTATTAATTTATCTGTTTTAATATATACTCTTATAAATTAAATCAATGTGGGCTTATTTTTAAAACCTTTAAAAATATTGTATGCGTCGAATCAAATAACGTTTTGTCAGTGTTTTTTTTTTTTTATTCCCTTCAATAAAACGAATTTGAAAGGAGACTCCCATGCTCCACATTCAATTTGAATAAAAATAATTAATGAACTCGATTTTTTTTTTTTTTTTTTTTATTAAAGGGAAGGAAAACTTATATCCCAACATTTGTGTTCCTTCTTAATTGTGGTTCCCACCCCCCTCTTCTCTCCTAAGAAGATTGCAGTGTAAAAAAATATTACATTAATTTTTTTCAACATATCTGGAATCAAATTCACGATTCTTAATGAGAATTACTAATGATTTTCTAGCGAAATATATATTTCTCTCTCTCTCTTTTTTTAAATCCTATTTGAATAAGTTATGATAACAATTTCAGCAAATACTTTTTAAATTATGTATATTTCTTTATTTAATAGTAATTTTAGTTAAGCATTCGATTAATAGATTTGAAGTAGATTTTATAAATGACCTATTTTAGAACATTCATTCACATATTCACTTTTAATTGTCATTTAAATAAAATATACCTCGGCCAATATTAATTAATATGGTGTTTTCTTTTCTGTTTTATGATGGAAAAAAAAAAAAAAAACCACGACTATGTGTCATTGTTACTTAATTGTAAGGGATTGTCACATACAGCTAATAATTCAATATTCTTACAAGAAAAAAATATTTCTTTTTCATCCAAAACATTTTTCATTGTCTAGACAGGATATTTTTTTCTCCGAGTCGAATCCTAGGTATCCGGCGTTCTCCCATCAATCCATGCGTTGTAGATGTTGCAATTTTTTCCGATATAATTGCCACGCTGACATGCTCGTGTAATTTTCTGCAGTCGTGATCATTGGATATCGCAGTCCCTTTGTCGTCGACCAAGACATCAAATTCTACTTTGTTTGGTTCATGGGATAACCAGCTGCCTCCCTAACTGCTTTCATTGCCCTTTGTTGTTGCCAAAAGATTTGTCACACTGTCATCGATCTGCAACAGAAGGGCATAATGATCCATTTAGTTGTCGCATGCCTTTGCTCATTTATTAGTTTCCGGATGATGGCATAAAGAAACATTTTTAGTGGATAACGACTGATACCTTTTCTTCCTATTGCTAACAAGGCTCCTATTTTATATTAACATCAAATTATTTTATTTTGTACGGGATTTAACATTAATAAGTCGAAATTCTCCCTTTGTTTCATCATGTTTCACCCATGGCTTTCCTACCTTGAATTCACTGATTTAAGTAGCCACTGTAGACTATTTTTTAAATGTTTGTTCTCAGTTTTCTTTTATAAACCACAAAGGAGGAAATGAACATTACAATGGAGACTTTGACATAACTTTTAAATCTGTTTTTTTTTAATTATTTTGTTTGTTTATTATTAATTTATGATTAAATTTCGAAAATATAATCTCGTTCTTTTTTATTAATCCAGTAAATAAGTAAAGCCTTAATTCATACTTTTATTTTTCTTAATTAAGGAATATGGATTTTCTGTTTTATAGTAATACGTTTTTAATCTTAATGTTAAAGAAAAATATTTTAATTTATATGATATCTTATTCAACGTATTCAGATTAAGTAATAAATTGTTTAAAATACTTAAGTACACATATTTCGAGAGACCAATCCTCCACTCCGCACATGGTGCATTACGAGTGTGGAATAGGAAGGCACTTAAGTACACAATTGGGATAATGTCTTTGAATATTTATAGTGTATGTATGCACGTTAATCCCGTAGCCGTGTTCAATATTTGCTAGTTATTATTGTAATCCTTCACGATCTATTATTCCAAGTATCTGTTATTTTTCTCTTGGCCATTATTTATAATTGAAGCTGGAAACAAATTCTCCCGCCACCCCCTCCTTCTCCAATTCTTTCTCAAAGGAATAAAAGAGTTTCTAAAAAAAAAAAAAATAACTAGCTTCACTATTAAAAAAATATATGCAGAATTTTTGGAAATTAAAACATGGACGAATTCCAAAAAAAAAAAGTTTTCTGGAAAGGACGCAAGTTTATAAGTTATTGCTTAAATTCTTGTAAAATTGATTATATATATATAATTCACTCTACTATATTTATTTCAAATAAATAGTTAAATAACTCATTAACTGAGAATTTAAATGTACGGCAAAGTTTGAATCTGATAAAAAAAATTATCAACAATTTTAAATGTTCTGCATTATTTGAAATTTGTAAACTATCGAATAATCCAGAGCAGCAAATTTAATTTTTTTATGAACTATAATGGGCCATTGTTACCCTATTATTATTCGGCCCAGTATTTGGTTGATCGCGGAATTGAGATTTGTCTTGGCAAGTAATGCGGCCTACTATACGTCAAATTATATTTGCCTTCAAAATCTTCCCTTACCATAGTGTGGAAGGAGAATATCATCATATTGTAATCATGAATCGGAATTACGTGGTATATCGCCAAGAGTCTGTTATTCTTAAATCAGAGCTCTGATTCTTTTTGGATCCACTGACTAGTTCTCCAATAAACTTTTCTTAAGGGCTCTTTTTTATGCGTATATATAAAATACATACATGCTTAAAAGAAAACCAGTTAATTATTGGCAATGAATTGAGATAATATATAATACCAAAAATATTTTTTCTTTTACGCAACGCATAACAATAATGATTAATATCCTGAATTGTAATAACACATTGATATGTGTAAGAAAATTTAAAATAAAAAAAATGAAAGTTAAATTTTATATCGCATAGACATACTTGTAATTAGTGTAAAGATTATTTTATTTATTTTGGTTTAAAAAGTGAGATTCAACTGCGATGTGGTATTTTACTCGTAGATGACATACATCAGTACTACAGTAATTTATTGAACGCATTTATTAGGAAAAGATGAAAAATTTAATAAGTTGTCGTTAAAAATAAAGATAATGGGAAGGATTCTCTCTCCCCCCCCCGGGGGGTGTATAAAGGGCGGGGGGCCGGGGGGTGTGGCGGGGCGGGGGGAAGAGCACATGTCCTTGAGCACCGTTGATTCGAAACCTTTCAAATCAAAGAATTGTAATTTATTTAAAGGACAAGAAATTGAATTAGTAAATACAAATTAATTGATTTATTGATATTCATAAATCCAATTAACATTTCTGAAGCACCATCAGTAATCTGTTTACTGTGATGGACAATAAAACCTTAAGCAAACACAAGTGTTTTCCGATCATTATTCTTTCTCAATTGTTCTCGTTCCATCAAAAATCGGAACAAGCCTTTTTTTTTTCGAACAATTTTCGTCACCTTTCAGAAAACTAATTACTCTGTAAAAAAACGTTCTCACAAAAGCCGGTGCATTAGAATCGGGAAGTTATTCACACTAATTAAGGATGCACCTCTCGCACGGAGTGCTGATAACTAATAACAATGGAAGCCTTTCTCTCATGAACAGCTAAGTCATCTATCTTGAAAGATGTTAATACCTGCTCTTTTCAATTAAGTATGAGCTGGAGAGGTTTCACTGGAAGGAGAAGCCTTTATTCCCTCGGCTGAGTGAATAATGATGAAGCTGAGCTAAAATGAACTATTTTAAAAATGGTATGTTTCAATTTTGGAGCTCGTAATGAGTAGAGAGTATACAATTTTATTTTGGTGGGTGCTTTTTAAAATTATTTTTATTATCTTCACAAAAACATTAAGTGACCTTACTATATTGGGTAATAAAAACCATGTGTTTCATAATTAAAAGTTCTGTGTAGAAAAAGAAGTAAAATGTGATCTTGTTTTCATGATTTAAATTTCGTGTTTGAAGAAAAAATAGAATAACGTAAATCTATTTTTTTTTTTTGTTTCATTTGGTTTGCCGAAAAAGTAGCAAGTTAAAATAAAGTAGCATTCATTCTGTAGTAGTGTTCATTCAAAGTAGCAAATTAAAATAAAGTAGCATTCATTCACTTTTGAAGCTTGTAATAAGTAGAGAGTATTTGATTTAGTTTTGGTGTGTGTGTTTTTAAGTTATTTATGATTTTTACCAAACCATTAGGTATTGAAATTATTGTATTAAAAAACTGATAGGTTGTATAATTAAGAATTATGTGTAACATAAAGTAAAATGTGATGTTTACGTGATTGTGCCTTTAAAGATAATATAGAATAACATAAATCTTTTTTTGTTTTGTTTTGAATTGAAAAAAAAAAACTGTTAAGTTAAAATAAATTAATATTCACATTTTGCTTGAGATATGCACATATTCCTTTACTATAAGAATGGGACGTCTATAAGTCGAAAATGTTTATTGGAATTCTAAGTGCTTCATTGAAGTTTTGACCACATAAAATATTTCATGAATAGTGGATGCCATTGAAATATTACCAAAACTTTTGAGATTAGTTCAGTGCTTGTTGAAATAATTTATTTGCTGCACCTAAATCCCTAAAGAAAATCTGGCATTAAAAAATTATTAATGAAAAGTGAGTGGGGTTAGTCAGAGTTTTATTAATTTTTTTTTTCTTATTGTATTTTAGAATAAAAGTTTTAAAATATAATAGCATTTCTTATACATTTTAGCATTTTTCTGCAAATTTTTTTTTCTCGAACATTATTGTTTGGTCTCTGCAGCGATAGTACGATAATAGAAGTAGATTCAAGAATTCAGCTTTATGTCATCTGGAGGGGGGGAAAACGAAATGGAAAAATTTACAAATGTCTGTAATAAAATGAAATCACTTTCAAATGTTCCTTTGTGCCCGTGTTTTTTTATTTACTTCATAAACTAATCTTTAAAATGTCTCTGTTAATAATCTTTTCTCTATTAGATGTGTCTACCTAATGGTTTTACGTCCTTATCTGTGTAATATTCTATTTATTATCGAATTACTCATTGAAAATTGTAATATTTAATACTTCCCTTTGCAAATACTCGCATACCAATTGGTTAAGCTGAGATATATAAAATGTTACATACCAGTGAAACTTAGCTGCGCAATGGGACGGAAATAAGCAACCTTTAAAAAAAAAAAAGTCTCCGATTGTAGTTCATTGACTGATTCCTTTCCTGTTTTCCGCCTTCTGATCCTCAGGCAATGATGCTTTGACCCGACACATCCAGTAGTTGCTTATGAAAGGACTGAGTAGTTTTCAAAAGGAAAAAAAAAAGTGACGTATTCACTTAAAAAATATGCCGACAAAAGAGAGCGCATTTTTTTCACCCTTCACGAGAGATGGGTGTCATGGACCATCCATTGTTGGATTCTAAATATGCTGCTTATTTTAATATTTCATCGAGTGTAATATAACTTTTATCAGTTGCAATGAGCAGTTTTGTGTCCGTCAGTTTTTTGTTTAATACGTTTTCCCCCTTAATATTACGAGGTTAGATCATAGACTGTAGTGATTTTCTATTGACATATATATTGTAAACTTTATCTAAAGTCTTGGAGTAAACATTTTACATCTTTTTTTCTGACGAAAACTTGCGCATTTGTTGATATTGGTAAAATTTTCAACTTTTCCAGAAATGAGAAAAAATCGACGAAAACAAGTATTTAAAACTTGTCGGCTAACAATATTTTTTCAATCCAGCAAATGTAACAGCGCATCATAAAAGTTTTAATAAATTTTGCAATTGACAATTTTCGATTTTTTCGATTTCTTTGACAATTTTCGAACACGTTTGGGATATGTTACTAGGAGGCAGAGTACTAAATGAAACAACTCTCAACGAGGCGTTTTAAAACGTTCACGACCAAAATATGAATGAAGAAAGTAATAAAATAAATAAACAGTTATTTTTATAATTTATTTATGTAATATATTTTACACAACACTTAAAAATATAAACTAAAATGCAAAGCTAAGTTTTGCAATAAAGGCTTTTTGTACTTTAACATAAAAATTTGCAATTTTTTGATAAACAAGAAATTTTGTTTAGTTTTGATAATAATAGATGCAAAAAAATTCTCCTCAAACAGGAATAATTTAATTCGTTCTTTTTTGTTTTCTTTTTGAAGTATACCTATATTTCTATAAAAAATTAAAGCTTTTTTTATCTACATAAATTTAAACATATAAAATATATTCTTATTTTTATTATAATTCGTAATCTCTTACGTAGTGCAGTAACGAATTGTTTATAAATATCATTACAATTAAATACATATAAAAGTTTGATGCAATTCTTAAGAAATAATTGTGTATACAAATATGTAAAGGAATTTAAAAAAAAAAAATAGATGGATTCTAAATTTGTTTTTTGTTTTTTTTTTGGTCCAAAACTAGTAAACATATTTTTATAATTGATTAATATTTGTCTCTTTTTTGTTTAATATATTATGGCTTTTGTTTCCTTTAATTAATTGTATTAACCGAGGAATTATTTTACGCAATATAGATTTGATTTATGTAGTTAAAAATACAGATGATTTAACACTTATTTATAAATCATTACTAGCAGATCAAAGCGCAATTTTTTAAATAATCAAAATTTTCTTAAAAGAAATCTGTAAGGTTTTTAACAGCAATCCTTTTTTTTTTTTTTTGGTAACCTTTGATGTTTCTTAAAAAAATTAACTTAAAAGAAATATTTAGGAGATTTTCTTTTTTGAGATCTTTATAATTAACAATCTTGTATATTTTTGCTCTCACGAAACTGATAGATTAAAAAAAAGTACCGCTAAAGATAAGTTACAAAAGTGATTGTACTACATCGGAAGAATTACTTACTGTGGAAAAGTTGATGTTAACGCTGATTGCTACACTTTAAAATTCCCCGCTGTATTTTAAATAGCTTCCTGAATGATAAGATAAATGCTATCCATACTATAGTTGTCGAGTAATGGAATTTGAACGCACAAAGAAGTGCTTTTTCTCTCACTGCCCTAACGATTATAAATCTTATAAACACCACTTATTTTAGAGAAAGCATTTCCATGTTTACAGTAAACGAACGTTACTCCTCACGTGTAGATAACTTTCTATGCCTTGCTTGTAATTAATGTGAACTTTTTCAGCGAACATGGAAAAAGCGTATCACTTTAAATTTTCATACGAATATTTGAAGATTTTGAGACAAAGATGAGAAAAATATATTTACATGACCGTAAAGCTCCTGGGCCAGCCCTAGGCGGTAGGTAAGGTAGCCGGGCGGCTGCTTACGGCGGCAAAATTTAGGAGTGGCAAAACAGCCTGAACTAGAACGAAAAAGAAATCATCTATTTCTAGAAAATAAATGAGGAATAAAATCAAATACAACAGGAATTGATTAGAAAGAAGTTTCTTAAATTCATTATTTCCCTTAAAATTGGGGAAAATTTGAGCATTGCTTTAAGAATTTTGCTAACATTGCCCACAATTGTTATTGCGGGTGAAACAACTTTTTCCAAATTTAAAATAATAAAAATTTATTTAAGTACCATGTGTACTCAAAATCGTCTTAACGGATTACCAATGTTAGCCATTGAATATGAATTGATAAACAAAATAGATATGAAAAAAAAGGTTATTCGCGATTTCGCTGAAAAGGAACTTTGAAATAAATTGTTTTAATTTAGGTTAAGACTTTGTATTTTTATTGTATTAGGTTTGTTTATTGTTTTAAAAATATGTTTTAACTTTTTCTGAAAATAGTGGGTACTGGTTTCAGTTTGTAAGTTTGACTCGTATGTCTTGCTTGTCTCGTTAAATATGTAAATTTTGTTTTCTAATAAAACAATTTTCCGTAAATCTGTATCAATGTTATTGTATTAAATTAAATATACTTCATTTTTCTGGTTAACATGAATATTTTATAATTCTTTTTTGAAAAATTAAATTTTTTCCCCTCCAAATAAGCTTGGGGAGATGAGGTAGCATTTTTTGGTTTTGCCTACAGCGGCAAAAACGTAAGGATCGATCTTGAAAGCCCTCATGTATAAATTATATAATTTATTTATATTAATTTATATTACGGTCACATTTAAAAAAAAGCATTGGTTATATATAAACACTTTCTATTATTATTTTAAAAATTTTAAGATTACGTAAAACTATTATTTTAAAAGTTTTCGATTGCAATCAACTTTGTACAATTTTATTGCCGATTTAATAAATGCTTCGATTTGATTGAGTTCTAGGAACTACTTAGTATCATATTTTCGATGAAGAACCAAAAATTTAAAAAATTATATTTACGAAATTTAAAGGATTTATTCATGCAAAAGGCCGGTCTTGCTAAACCAAGAGGCCACAGATTTCCCATCTATGGTATAAGAATAATTAAAATTCAAAATGAATGAATTTTAAATACTTACCTAGAGCCACATACACATGAACCCATTTCCGAGAAAATTTATGGATAATCGGTCAGATCGATTTGAAAATCATGACACGCGAATAAAAGTGACTTGTCAAATGTAGAGTAGAGCAGAAAATGAGAAACCATCGATCATTTAATTACTCAGTGTGTGTTCACTTTTAGCCTATTTTCATTTGTACAAAAGAGAAAAGTTGCTCTAAATGAGGCTGCTGTTTTGTTGTTTATTGGTCCTCTTATCTTTCTTTTTTATCACGTGACATTTGTACACTCTTGGTAGAATAAAATTACCAAGATTTAAAAAAAAAAAAGGTCACTGGGCAATTCTTTGAGTTGTTCGTATCCTTGCAAACTGGCTACGTCAATGAAAGGTGGACTACACTCCTGGTAATTAGCTGGAGGACATATCTCTCATTTAGCCACTTCGGTTCAGGAGCACGGGTTGACCTACTGAATTCAAGACTCTTTGACTTTTTGTTTATCACGTCTTTTTTTTTTAAAAAACCCCGATGCTAGTTCTGTTAAATATTTTCAAGGTTATAAGAAGTCACTGCACTTTCTTTATCCTTGATATTTTGTTTCCTCTCTCCAATACATAAAATAATGGGTTATTGTTTTTGTGTCCTGTTTCAGAGTTCTCAAGTTTAAAGTTCTTTAGTAAAAATTGCTTCGGAAAAACTGTTAATGTCTTTTTTTTTCCCCTACAAGGGCAGTTTTAAAATTAGGGTGGGAATCAAAATTCGTACACTCTCTTAAAAGGAAAGTTAATTTGTTGTATTTAGTGACGTACTTCTAATTGGAATTTTAATAGTAATGTTCGACTTCTGCAGTGCTTTCTCAATAACTTTTTTACTTCTCCTATGCGACTAGAAGCACTTCTGTTCGGTTTAAGTGGCAAATAAATTTTGTGTTCGTGTTTGTTAATACAAATAAGTATTACTTGTTCTCTCGTATTATAATTTGAATTTGATTGTCAGTCATGTTAATCTTTGTAAAAATTTATTTTTTGGTGAACAAAGTTTGAAGAGTCTTATTAAATGAGCTTTTTGAGGGGAAAAAAATCTTTAATGTTTTTCAAAGTGTTGTTAAACTGCTAAAAATTAAAATTAGAATGGTATAATTATCACATGAACTTTTAAAATTTCAAGAGATGACTTGTATTTTTTTTTAATGATCAAAATTTATTGCTGTTTGTCAACATGAACGAACCTTTCAAAATGTATACTGATTTAATATTTACAATAATTTCATGTTTATGATGCTAAATAGCATCAAAGTTTTCTAAAATATGAGAATACGGGTATCTTTTGTGTGGATGTGGGATGAAAAAATTTTAAAGCTCATTTGTCATTATCATCTAATACATACGGTTTTAGGGTTATCTTACCCATAATCTCGGAAATATTTTCATCTAGAGATGACATAATTCTTAAAAATTTGTACAATGTAAGCATATTTAGAGGAAGGCATACAATTATTTCCCGTGCTCGCCACTATTTTTCTTTGTATAATCTATGCAATTATGTCATTTTCCAAAGAACATCCGTGGATCATTAGAATTATTTCTAATCATGTATGGAATTATTGAAAATGACAAAATAAATCGATATGGAAATCTTGGAAAATTGAATTAGTTTGTTTAATTTTCCATTCTTCCATTTAAGATTTTGGCCAAATTTATTAAAATGGGGTTTTTCGATGTGTAGCTACAAAATTTGTATATTCCTTCGTGTATCCTAAATATACGGGCTTTTCAACTGGTGTGAACGCTTGTAAAAAAATTTAATTGTTAGCTTATTTGAAGATGAATAAAAATATGGATCGGATTTTCTTATGTTATTCTTCTCAAAAATAAATTAACCAAATGAAATTTTAAAACTCAGAAATTCCGTTGTTTTTTTCCCCCCAACTAACGTGTGCGATTAAATTTAAGTTCATAAATGTAGCGCAAATTTCCCCATATAAAAACTCCGTCTCTTTTGAAATTCTAATTATCACTCCTGTTTGAAACCACGAAGTTTTCAAAATTTACATTTTGAAAATGAAAGTCTTAAGTAAACGAAGGAGATTTTCAAGTGGTTCATCTAAAATTCCTCTATGCAGAGCTCTTTTGAATAAGTGATGCTTTCAGTTCAAGCCAGAATGTTATATAGGATTTCACTCAGTACTTTGAAAACACTTTGGGGACCTCCATTCCTGAGTAACTCGTGATCGAAATTCATGTCCATAGCGAAACGTGGGTTTGGTCGCAAGCTGATGTTGCATTACGTCAATTGGGTCTGTGCTTATGTGGGAATGGCGAAAGATGTGACAGCTGACCTCGCATGTTTACCTTATTTACCACTTGCGATAAAAACGAGTGAATGCTCTGTTAGAATAACAACATTATCTTCTTTCACATACTCTGAAAGTCAGTTTCTGTAAGGTATTTGGATTAGTTTTAAAAAAGTATTACTTCTCTGCATCTGTCCCTACTTTATCACTTTATCTTTAACTTCTTTTGGCGTTTTTTCTAAAATAAACACTGATAGAAGAACTCATGGGCGTCTTGAGTGTCTCTAGAATGATTCGAGGAAGTCCAACTAAGCATTGTCGAGGAAAATAAATTCCATTACTTTATTTTCAGTTGCAACTAATTCCATTTCATATTTCTATTTTATATTTAATTCTTGGAATAAATTACAGTAGTATTAATTGTTGCAGTCATGAAAATTTACGACACCAATCTTCATACTGGTAGAAATTCGTATTTGCTGAATAAACACATTTTTTGCGTATTTATATATTTAAATGCATTTTTGTATTCTCACGATTTAAGATACTATTATGTATGTAATTTAATGTTATGAGAAAAATACGTATATACGATTGTGTGTGTATAATTTTTATTACGCTCACTGTTTCTCAATAACTAAGTGCCTCGTGTGCTTTTTCGTTCATTTGTGTGTGAATTTCTGTTTTTTGATATATTGGTAGAATCTTTTGTATTGTCCTTAAAAGGGTAACGTGTTTTTTTTTTCTTTCACTTGATCATGATTTAAAACTATTTAAAATTAAAATATTCATTCTTATGAAGATACAGTTTGTAAATTGAAGAGGCTAATACTTCGTGCTTCCTGCAACTTCGTTCGAAAAAATGTTATGCTATATTGCATAGTAATCTTGTATTCATTATTCTTTCTATTTTATATTATTTTTGAAATACTCGTACATGTCTAATGAATTTTCTGGGGAAAAAAAATTGTATCTTTGAACTTTGTGTTTACATCGTGCTAGTATTATTAATTACCATATTTCAGATAATGGAGGCTTATTACGATTAGATAAAAGAATTTTTCATACTTATAAATATGAAACAAAAAAAGAGTAAATATCAGTGTTATAAAACCAGCATTTTATTTGGTAAATTAAGAAACAAAAAATAAAGATTTTCAAATGTTCTTTTGTTATTTGTGTGTGCGTAAAACATGCATAAGCTGTAAATCATTAGAAAGAGAGAAATGAAAACATAGTACTACAGATTAATATTCTTAATGATTATTTATGCATCATCATCCTCACTCGATATGTAAAATTTATCATTTGTATTATTTATTTCGTTTTGTGAAGAGTTCTTCAGAAAACAATTCATTCTAATAAGAACAGCGATAAAATATTGCGTGAATGTTATGTACCATCTCATTTTTCTGAATGCTAATTGAACCACTACAAAAGACTCCATGCATCATTTCCACGAACCTCAGATACACCGTTGGTGTATGAATTGTCCTGACATTATTCCATTCTTTTGCATTTGCGTCACGTATTCGAATATAAAAAGATTCTCTCCTCCTTTCATCCAATTCTTTTCTTACGCCATTTCAAAGGGAAAATCGTATAATATTCATCCGCGGATGAAAGAGGCGTTGTAATTGTTGCCATGGCAACACCCTCCCAGTAATTCTGTCGGTGAAAATTCCGGTGCCTCTAGCTTCATTTCTCTAGAAGACAGCCATGAAATCAGACTTCATTTAGTTTAAGAGTGACCCTGGAGCTAAGCCGTGACCCACTATTAGGCGTTGCTCTCTTGCACTTAGAAATTTATTTTTATTTTGTTTTGACATTTTTTTTTATCAACTCTTGCTCATTGAGGTTTTCACTCCATAAGTGCCACTTGTGAGCATCGAAAGTGCAACTGTTGTCTTCCATTTTCAAGTAACGGATTATTTTTCAAGCCTGTACTTACATTTTGGTGATACGGTGCCTGGATAACTTAACGGCTCATTCCCTTCGAACTAATGCTAATGATGTATGTTTAAAACTAAGATGTCAAAGAAAGCACGGGTATATCAAAAAGTCATTCGTTCCGAATATTAAAGACGTAGTGGAAAGCGAGAAGTTTCTGCATGCTGTAAACAGGAGACGCTCTGATTGCAATGGTGTGAAATTAAAACATCGCATCGTTTTAATTTTAAATTGGAATTTACCGTCAAATGCTAATTTCTTTGAAGTAGAGATTTAAATCGTGATATAAAGCGTTTGAGAAAGAAGAATATACGAAATTGAAGAAATTTTCGTGCGTACATACCTTTGTCATTCTAAAACCTGACGTATTTGCACACATATGAATATTTGATTTTATTGGCAAAAGAAAAAAAAAACTGAATGACATTTTTTCCTTCTCTGAGCTTCAAGAAATCGCGTGCATAGAAGAAACAGAAAAACTTTCGTGCCTTAAAAAAGGAATAATTCTTGCGGAAAAGAACCAGCCACATTCAACAAACTGCTACTTGCTGGTTGGAAAATTTATTGAACCGTCTTTTCTGTATTCATCAAAATAAGAGCTGCACTGACTGACCTTATTTAATATTGACGAGCAAATTCTTTTTTTTTTTTTATTCCAAGACTGCGCTAGTCGATAAATGGCGTTCCATATATCTTAGTGCCTGTCTTTTTTAATGCTTCGCTAGTGATGGATTGAAACTCAGTATGCACCCAGTAGCTTATTGTATCCTTTATTTATAGATATCGAACGTGCGCACTTTTCTGTTTCATGTACACATTTGCTTTTCGCTGTAGTTGGCATTGGTTACAGAATGTTTTCTTGATACTCCTGTATCAAGCTGATCAATTTTAAAAATATTTCATCATTTTGCCTAGATATTTATTTTGAAGAGTCATTTATTACTTTCAAATTCAGTCTTGCGAGTTTCTTCGAACTTGAAAAGTGTGCATTTATACTATTCTCTGAAGATGTCATTTATCGGATTATTATGGTGCTGAATTCTTAAGCATTGTATCATGGCCATTGACTATGAAGAACCGGACAATTTCGATGAAAAATGTTTACGTTCTCGGTCGGTGTCGGTGCAATGCGATGATAATGTTTTGCACTGGGATGAGTATCATCATGCCAGGTCCAGAAGCTCATCTATTTCGAGTGTTATTTGGGAGTGGGGAAGAAGGTAAGAAAGTTTCGGCTCTGAAAGAATTTATTTTATTTCAGTTGTGCTGTATATAGCATTTACATTTTTTTTTCTTGTGCTAGTACACATTTGGATGTTAATTGAATGTTTTATGTTTTGAGTTAATTTATTCTATGAAGTATCGAAGCTCTTAATTTTGATTATATATATATGTGTGTGTGCGCGCGTGTAATATTTATATATATTGAGTTATAAAATATGTGTATATTAGGAATTCATATTGTTTCACGTGTTGATTTATACCAGGAACTCTTAATCCTTTTTTTGTTCTAGGATCATTTAACAATAAAGGCTGATAGTTTGGGATCTTTTCTCATAATATAGATAAAAAAAAATTCAAGAAGAATTAAGCTATGTTGAAGCATGATTGACATAATAACAATATGGTTGAGTGCTAAACATGCTTATTACTTAGCTCGTCAAATAATGTACAAATGCATGTAATACTGAGAAAATTGCGAGTTATTTTCTTTTGTGATTTAAAGCCTTGTTAATATACAAACTTTTGTTGTTTATCTTGAATTGGAACGCTGAATTATAATGATATGTATAACATTTGAAAAAGCAAACACGTTGATAATTACTGTCCGTATAATTTAATTTAATTTTTATCCTTGCTTCATATATTGAAAACCCCAATCAATAGAGAATGTTATTAAAGCTTCTTCGGATCATGTTACGTGATGGACCAGGACTTAACTCAGAAAACATGGAGATTCAATGAATCATTTCGAATTAAACATCATTCGTATTCAGTGATTTGCTTAAGATCAATGTGAAAATAATAATCTAATTTTTATCTCATATTAGTTCATGGACTACTGAGATTTTTTTACTGAACTCTGTTTTCAAATATATTATCTGTATGGCATTTTTTAAAAATATATTTATCGAGAATGCTGAATTATTTTAATCTCTCAGTTTTAATTGTATAATAAATTATTATTATTATTTATGTTTTATTGTTTTAAAATTTCTATTTCCGCAAAGTCTTTGCCTTTTAGTCTTAGAATTTCTTTAAGAAAAACAGTGCAGTTTCGATAGAATCTGATTTATTCCATTCCATTTCGAAACTTTCGAATGAAAATCTATAGAGAACTTCTTTCCTACTTTTCTTAGCCTTTGATGTAAAACTGGTCATTCCTGAATGGGAACTATTTTTAAGTGTCCATATTATGATCAGAAACGACATTTCGTTCGACAGTTTATCCGATATCTTATAATTAGATAAAATTACGTTTATAAAAAAAAACTAATTTTATGTTGAAATTTGCATTTGCTGTAGAACCTTTGTAAATCAACCATCCCGTGAGGGGAGGGAAAGTGTTCAATATATGAACTAAGCCTTTTTTACTGATTCGTTCTGACGTTGTATAATCGTATGTATCGAAAATTTATACATAACCAAAACACAATTAAAATCTCGAACACAATCTCATTTTGTTGTCTTATTCTTATCACAAAAACTTAGAAAAGACCCTCTTGTATCTATCATTGCTCAAGATATCTGAAACTTTTATCTTATCATGTTTCTTTTATTATCAGATGAAAGGCATTCTTATCCTGTTTAAATAATTTAACGTGAATTGGAAAATTGTGTACAATTTAATTGTCTTTTTTTTAACTGTGTATATTTGCAGTAGCTGTGAAACGTGATTTAAATTAGGACAAGTCCTTTTTAAGAAATTTTTAAAACAATACTGTTTTAAATATAATCTTTCTTGTGACAGTAACACGAAAACATAACTCCTCTTAATGAAAAGTAAAATAATAGGATTAAAGTCCAAATTCTTTACCCTCAACTTCTTGGTGTAGAATGAACTTCAAGTAAGCTGTTAGTCACACAATTTTGAATGTCATAGTTGAGTTATCAACGGTCAATTAGAGACTTTGATTTGCCATTGAATATATTGGGATACATGTCTCAATAGTGGTCAACGTTGGAAAGAGCTCAATATATGTGTAGAGGTGTTGTCAACTTTATAACGAGTATGTTCCACTCTATGTTAAATATGGCTTAAAAGTAATTATTTAATGATTTCTTATCAACGTATTTGTAACCGTTCGTGATAATTTTCAATTAAGTGTGATTTTTTTTTTTTTTTTTGGTTAAAAAGAAAACTTTATTATTAAAAAAAAAATTTATGCTTGTCGTTCTATGAAAATTAGTTTTCATCTTAGGCGCCGTTTTCTTCGTGTGAGCATCCTCAAAATTATGAAATCCCTTATCGATAGTCCATTAACTACCTCTTATGCAAAGTTAATTAAAATAATGATTTTGGTTTTTTATGAATTGTTTATTAATTAAATTTTTACAAGCATGGATAAAATTGACATTTTGTAATATATTATCATGGATATACTTGTTTGGAAAATTTATAAATGTTAACATTTTTTAAAAAATGTAATTCAGCATAATTTTTTTAAGAAATAAACGAAATCATCTATTTTGTATTCATCTAATAGGAAGACCCCTCAGGGGCTCACCTTCTGTGAGGAAATCATGACCTCGAAGGTACGCTAGTGATCTTTTGCTTTCCCATGGGCTTATTGCCTCCGGGATATTTCAGCGATCTTTCTCTATTTTGACCCTTCTTCTAGTAAACCAATCTTATCGTTTATTTTATTTTTTATTTTTAAATCACAACTATGAATGTTTGGCGCAACAAAGCCAGAATTGGTTCTTGCACCAGAAAACTCTTTCATTCACACTCGCAAGTAGCAAACTTATCGCAAAAATGTGTAACAATATTATTTGAGTACATTTTAGCGATTTGTTGCGCTTGCTCATAAAATGTTTCCTTTCTCAAAATGAATTTTACTTCAAGAGCTTTTGACGGACCGAAATAAAATTTGAAACAAAATGTTAACTTCATCATTTTCTTAACCTAACGATAGATATCCTATTTTCATTTATTCCTTTTTAATACAAAAATTTACGGAATATGTATCAAATTTAATAGATATTTAAAATATTTGAGAAGGAAAGATTTTTTTCTTCGCGTGGTCCTGGGGGGGGGGCAGCCAAACAATTTTGATATCTCCAAGAATTAGAGCTTAATAGAGATAATTCATCAGTTGCATTTTTAAAATTTACCAATAATTATATACATGACTCCCATCAAGCAAATTGGCAAAAATAAAAATATCTGTGCACCAATGTTTGTACTTTCTAACATCGATAGATTTTCATGTACATAGCTGCGTCAACTCAAGCCGAAATAAAGCTAATAGAATGCTAGTTGTACCTACGTACAAAAGCTTAAAATGGTCATATTCCCCTTAATTTGTTGAAATGGGATGGATGCTTAATCAGCATTCAATGAGATGCTTATACCATTCACATTTCACGATAATAGGAGTTATTATTCGCGGTTCGAAATAAATCACTGTATTTTAATTACATGGCCACTTTTTTGTGTGTATGTGTGTTTTTTGTGGTGTTTTTTAACACTTCTTTTTTCTCTTTTTCTTCCAGACTTCTGGAATCGGATGCGAAGTCCTTGAACTCCCTAGCATCTGGGCATTCTAGGAAATCGTCTAGCACTAGCTTGGTCTCAGTGGCTTCAGCTGACAGCAAACAAAGTGCCAATACTGAAGAAGACAAGGAAGAAGATGTGTGGCAAGTGTGGGGTTCAGTTGTTAACGAATGGGAAACGTACTTCAAGAAAAAGAATTCCTTCATCAAGGTATACAATATTTGCAACTGTATTTTTAAATTTTACGGAAATCGCATCCTACTGAGATATTACTTTTATTAAATCTATTGTTTTGGGTGAAGGGAAAATTTTGAATTTTTGCTTGTTAAATCATAATTTCCATCTGACAGTTCTTTTCAAAATCGTCATAATTTTAATTGTGAAGCGGAAGTTCAGTGAATTAAGATTACGAGCTTAGACCGATGATGTGGATCCCACCAAAAGCGTACTTATTGAATAATTCGAAATAAAAACCAACGTTTTTATATGGTGGCAAAGTTTATTAAATTTTTTTTAAAAATATTAGTTAAAACTGGTCGCAAATATCTAAATATTGCATTGTTAGGCAAATAAGAACGGTTCCCAAAATTTCAGAGCTCTAGCTTGATGGGAAGTTGGTTAAATTAACAATAGACAATTTGATGACACACTGATACACATACATACAGACACACACCAAGTGAAATACATAACAACGTTAAAACTAACTAAAATTAATTAATCCGGTAAATTAAATGGTTGGAATACAGTTTAGTCAAACCACTCTTGGAGACAGGAATTATTTGGCGGTATTTTGCCAAATGTTGCTAAATTGGTCCGCGAAGCGAACTTAACATTCAGCCAAAAAAAAAAAAAATTCGCCAAGTTTGGCAATTATTCAAATTGCGCCAAGTGATTGGGCTAAACTGCATTATTTAAAAAAAATATGAGTTAAAACTTGTAGCAAACGTCTAAATATTGCATTGTTAGGCGAGTACGAACGATTCCCAAAATTTCAAAGCTCTAGCTTGATGGGAAGTTGGTTAAATTAACGATCGAAAATTTGATGACACACACACACACACACCAAGTGAAATTCAGAAAAACGTTGTAATAAAAGGAGTTATGGTCGATAAATTGCGGCCGGCGTTTTTTCCCGTCGATTCGTAATTTCCTAATCCTGATACCACTAAAGATCCTCTGTGTAGCCGGGCTGATGCACGTTATATCTGTCGAGACTCCAAATCCTCTCAT
The DNA here is from genome assembly GCA_019974015.1 of Nephila pilipes. Taxonomy (NCBI): domain Eukaryota; kingdom Metazoa; phylum Arthropoda; class Arachnida; order Araneae; family Nephilidae; genus Nephila; species Nephila pilipes. The sequence goes on along the minus strand of BMAW01042039.1, from coordinate 960,066 downwards.
TCGTATGGTGTAGAAGTTTTGAGACGGAAGTGTCAAGTCGGGTGTCGTCTTCGTCTCATGGCCGAGGTTCAAAATTACGATGTGCATCTCCAATAATCCTCGTGTTTATTATAAGTGCTACGTTAATAAACAAACAATCAATCAAGAAGAAGAAAAGAAAAAGAAAGAAAGCGGACCCTTTAATTAAACTATGCCTTTATGTTCTCTTTCGATGTACTACGGAAGTTTAGAGAATGAAATTCTTACTCGGATGTCATCCTCATCATTTGAACGAAGATTTGAATCACGAAATCTTTAGTCTATGGAACTCGGACAGATTTAGAGCTTCTGTATTCAAACCAACCATAATTTTAAATTAAGAGGAAATTATTGTATAGCTTTGGAAGAATAATATTTTTTACATCTTGTTTATTTGCACACGGGGACATTTTTCTTGTGCATTTAAATCATGCTAAAATCTACGCAAATTTTTTTTGTAATTTTTTTATGAATTATTTTAGTCAAGGTTCCATTTCAAATAGGGTTATTCTCTTGTGCTGATTTATTTTGAACTATTTATATATATGTTCTTATTTTTTCCCATTTAAAAGTAAATCTTATGTTTAGTAATGTATTTATTTTTAATTATTTCTTTTTGTTGAATTGATGTTTCTTGACTCATCTAAGTATGAAAAATAATTTTAAAATATTTGCTTTGAATTGATTTTTCCCCCATAACTTATGAAATTCAATAGATAAATTTAACCATTATTATTTGAATCTAATATTAGTGTACTAATTAGAATAATCACGAATAAAACTTTTATTTTAAATCATGACTAATATTTTGTTTTCAGGATTTAGTTCGAAGGGGAATACCTAATCACATAAGAAATATTGTGTGGCAACTTTTGTGTAATGCACAGAGCTGCCCAGCCCGTGAACTGTACACTGACTATCTGAAAAGTACATCTCCATGTGAGAAAGTGATTCTCAGGGATATTGCTCGTACATACCCAGAACATGAATTCTTTCGTGAAAAAGATGGTCCAGGACAAGAAAGTCTGTTTAATGTTATGAAAGCATACTCTTTACATGACAGAGAAGTTGGATATTGCCAAGGCAGTGCATTTATAGTTGGGCTGTTATTGCTACAAGTAAATATACTTTTAACTATTTGTTAGTTTATCTTAAATGCTATCGTCAATTGCTGTTTTATTTTTTATTAATATTCGGTGCTTTTGAGACTGAATGTTTCTTGCATCTTTTGTGCTTTCAAAAAAAATTTGGCTAGTAAAAATAGAAAAAAAAAAAATTAGGTAACATTTAAAAAACCTCCAAATGGTTTTAAAATATTTATGAATTGTGTTTTTTATAAGTATCTGTTGGAGTTTGATTTATTTTTGTGTACAAATTTACATTCATAAACCGTACATAAATACAAAGACAACTATAACCTGAAATTCAGTATAGTAAAAAGTAGTTCAAAAATTAATTGCATAAGAATATCTGCATATAATTTAAAGTCTGAAGCATTCTGTTTCTATAATTTTAGAAATAATCTCTTGTTTACTTACATTTCTTTTTCTAAATGTTCTGGCATTCTATGTTTTGATACAATGTAAAGTTGTCTATTTCCAACCTTTCTCATGCGCATTTATGGTTTTTTAATAAGTTTTTGTAATAATATTTTAAAACATTATTTGACTGTATTAAGTAAATCTGAAAGACTTTTTAAAATCTTTATTTGTTAATAATGTGTGCCAGAGATGTTAGTATAAATTTTAAAGTTTAAATTTTTGGTTGATGATTTGTTTCACGTACTCCACTATTGTCTACTTTGTGTACAATAGTATGCTCACAAAGTAGACGTCTTGTACTTCACTTATAGTTTTATTGTATTTTCTGTAAAGACAACATAACACCGTATTTCATTTTTAACAGGTGATAAGAGGTGTAATTGTCTTTGCACAGAATATTTGTAAATTCCTCCACTTTCTTATTATTTATTCATAGCTGATAGATTACAGTAAAGGATATATTTTTTAAAATACATAAATGAAACAAATAAATGTAATTGTTAAAATTTGAGCACTGCTTTTCAAATTTAAAAAAGAAAAGACCCATCTTGGGGTTATCAAGAGTTACAAATTAAAGGGTTCTTATATAACGAGGTTCTACTTTATCATAAAAATTAGTGGCTTAACAAATAATTATATTGGCAATTTCCTATTATACTTTCATTGTGTGAAAAGAAATTAATATGTATCTCTTATGTTTTACTTTTTCAAATTAATCAGAATGATTTTTTACTTGTATTAGATGCCAGAAGAGGATGCTTTTAGTGTGATGGTAAGGTTAATGGAAGATTACAGATTGAGAGAAATGTATAAACCCAGCATGGCCGAGTTGGGTCTTTGTATGTATCAACTGGAATGTATTGTGCAGGTATGAATATATTGTACTGCTTATTGTTATTTTACCATAATACATTAAAAATGATTATATTATGAATTATTAGACATTATTGAATAATAATTGGAACATTATATTTATTTTTCAAAAAGAATTCTAATGAGAAAAAATTTTTTCTAAGTTTTTAGTCTAAAAAGAACTTTTTTTAAGTGAACTTTGGGTTTCAAAATGTGTGTGTATTACTTTTGACGCTGCAGTATAAATAATAATTTAAAAACTTGTTTCCAAACTTATAAAAGTCCTATAGGATCCTGATGTGATTATTAAATCAATTAATGTATTTTATTTTGAAACAGGCTTAATTGGAACTACTTGTAATAAATCAGATAGTTATTTTCGAATTGTTTAGTTTCGTAAGATGATTGTATTCACTTTTTTTTTATTGAAAAAAAATAAATAAAATACTAACAAATCTTCTTGCACCACAAAATATCTAACAGGGCTTACAGAAGTAAGTACAAAAAGCATTACATAGGAAAATAACAAAAGGAAAAATTTAAGAAGTTTAAAGGGTTAAGATTATTTACAAAAATAGCCAATTGCATTTCTTTTGGAAGCAAGCTGGTGAAAATCAGGAAGTCAATTAATATTGATGCTTTTAAGTTCCAATTTAGGGTCTTTTCTGTCAATTTTTTCATTCACCATTGAAAACCAATTTTCTATTCCTACCACATATTCATAACTTTCAATTATTCCTTTATAGTAACATTTTTAAAAAATAAATATGCTGCTGAAAATAATTTTAAATTTATTTTGACTTCATTTTGATGTTAATTAAAAAATAATATTTAGAAGTGAATATTAGAGAAATTATTTTATATTTAAAAAATCTACCTGTGAAATTTTGTGTTGTAAATATGATATTTTATTTAAAGATGAGATAATTAATTTTTTTAAAAAATAATTTACAAGATTTGTATAAATTTGCTTACATTTTTTAAAATCTCTGTAGGAACAAATTCCTGAACTTCATATGCATTTTCAAGCTCAGAGTTTTCACACGTCCATGTATGCTTCGTCCTGGTTTTTGACTTTATTTACTTCATCCCTATCGTTGCATTTAGCCTGCCGAGTGATGGATCTTTTTCTCTCCGAGGTAAAATGGTATTTATGAGTATTTAGTATCGATAGATTAAAAATTGAGTGATCAAGTATTATTAGTTAACCACAATTTTTAAAAAGATATTTTCAAGCCCAGATATAGGTATGGCAAATCTGCCATTTGCTAAGAGGAGAAATTTGGGATCAAGAGTTTGTTAAAAATAGTTGTAAATTAAAAATAAACATTTTATTAAAAACAAATACAAAAATTATAAAACATGAATGTGTCTCACATTTTCAACTCACTGCTGGTACTTAAAAAACTAGGTAACCCTTCAATGTGTTAAATGGAAGAATGTGAAAGGGGCATGCATTTTGAGTCCTTTAACAGAATCCCCAAAATGAGCAACAAATGTATTTATTGAGAGGCTTGAAAATATCATTGTTGGCAAACAATGATACTTTAAGTTAAAGTGACCAACTGTACTCTTTTATGGAATTTTATACTCCTTTTTCATGAACCATTATTCTTTTAAAATCTGTACTCCAAAAATACCCTTTATATCCTTTCTGTACTTTTAATAATATAAAACCTATAAGAGTAATTTTACACATTTGTATGCATAAAGTTGTGATTATTTCAAAATAAATATATTACGTATTTGTTGGGTTTTCTGGAAACTACAACTATTTTTTTACTGATTTCAATTGCTAAAGTTTATCTTTTTATACCATTAGGGAATGGAGATGATTTTTCGTATAGGTATAGCTATTTTACAATATTGCAAAGAAGATCTGTTGCAACATGACATGGAAGGAATGTTAAGGGTAAGCATATTTTCTTAATTTCCTGCAAAAAAATGTTATTTTGCACATTATTTTATTATTTATAATGTTATTTTTTAATGTTGTAAGCATATTTTCTTAAAATTTAAGTTCACTACTTTCTTATACAATATTTGTTAATTTGAACTATTTTAATGGTAATCTTAAAAATATGCTGTAGTTTTCTGGAACAAATAGTGTTTTGGTTTGTATTTAAATATGCAAAGTACTTTTGATGCTTTGAATGATTTCTTTAAACAGACAAATCTTTTACATGTGTCCTCTAAAATTATTAGCACTTAATATTGTATTATATGAAAACATTAATACAGGAATAATTTTATTGAGCTAAGTAACAAATTCTATCAATTTTCATTGACTATTTCTTGAATATTTTTAACTTGACAATTTATTTAAAAAGTGTAAATAAGTTTTAAAACTTGTAAAAAATATATAAACAGTGTTAAATTATACTTTTAACATTTGATAAGCATTTGCATTGATTGTTTTGCCTAAATACTCAATGAAATATGAAATAAAGAGATAATTTTATTTTTGCAAAAATTTTTAGAATTTCAAATAATCATTTTATGATTAAATATAATTCTTTATCACACTCAATTTGTTTTTAATTTTAAGGCATTCATAATCTTTTTTCCTTTTCAATATCAGAAAATTTTGATTGTTATATTTGATGCATTTTAAAGGAAGAAACTGCCATATTCACTTAAAATCCTTATAAATTGTGGTGCACATAGCAAATATACTTACACTAAATCATTGCAAATATACTTATATGAACAAAATATTTATAGTATGATGAAAATATGCTTTTAAATAATATTTTTTTTCCATCAAATTTTCTGTTACATTGTACAATATAGATTCTTCTTTTTATATATATATATAAAGAGGCGAGATATTTTGCATGCATGTACTCTAGAATTATATTTATTTTAAAGTTGAAAATGCTTTTATATGTATTTATGAACATTAAAAGTTTTTCATTTATTTCACTTATTATAATTTGATTCGTTACTGTAGTACTTCCAAAAAGAAATGCCTGCCAAATGTGAAGCCGATCCAGATTATCTCATTGGTTTATCAATGCAAGTGAAATACAGTTCCAAAAAAATGAAGAAGTAAGCAGTTGTTCCAATGTAGTTGCTCTTATAAATAAAATAAAATTGTTCTGAGATTCTGCTAGTTAATTTTTTTTACCTATAAATGTAAAGTTCATTTCAAAATTTTACTTTTCTAAACATTTTAAGTATTAAATGTGTTTTATAAATTTTATCAGGTCAGTGCTGAAATAAATTATTTAGAAAGCACCATTATTACCTTCAGTTATTTTTATATAATCATCTATAATATTGTGACTTTTATGAAATTCTTTTTTTTTTAACTTTATATGTATTCAAAACAATATATATATATATGCATTTGCCTAAGATAAAAATTTTATTAACAGTTTTACTTATATAATAAGAAAGCATTCAGTTTAATGAGAGTTGTAGAAATAACAACATTCACCATATCTGAATTTAAGAATAAAAACCATATCTACAGAATAATCTAAATATTTAAGAAATTAAACTTTTGCAATGAAATATTTATCATTTAACTCCTTTATATTTTTAATAAACTTTCAGCATAATTTCGATCATAGTATTTTTATCATTTATGCTTTTCATTATGAATTGAATTATTTTTATTTATTTTAAACTTATTCCATCAATTATTCATTAATTGTATAATTTTGAAAAAACTACAAAAATTCTTTTAAAAACACAATCATTAATTTTCTGAATTTTTTTTAAAAAAATTACTTGGTCTTTTAAGTGAAAAATGTTTTATTTTTCAAGCTATAAAGATTATTAGAATGCATTTAGATTTATGTATAACTGCACACATTCACTTTTTTTTTGTAGCATACATTTTTCTTGATCTATATGATGTCATTAACATAAGAAATATTTACTATAGAGAATTTTACATTACTTTGGAAATAATTTCCGATTTTCAAAATGATTTTTAATTATTTTAAAAATCATGTTTTATTATGAATTGTGATGATTTTTCTTCTTTTAGATTAGAAAAAGATTATACTTCATACAAGGCTAAGGAACAAGAAGAGATGATTGAGCTTAGAGTAAGTTAAAAGGGTTTTTTTATATATTTCAGTTAGTAAGTTCAGTTTTCAATATTTTTAATATTATATTAACATAGCAATTATTTTATTTATATATTTATTACTTGTATTACTTTATAAGTTTTAATGTAGTTGTGGGACAAATAGAGAATGAATGATACAGATTTATTGTGTGGGTATTGAATTGGATCATAAATTTGAGATAGATTGTTTGTGTGCAAATAATGCTAAAAGGAATGGGTAGCTGGAATATTGTTATATTTGTTTTAAAATTACATTTCTTAAATAGTCTTATATGTATTCTGATATGCATCTTATACTTTTTATGTGTAATAATTATATAATGTTTCTGGTCAGAAATTAAGGGAAAGGATTTGATAATAATGTTAAATTTAAAGTTACTTTTAATTTAAATAAATTATTTGTAATTTTAAACAATAGCAAGAAAATTTTATTAATCTTCTTCTTCTTTTTTTCTTTTTTTTTTTTTTTCTATGAGACTTTGTTTAGATTTTTTTTTCCAATATGTTTTAGTTACCTTATTTCTCTCAACTTATTCTTTATTTCTTTTTAATCTTCATTTAATTCTCAGTTTGAAAATATGATATTGTTTTCATTCTTATGTGTAAAATAATATTTATTTTCAACATTAATAATAATTGTTTCTGACTTCATGACATTTTATATTTATAATTATCTAATATCTCTTTTCTTTTCAGAGGTTAAGAACAGAGAATAAATTGCTGAGGCAAAGAATAGAGAATTTAGAATTGGTACTTAAATTGTGATTTCTTAAACTTACTTTGATATGGATTATTTCATTTTTTCTTTAAAAACATTTTGAAATTAATATTTTGTCATTGTAGCGTTACTTTTTTTTTTTTAATTATAATGGATATTGTACTTGTATATATTATTTCATTATATCTGAAAGTGTTAAGTCAGAGAAGGATAATTAAATTGGAAAAATTAGCTAATTTATTTCCTAATAAAATGACACACCTTTATAATTGCTGAAGTTTTTTCAAAATTTAAACTTCTTCATTAAGATTCAATTTTTTTATCTGTGGTTTTTATCAATATTTGAAAGCACAGTATAGTTTGTTACATGTAATTGGAAATTGAATTGTGCGATTTTGTAACCTTTTGGATTTTATTCCAAATTTATAATATCTTTTTACATTTAAGCTTAGATTATTTTTAAAATTCGTGAACATCAGTTGTGAAAATTTAATCAAAACGTAAAATAAGAAGAGGAATCCATGTCTCAGTACAAGTCATTATTTCATTTCTTAATATTTCAAATATGTTTTTAAGGAATAATATATATATATATATATAGCAGAGAATAAGTGAATTGGGAAAATATTGCTCAGTGTTAAATATTGTTATGGCAATTTTAGCTTTATATTACCAATTTTTGTTTTTGGCAATGATTTATCAATATAATTATTACAGTTAAAATTCCTTTTTTTTTTAAATTTTATTATTATTTTTCATTCATAATGAATTGGAAATCGAGGCTGCAGAAAGTTTTCATTTTTAAGATAGTTATATTGCTTAAACAAGTTTGCTATTAATATTTTTAAAGTTTTAAATATTATTTAATTGCTTAACAAACTCAATAAGCAATGAATATTTTAGGAAAGTGCGTCGCTGGCCGACCGTCTAGTCCAAGGTCAGGTTACTAGGGCACAAGAAGCTGAGGATAGCTATGCCTTGAGAAGAGAACTTGCCTCTTTGAAACAAACGCAGTTACTCATGGAACAAGAATTAGAAGCATCAAAGAGGAAAATTAAAGAATTAGATGATGTGAGTTATAAATTTTTCTTTGAACTGAAATTGATATCAGAAAATTGAAACCAAATTTATATATTCCAAATTGTACTTAAATTAACACTTTTTCTGTTGATTGCTTTGATGAGAAAGGGATTCATTTACATTCACATATCATCATCATCTATTGAGCTATGTTTTATTGAAATATATTTTAATCTAGCTTCAAATTTCTGTTAATTGTTCGATTCCTAGGGTCCTTTTTATGAATTTCCTGCAGCACTTTAAAGGAATTCAAGTTTTGCAAAATAATTATCTTGTTTTTAATTTTTAAGTTTTGTGTTCATTTTTCTCTCCTTAACAAAATTATGTTTCCTGATTCATAGCTGTAATCAAAACTTTAATCAATCTTGAGTACTTATACTGAGGTTGCCTCCATGTTATATATTTTAACTACTTAGCATTGTTTTATTTTAATGCTGTTTAAATGTATTTTAGCTTACTTATATTGTTGGCTCTTTTAATATCAAAGATTTATTAAATCCAAATAATTTTGAGATTATTATAAACTGCAACAAGTTATGCAGAGAACTATATATATACTTCAGTTGGGTTTAGTTGAAGCTTCTTGTGAATTTTATCATTTTATTTATAAAAATTTAAGTAGCTTCATTTGAATACAAGTAAGTTTTTCAGCTTTAAAAGATCTCTACTCTATTCATTTGAAATTTGGATGTATTTCTATGAAGTTGTTATTGTTTGTGCTACCGTTGTATGTAATCAATTCTGGTAGTATTTATGATTGTTGTAAGTAATGTTTATGTAGTGTAAAAATTAGAAAGATATTGCAAATTATGTGTATGTTAGTGGGTTTTATTTCCTGCTTGTTTTGTAGCATGATATTTAAAAAATACATCATGTAACTTAACTTTAGCTGTCTTTTTAATATTTAGTCAAAGGTTCAGTCCTATGATGGTGATATAAAAGTAACTTGTAATATAGAATGTTTTTAATGCATTAAAGAGTTAAATTATTTTTAGGAATTAGCTGCTTTCGTTAGAAATTGGCAAATTTTTTATTTTGAAATTTATAGGATAAATATCTTTGCTTATTTTGTAGTATTTTAACTTAGCTTGAAATCCTGGTCACCCACTATTGGTTATAGATACTAAAGTATTGATTTCTGAAATTTTATGACAGTTTTACTTTCAAAATAACTGACAAGGAGTTGTAACATTATTAAGAATGAGAAGAAATATTACTAAAAAGTGCTCAAATCTTTAAGGTATAGTTATTGATTTATAATGAATTAACTTCATTTGCAGGCAAATTCACAACACAATTCTTTAGATAATCAGACTGAAGATCTGATACAATCCATGCATCAAGAACTTATATCTGTTAAATTAAGAGAAGCCACTAAAGAAGATACAATGCAAGATCTGTTGCATAGGATAAAGGAGTTGGAATCAGTAAGTTAATAATAAAAGATAATGTTTTCTGCCTTGTAAAACATCTGTTTAAAGAGTTAATGATTATTTTTTTTAAGATTGTAATTTCAGTACTTTTTTTGAAGTTAACTTTTCAAACAAATTTATACTTTAACAAAAAATTATGCTAATTTATCGAATATGCAATATTTATTTTATTAAACATTTTCTATTTAATGTTTAAGAAATTCTTCTCTTGTGCTTCTATTCATCTATTGTCTATTTCATCTTTTGTAGGTATTAAATAAAAAAGTATAAGCATTGAAGTGTCAGTATTTAAAACTTTTAAAATTATTTATTCATTTTGTACATTTCATAAAGCATAAAATGAAGTTAAACATATTGGAAACATTTAGTAAAACATGGAAAATTTGTTTGTCATTGGGCTTTGTTTTTGGAAGAACAAATGTAAAAAAAAATCAATAGTATAGGTAATTATACCAAAAGTAAAAACCAATAGTATTAATGACTATACTTTGGGTATCATTTCATCAATTTGTTTGGGAAAAGTTTTTTTTCTTATCATGTATATTTCTAAAAAAAATGAGATATTTCTATTTTCAATTTTGTAAAAATTGAGTGTATTTAATTAAAGGTTCTGCATCATTGCTGAGACAAAATTATCTCTGAAATTATAATTTTTCTTCTTTTTGTTCGACAAACCTATTTTTGTTTATATATTTGCTATGTTAAGTGGACATTTGATTTTTATTTTCAATAAATTAGTCACAAATTGCAGAGATCATAAGTACAAGATGAATGTATAACAGCATATTCATATTATTTACATCAATGGAAGGATAGTCAAAAACATTATTCAGTATTACATTATCTTGGAAAATGTAGCATGAAAAATGTAAATTTTTGCTTTATGAATCAATAGTTGGTAGTTATATTATGCATGCAAGTGTTATACAATTTGTATGCTATACAAAGCATTATACAATATTTGTTATACAGTTTTTTTTTTTTTTTTGCATAACATTTGAATGTTATTGCTTTTATACCTTGAATTCTTTTCTTGTTTAGATTAATCAATGTCTTAAAGAAGCATATCCGGAAAATACCATAATTTTGATTCAAGAGGAACTTATTGCTGTTAAGCTCAGGGAGTCTGAAGCTCAACAGCATATCAAAGAACTCTTGCAAAAGATTAATGATTTGCAATCTCAACTTGTGGTTAGTGTCTTTTTTTTTTCTTCTTTCAAGTTTTTAGATGAAAATTTATGAGTTCCCCCACCCCAAACATTGTGTTAAAGCATTAAAAAAAATGTCACCTGCAATGAATATATGTTGATTCAATTTCTCTGCATAGTTATATTTTTTTTTATAAAAAAAATCTTATTGTAGGTATTAGTACTGCTATAAATTAGATTCTTTGAAAAATAATGCCTTTTTAAAAAATTTTATTCTTTCTAATTCTCAAATTCCTAACATTCTTAGCAGTGTTTTATGAATTATGTGGATTGCAGCTTTTACATTAATATACTCCAATGTATGTTGATAAATATTAAGTTATCAGTTTGTATATTTGGAAACATTATTGAAATAATTTAGTACTTATTATGAAATTTAATGAATTGTGCAAATTTGATTCAACTGTTAACATTTGGATCTAAGTTTTATTATTTCTTAAAAATTAAGGAATTGTCATTCAATGTTAATTTATTTTATAACTTTTAAGATTCTAATAATTTGTGAAGGTTATAACTGAAATTATATACCTGAGAATTATGTATACTAAATTTTATATTACTTAATTGCTTCATGCAATATTGATAATTGGCTCAATATTAATATTTCAGAAATGTGTGGGTAATTCTGCAGCTAATCACATAAATGAAGAAATTAAAAATTCAGAAGTATCTCAAAGAAAAGGCAATGTTGCTGAACTCCAACAAAGGGTTGCTTATTTAGAGAAAAAGGTTATTTATGTTATTTTCATATTTGATTGTAATTCTTTGCTTAAATTTACTGTATAAGGTTTTGTTATTTTTTGTAATTATTGAATTTAGAATTGCTAAAAAAGTTAAATCTCATAAATGTTTGCTGAATCTTCTTGAATTTATTACACTTAAAATAGTTTTTCTTTGGTTGCACCCAAATAAAGCAATGCAGTTATTTTTATATTGTTATTTATAAATTAGTTAATAATTTTATCTGGATCAATTGTTAAAAATTATATAATTAAATTTAGAAAGAATTTTATCTCTTTATTATATGCCTGAAATATATCTTAGTTATTGCTATTTTTATTACTTTGACTATTCCTGTCAGGGGCTTACTTTATGTCGGCAAGTATGAGAATCAAAACCTTGAGGTATACCCTATTGATCCTTCTTCATTTTCAATTCTTCTTTTGATTTAATTTTTACCCCCCCCCCCCCCCCCGATTTCTAATATCCAGGTTACAGATACACGTTTGGAACAGCGTAGCCAAATTTGGCTGACTGTATTGCTGTGATTACTGTGGAGTACTAATAAATGTATGATTAAATGCACAAATAAATTAGCATGAGGTCTTATACATTTTTCAGAATTTACTGGATAGCCAAAACCTAATTATTTTTTTAAATAATATGAAGTGAAAATAAATTGTTGTTGTTGAAAACAGATTTTTTTATTATATTTTTTTATTTGTTTATAGTTAATAAAATAAACTATTAACATACATCTTAATGTTAATTTTTTAAAAATTTTTTTTAACCTGATAATGACATTATAACCTATTATTAAATTTACCTATTATCAATCATTTGATAATAACCTATTATCAAATGATGTATTTGATTACAAATTTTTAGATAGGTTCATAATTTTTTATTGTACAAGAAATTTTTTACAAAGTTACATTTTTTTTTTAAATTTATGTAGTTGTCAATGAAACAAATTAAATCTACTATTTTTTTTTCCTTCTAAAATGAAACAGCTTTTTCTTCATTTTTAATGTTTGTTATTCATTTATTTTTCAGCTTAATGAAAGTGAATTAAGAAACATGAAGATGGAACTTGAACACAAAAATGTGGTTTCTAATTTTAAAAAGAAAGTGACTCTTCTTGAAAACCAGGTTAGTGTGTGATTGAAAATTTAATGCATTTTTCAAAATTCATTTATTTCAGTTAAACATTCTGTTATAGTCATTTAATTTTTTGTAAGATTTTGATTAAAAAAATGTGTATATAGTGAAATCCCTGTTTCTCTCTTTGTTTGTTTTGACTTATCATTTGATCAATAATGATATGTATACAATAAGTTTCAGCATATTAAGTGTTTATATAAATGTATCAGAAGAGTTTATAGTGAAAAGTGCATTGTTTATTGTAAAAGATGCAATGATTTTGTTGATTGATAAGAATAAATATTGCTTATGTAAGAGATCCAATTTTAGAATATTTTTTTAACATTTTTGCTTGTTCACTCATAAATAATTTATTTTACTAATATTTTCTAATGTTAAATCTATAATTTTAATGTTGATTCTGAAAAATTCTAAGTTTGTATTTTAAGTAAATGCATAAGATTATCTAAATAGTCCCATTTGCACAATTTCATTGTTCTCTTTTTGTTCGTTTCTTGGAGATATCAAAAAGACAAATATTCCTTCATTAATGACTTAGTTGAAGCATAGAATATCTTGTTAAAGCATCAAATATACCTTCTTAAAATAATAAATTTGTCAAAGAATATGACATACTTACTAAGGCCAATGTTTTTAATAGATTCTTGGTTCTATGAATATTTTTAAAACCTAACTTTTTAAGATAGTATATAAATTGTATCCTGAATTTTACTTTGAAAATTCATTACATATGAAAGTTTTGAAATATTTGCATTGTGTTTTTATTTATCATATCTGTCTAGTTTCCTTACCTTTTCCCTTGTAATTTAATTTCTCAAATTTAATTCATTTTAATTTTACTTTTTTGATGAATTTTTATGTTACATATATATATATATTAAAGAAAATATATCCTCATTTCATGAAAAATTAGATGCAAAATTAATCCTTTAAGATATTATTAATTATCTTTCTCATTTAAAGGTGAAAGAATTGGCTGATACTAACCAAGCTCAAATTGCAGCTGAAAATGAGGATGTAAAGATCTTGTGCAAAAGAGTTACAGAACTTCAAGTCAAAGTAAGATTTTTGATCATTATTTATTAGTGTTTGTTTTATATCCTTTTTCTAATATTATTAATTTTTTCGTTTAATTTTTTATGTAATATGAATGCAGCATTCAAATATTAAAAATTAATTAGAGCAATAAAAAAATTTAAATAAGTAAAATATACTCCCCCCCCCAAAAAAAAAAGAACCTTTTAGTATGGCAGTGACATGTATTAAAAAAGTGCTTTGGACTAGTTGAATTAATTTTATTAGGATAAGTAATTGCATTACAATTTATTTTTGAAAATTTTAAATCAATACTTTTTTTCAGTTTCATTTATTTCTCATGAACTTTAAATAAAAAGATTAAAGTTATCTGATATGCAAGATACCACACATCAAATAATTTTCTTTTGCTGTATTTTATAGCTTGCAGAGCAAAGAGAACTCAACAAAAAACTGACTGGTATGATGGAAAATGGTGATGCAGATGCTAATCATAACACAGACAAAAGTTTTAAACATATTAGCCATTTTCTGGAGACCCTGAAACAAAGTCGCAACAATCTGTCAGGTGATGAAGGTAATTTTGAACAGATCTACAAGCTCCGCCTCTCTCCAAGGGACATTCATCCTCCGAGTACTTTAGAAATGCTCAAGAACAAGGTGAATGCCCAGTGAATGTCTTCCTTGATGGATTTTTTTTCTAAACCTATGGAGTGGACATCTGAAGCTATCATGACATATCAGTTGTCCATATTTGCTACTTTTAGGAAAAGTATCAATTATACTTCATAGGGTTATGTGTGATGTTTAGATTGGTAATGTACTTCAACAAACTTGTAGTGCATTATATTGACAACTTTGTAAAATTTTCACTGCACAGTTGAAATTGAAACATTCACACAAAAACATAATGAAAGAGAAGTGGACTGTATTCGTCATAAAGGTGCACAATCAGTTTTTAAAAACTAGCCGTCCACAAGGCAAAAAAAAAAAAGTATGAATTTTGATTAAATATGTGGGTTTAACTCTCAAAGACAACAGTTTTTTATGTATTTGTGTTATCTCCTAATATTTATATCCCCCCCCCTTTTATCACATTTTCAAATAAATTGTAAATCATCTAGAAAATTTCATATAAAAAAAGTATCGGTATAATACATATTGGTAATCATTATTATGACAAAAATTTAAAATAATGATTACATTTTAAGTCCTATATAAACTTCCTGTATGTTGAAAATTATTACAATCAACACATCCCAATAATTTTTTGAATCATTTATGAACCTCAAATGAATAATTTATTCTCAGATAAGTATGGATTTAATTAATTGAAAATTCTGGATAACATATAAAATTACTAAATGGAGGATATTATTTTAAATCCAATATATCTGTCTAAAAATAAAGAGAGTACATTTGTTAATTCCGAACTTTGAGGAATTTTAATGCATTTAATTTTATTTATGAAAAGCTCTAATGTATAGTATATGTGGATTCTTTTGAATTAGCAGTGTTAAAATTATGCTGTATGGTTACATTAGTTGTGCTAATATCAATTTTATTGATTTTTGATGTTACTATGATAACTTACATATGTGCTGTGCTAGTCAATTTGTGAATGAATAAAGTTTTGCTTCTGTAAATATCTTGACATTTTTTAATACAATTTTTGCATGATTTAGTGTAGTTTTTGCTGTTGTGTGCTTAATTGCTTGGATGGCTTTCTGCTTAAAGAGTCTATGTATGATCTGACTAGCGCGATTTCAAAAAAAAAAAAAAAAATTACTTCCAGTGAGTGAATTGTATACACTATATTAAATCATATCTACACTTAAGTTTTTAAAAATATATAACTTTTTCAATTGTACAATATTATTTGTACTGGAAACATATCCATCAAATGGTTTTTTTTTATTTCAATTAAATAAAAATTAAAATTTTCATTTGAAGAAATATATATATATAAATTTTTTTGTATATATTAGTTGTATAAAATATTGTAATATGTTCTGTAATTTGTATATGTTTTTAACATGTTTTCTCTTGTAATATGAATTTTATGTTTTTCAATTTTATAAATACTATAGATGTGATATTTTATGTTCCAAGTTATTCTTATATTGCATTGTGTTAAAGTTGCTTAAAAAATTTTACTAGCAAATCAACTAATTGTTATGGCTTTAAAATGAATTGTGTGTATATATTTTTTGTTCAGAAAATATATTTAATAAGGTTTATAGTAATATATCATCATAAACCAAAATTGTATAAATCATATTGTTAAATATTCAAACCAATGCAATATATAAAAAATAATATCACTGTTGGTGATCATAAAATGTTGTGCTGTAAATGAGGTGCTATACAAGTTATACCTACTGGTGCGAGTATAGTTTAATTTGGAAATAAAAAAGTTTATAAAATAATTGTTATGTATAAAATTCAAATTTGCCAAATGTGTAAAGATAATCACATGTCAATGAACAAAATTGAAATTAGTTTGCTATTGTCATATCCAATGCTGTAACAAAGAAAAAAATATATAGTTTGTTAGAAATTTAAGTGAATCTTATTTCAGTAAATAGTGTTATAACATGAACAGCAAAAGGCTGTATCTTAACTATTCCTGTATATCTGATTCAGTGCTCAGTTATTTACAATGCAGGACTTACTACTTGGTAAACTTTATGTAAATAGTGTAATGTTTTATTAAATTTGAGTTAAAACTATTATTTGCTTAAATTTTATTTCATTATTCATTACATGTCTACACCAACTTCAACAAATTAGTATCATATGTCTATGTAAATGCAGTTTTCTGAAATACGTAAGTTACTAATTTTTGTAGTTTAAAAATGTTTTACAGTTACCTAACATCATAAAATAACCAAATTAAAATATTATTGAACAAAATGTAGTCATTAATTCTAGCAAATACATCTTGAAAAAGGCCTTATTACATAATCGAATGTCTTATCTTCAATTAAATACAGGCCTGATTTTATTACAAATTTATATTCTAATTGGTTGAGTACCATAAAACTGACCTGAAGATCAAAATCAGTTTTAAATTTTGTATTCAGATTAAAGTATGTCTGAAACAACATCATGGTTTCAAGCAAGTTCTTGCAAGACCTTCTACTACTTCTGATTTCAGTTTTTTAATTAAAAATGTTCCTTTAAATTAACTTAGAATTTTTATGAACATCACTGGTACATCGATTACTCAGCAGTGAATTTCAAGTTTGACAAAAAAATTTGAGAAATCAATGACACTTAATTCATCATTTATATCACAAATTGCAATATTTTATTCTGTTGATATAATTGCACAAATTTTTTTTAACCATATTTACATCTGTTTGTTCAATTGCAGTGATACAATTTAAAATTAGATATTCTCAAAATTTTGATCAGATTATTCAAAAGATTAAAAATTGGCAAAATGAAAAATTACAAGTATGCTTGTGTGCAAAATTTCTAACTATTGATATGCAAAAAATATACAAAATGAAACAAATATTCAAAACGGTCAATTTTTTTTAAATAATTATACATTTATTATACTTTTTTTAGCAGTTTAAAAATTAAATATGAAGCCTTGAACTTAAGTTACAAATATATATGTTATTTTTTTTTACAAATTAGTTATATCTTATTCAAACTAATTTGTGTAAAATAATATATGTAATCTCTAAATAATACTTTGATGAAAATCAAATCATTCATTTGAGAGTGATTCATTATTAGAATATGAATCATGTCTCCAATGATCAACTACAAAGCAGTAATATCATAAAATATGGCTTTATTGAGTTAATTTATTTTTATTAAATATTCTGTTTATGTATTTAAAAAATTAATTCATGCTAAATAATATATTTCTTAATTTCATAAAGATAATATGATCCTTATGAGGGATTACTCATGAATATTTGTAATGAAATGAATATCAAATAATATTAAAAGGATGGCATTTCAAAATGCAAGTAAAAAATATGTGCAATGTTAAAGTTACAAATGGAGGAAAAAATAACTGAGCAAAAGATGTAATAATAATTCAAAATACATTTATTATGATTATAATGATTATAATTTATTTTAAATAACTCAAGCCAAAAATGTATAATTTTTGATAAAACAAACAAAAAAAAAAAAACCTTTTTATACTTTAAAAGATATTGGAAATTAAAAGAAATTTGATCAAAAATATTAATCACATACACATATATTTAGATAAATACAACTTGCAGAGTTTTGAGAAGAGCTGAATGAAATGCCTTGTTAACTGTTAGTTGTCGGGGTGGTTTGACAATACTATTTTGCCTGGGTGTCATACTGAATTTGCCAGTCTATTTTTTGAAAATTTTAACCAAATTTTTCACAAAATTTCTGTTTTTTTTTTTTAGTGGAAAGTGATTAGGAACAAAACAATTTACTAAACATGTAAAAAAAAAAATAGACTGGTATACTCCAAATGCACCGTCTTGGCAAAAAAATTGTCGGATAGAAACTAACTTGAAAAGAAAGTCAAACAATTTCATAGCATAAAGTATAATTTTTAAGAAATTAAACAGGTGTTAAAAATACAAAATAAAGTTGAAAAATCAAACAGGTGTTTCAAAATTGAAGTCAAATAATTAAACAAATATGCCAAAAACTAAAATAGGTATTGCACTCATAAGACATTTTTATAAATGTTCTTCCAACTCTTCAACATCACTTTCATTGTCAAATGATTTTTGCAAATAAAATCAGAACATTATGTGCAGCTAATCATAGTGTATTATTCTTAGCTCAACTTGCTTTTTGTTTCTTGGTTTGTTATAATTCCTGTTCGTTTTTTTTTTTTTTAAATTCATTACCTCTGAAGGAAGCAATCTACAAATAATAGCTTCTGAGCATACAGACAGAAATTTTATAGGTCCTTGAAAGTATACCTTTATAAGAGGACCTTTATAACAGACATCACGAAGTTTTCCAAGAATATTCTTCTTAGCTTTTGGAGATGCATAAGGTTTAACGAAATTCAGATGGATTTGTTCATTTATGGCTGTTAAATTTTGAAGAGTAAAAAAAAATTATCATTCTCCATTTGTTTGCCTTTCAGGCTATAATGCAGTTATCACAGAGCTGGTCACCCCTTTAAACTAATTATAATTTTTTTTTTGTCATCACTATAAACAGTGCTAAGCAGAAGGACATGCTAATTTTTTTTATTGTGTATGAAACAATGGTGTCATATCAGATCATGATTCATTAATATGAAAGCAATCATGCTCTAAATTTTGTTCCTCTTCTTCCTCGAATTCATATAAAACATTCAAAATTGCCTGAATGAACTATTTCGTTTTAAAAAGTAATTGGAGGGGTGATGTACAGAGTATACCTAATTGAACAATGCGAGAAAGATAAATCAACTTTCAGCCCACTTATAAGCAATTGAGCCTTGTCAGGTGGTGCATTTAGGACGAGTAAGAGGGTTGAGAGGAGGACCTGCCCTTGTAATTGATTGGTTCTCATTCACATTAAAAACTGTGTTTGTGGTATATTTGATATGTAAGCTTCAGAAAATTAGGGTTAACAAACTTGTTTCTGGATGTAAAAAATTAGAATATGACAAAAATGCAAGTAACACAATTATTCATAACCTTGTTAAAAACCAAGAATTTGAACTCATTTGTTTTGGAGAATTGTGTATTAATATATTAATCGGCTTGTACAAATTCAAACTTGTATAACTCATAAAAACAGTTATGATATCCAATTTAAATTTGTAACAATTTGGTATAAACAAATAATATAATTTATTACATTTTTGATACAGTGAACAATAGTATTTTCAATAAAATTTATTACAAAATAGGAAAAGTGCAAATAACAAATTATATAATCTTCTAGAATTTATGAAAGATATCTCCAGAAATTATTGATGTTATGTATATTTAGCATATTTTAAAGATAATGTTAATCCAGCTACAGGACCAACTATACTTAACCAACTAATAATATAATTAGAAGAACTGCATGTTGAAAGTAAATCTGCTGTATAACATGGATGCACCATAAAATATGGAATCCCTAATATAGGATGTTCTTGTTGAGTTAAAATATTCCATTTTGAATCAGGTTCATTGTTCTTGAAGCAACTTGGAATCTGTTTCCATAATTCTTCAAGGGAGAGTAATTTTCCATCTTCATGATGAGCAGTGAACCAAAGAATCGGAACGGAATAGCTATGACTATATATAATATGATAAACAAATATAGTATATTTGGGACTTAAAATTTCTAGCTCATCATCACAATTATTAGAGTTATCAACAATTTCAGATACTTCATCATGCATTTTTATAGTTCTTTTTTCTAAATATATTTCTTCTAATTTACCAATTTTTGATGTTCTTAGAGCCCACTCATCTCCTAATTTTGAAGACACTGAAACAAAATCTGTTGCAAAAGTCTTAAACTTCTCAAATTCTAAAGTCATCTTCTTTAAGTAATTATAAAGATTTCTGAAATAAATTGAAACATTAGAAAGAAAAATGTTTACTCCATTAAGAATATGATATAATAGTTATGTTTTCAGTGATTGACATTATTAAACATCATGATTTTCATTTTAAAAAGCATTTGATAAAATTTTGAAAAATATTCATTGTACCATAACAATTATACATGCATCACCCATTCTTTTAAAAACATAAAATTCATTACTCCTCAAACAAATAGACAAGTTATCAAAAGTCATTCACAGAAATTAATCATTAACATTATAATAAGCAACAGTAAAACCAAATTTAAAATAATGCAAAACTTTTTCCAAAAAAATATTAGTTTTGTTTCAACTTCAGCCAAAATCTTTTGTTTACTAAATAGTAAAAACAAAAGTTAACTATTTCCAAATAAACATAAGATGCTTAATTAGTAACAGAATTCAAATAAGTGTAGAAAAATTGTTATGAGGTGATTAATTGAAAATTTAAATGTTTTTACCTCCAAAATGATGAAAACTGGATCTACTTATACAAAATACTAAGAAAATAGTGTTATTTTTCATAAAATCATGCAAGAAATTGATTCTCTGAATTCTTATATAGGTTGTTGATAGTTTAATTATCACATTAGTGAGCTGTATGGCTATTGATGTTCTAGTAGAACCACAAATTTGAGTTTTGAGTCCACTAAAACCTATCAAGTGGAATGAGGAGAGACTCTTCTACATTAAATAGAATTATATCTTTCATTATATTAAATTCTAATTACAGGAATTTGAAAAGCAATTTGGCAATATAATTATTGCTATGTACATGGAAATAAGGAAGAAAAAAAATTGATGATTGTTATCATAATTCCACTTCTCCCAGTATCGAATTATGATGACAAATTTAAAGTTTTATCATTTGTGATTATTATATTTTAAAAAGTGTAGTTATTAGAAATGTAAATAACAGTTACTTATCTGCAATACATTTGCAACATTACACAGAATTTTACAATGAAACATAATGGTGCAAATTTAACTATACAAATGATTCTGCTTTTCCTACAAACTATAAAATATGCAAAATAAACTACTAAACAGTGAGGATTTGAATACTCAAGCCAGCTTAAATCAGTTGACAACTTTTACCAATATCTTGCTAAATAATAATATTAAAAAAATTTATTTTTATATTCTATAAATTTTATGATAGCAAAGAACTCTTTCGCTTTCTTAAAATTATATATATATACATATATATATATAATTTCTTAGACAGAACCAAGAATTATAATACATGTGTGTAAACAGTCATACCTTGATTCATGAACAAATTTATTCCAAGAATCAGTTCGCGAACCATAACAATTTTTCCCATTAAAAATAATGAAAATAGAATAACTCCATTCATGACCCAAAAACAAGTTATTTTTATCTTGTTTTTATGGGTTTAGTTAAAAGAAATACATAAATATACGAAAACAGATTTTATTATGAAGAATTGATACAGAAATAAACACATAATTCTTCAATATTGCATTAACGCTTAAGTTCAGGAAACACTTTCTTTTCTTTGTTGATGAATGTTCTTGGTATTTTTTGAAAACTAATTTTGTTTCATCAGAGATAAAAATTTTATTTGGAATGTAACTTTCACTTCCACAAACTTTTTGAATTCCTCAACTAATTCCTCTGAAATTTTTTTGTTTAATTAGCAGCCACCTCATGCATAGCAACACTATAAATTCCACTTAGCTTACTAAATTTCTCAAACTAGCCACAATTGGCTTGAAAATCTTTACAGTCGACACCACTTGTACTCGATGTTTCTGTTACCAAATAACTGTGCAAATTCTTAGCCTTCATTTCATTAAAACTGTCTCTTCTTTAGCTACATTAGCTGCCCTTATTGCCTCATTGTTCTTGAGAATGGCATAAATATTAGATTTTGCCAAGCAAAACTGCACAGCAGGATTAAAAACATAAACAACATTATTATATTTAGTTACTATTTCCTTTTTCAATGATAATTCAATTAAGCTTCATAGAAGCAATATCACTTACTCTTGTCATTTTTTTAGAGCCATACTGAGATCTAAGTTAGAGAAGAATATGTGAGTGAATGACATTTAAGCTATGCTAGAAGAACACAATGGAGCTTTCCATGTGGACTGTTCATGAAATGGTAGCAAGATATGTCTGAAAATTTTGTTTTCTGATTTGTTCATTAACTAAGGTATGACTATACATATCTTTATATAAAAGAAGAAGGAAAAAAAAATCATCAAAACTTGATTTAAACTTACATAATTCTAAGCAAGTATAATTTGTCTTTAAGATTTTTTTTCTGTTATCAAAATATGGCTTATATGTGGGAATTTCGAAAAGTAATTTGTCTAACTTTATACTTTCCTACATTTCAACTTAAGGGTATCATAAAAAAAAACATTTCTTGTACATTTCTCAGCTCTCTGTAACTCTATCAATAAGTATCATTTTAATCATTCCATCATGGTTTTTAAAAATATTTACTTTGCCAATATCACAGCTCCTAAAGCCGATTTCATTTTATATTCAGAATGTTGTTAATTTGCTAATACTAGGACTTTACAGATTAGAATCATACTGATATATCTACTAATATTTTGTTCCAATAGTAGTTATTAACCAGTTCTATTAATATCACTTCATTCTTATGTGTTCCCCAAATATTATTGAACCAAAAAGAATTTAGACCTTAAAAACAAATTGAAATTATATATGTATGTGTGTCATTCCAATGAAATTTTTTTAACAAACTTCGGATTCGTCTATAGTTTCTACTTCGCGAACACTACTGGATCTGCACAATGTCTTCAAAAGTGCAAATTCCTTAAAATTTAACTAATTTAAAAGAAATTGTTAAAAATTTATGTCTTCAAAAATCCTTAAAAAAAACATATTCTCGTGATCCAAAAAAAGAAAGACATACCACTTTGCTTACAGTTCCAATATATTTTACATTCATTAATTGCAAGTAAAATTTAGGTTCAACACTCTGATGTTATCTGAAATTCATCTCATGCACAGTAAAAGAGATGCAATTAAAAAAGTATAACAACAAAAGCTTCATCACCACTGTCAAATTTTGTTTTCATTTCTAAAAATGAATTGATTGCTTGTTTGGTGATCTTAGCACGAGTTTCATGAAAACCGTCAAGGTGCTTTTTTCCAAGAATCGTTTGTCTTTATTCCATATCAAGACGACAGTCGACCTACTTTTAGGTTTGTTCACTTTTCATTGCATTATATTCTCCTTTTCGCTTATTTTCGTAATAATTATTTTATCTAGATATATTGATTGAAGCGTACATTTCTACTCAGATGAAAATAACTTCTACTTTTTCTACATGTGACAGGAAACGCTATGTTTAAAATGTAAATAAAGCGGTAGGTAGGTAAACAAACAGGCCCGTGTAGTTCCTAGAACGACGTTAATAAAAGCAAACAAACAGTTATTAGTGCCATTGAGTTATGATAAATATTGATCCCCATTGCTCTGTCACTTTCGGGGAATTTTTAGAAGAAGCATTGATAAGTAAACGCGCGTCCAGAGGGTTTTTTTTTTGAAGACGAAATGTTTTTAAAAGGGACAATACTGGTTTTTGCTCCATATCTCAGTTAAACATGTCGAGTGACATACGCGCATTAGATTTGTGAAAAAATTTAATACTTTGTGTTGTTTTTACTCATTTTTCATGATCATTTTTGATTTTGATGCGTGAATGAAACACAGTTATGTGTGTTCTTGATATTTTTTTTTCTGTTCTCACGTTCTCCTATTATATTATTACAAGGTCTGTCGCCAATAGCCCTCGTGTTGCTTCTAGTGCGACGTTAGTAAAACTAATCTAAAAAAAAACTATTATATTTGTTTTGCATCATTTCATTTGCTTCACAGTTTATTAATTGCTGAAAAAAGTAAAACAAAGAAATCTTTAAAAATATGATATTTTTTTGTGCCTTATTAAACTGACGAAAATGGAGAATTTCTCATTTCTTCCTAACAATGTTTTCGTTTCTTCAAATGATTATCGTGAAACTAGATGTGGATTAGGTAATTGTCAACCTATGTGCTTACAGAGATTTGCACAGCCAAAGTTTTTCTTATTATTTTTTTGTTTAATCGGTATTTTGCAAGGAGCTTATTTCACATATTTTATTGGAATTTTATCAACCTTGGAAAAAAGATATTCTTTTGACAGTTGGATTACTGGTGTTATTCTTATAGCTGATAATTTGAGTCCAGTAATATTTGGTTTATTTATTGGGTATTATGGAAAATATGTTCATAGACCTAAATTAGTTACATTTGGTATGATGATTACTGTTTTTAGCTGTTTTTTGAGTTGTTTACCATACATGCTATTTGGTTCTGAATTTAAATCAACTTCAAATTTCTCAAAGATCATTGATTTATGCAACCAAAGTGAAACTTCCATAGAATGTGGAAAATTGTCTCAAAATCTTATTGCAATTATAATTCTTTTTATTGCTAATTTCTTAAATGGTTTTGGCTCTATGGCTTACTATACAATTGGTACGCCATATTTAGATGATAATGTCAAGAAAAAGAACTCTCCTTTGTACTTAGGTATAATAATAATTTTTTTATGTAATTTGAAAATAATTTTTCATTAAAAAGTATTTTTAGACACATGTGCATTAAAGTCCTATAACTTCAGTTCCTCGAATGTTACATAAGAATTAAATATTTACATAACTATGATAGAGGTATAGAGGTTAGTATATCTGACTGTGAGCACTGCTGACCCAAGTTCAAATCCCAGTGGCTTCAACTTGGGTAGCTGGTCATGGGTCAACTCAACCCTTCATCTTTCCTGATTTGGTAAATGAGTAACAAATTTGCTTGGGTAGCTAACTGAAAGTTTAGCGTTGGGGTAACCTCTCAGCTTGCATTTTAGCAAGTACTTAGTACACCAGGCCAAAGACTACAGAAATAGAGATGGGCATTCCTAATGGGACTTCTTAGGCAGACTTGAACTTAACTATGATATGCTTTATAATATTCAAAAATATTTTTTTGTTTGATCCTCTTCTTGCATCTTCATGATATTTGCAATTGTTATGGTACTTCCTTTTTACAATGACAATCAAAATTTAAATTGCCAATCTGATATTTCCATATCGTGTTCTTATATCTAACCATTATTTATTTGGTAAATGAAATACATTTCTTTTTTAAAAAATTTGTACCTCGTTTTGAAAAATATCCACACATTGTTTCTAAATAACTTGTTAATAATACATCCTAATATATAGATAAACTACCTTTTTTTTACTAATGTCTTAGAATATTTGTATACTGTATATAACTTAAATATATTATTTTATTAATACTTTGTTTAATTGTATTTTCATATTTATTAATGCTTCTATTTAAAAATATTTGGTTGTTGTTGTAAAATTTGTAAACATATTCATTGTCAAACTGAAATTACTAATTTCAATAAAAATATCTAAGAAATTAAAAGTATATATGTATAGAGCTACAAGAGTCTAGTTTAATCTTTTTTACTAATTTGGCTATGCTTTCTCCATTAGAATTGGATGAGATGTTGTGAACAATGTTTTTAAATGAAAAGCTCGTGAATTATCTTAAAGTAAATACCCTGAAAATTGTTTCTCTCATATATATGTTTTATGATTTTTTTTATTATTAAGAAGCATGTTTAGAAATGAAAATTTATTATCGGATAAATAAGGAAATATCAGTATGGACAAACATGTTTCCATTATGGACACGGCTCAACCTATTTCCCCTCTGATTATGGACTTTGTATTAAAATGTTAACCAAAATTTCTCGAAATCAGTATTAATGTGCAGTAAATATTAATAATTAAGATTTGTTTCTCAAATGCTGAACAAATTTACGTTAGATGAAATAATTAGTAAAATCATTCAAATCTAGGGTAATTAACAAAACTATGATGGAAGGGTGGTCTTTTTTTATAAAGTTTAAAGGATAAAATTTTTATAAATATTTATGTTAGTTGTTTGATCTAATTTTGTAGCATGTAAAGTTTATAATTTTATACTGGCACCCTCATGGTGGGAAATTTAACTTCATTGGAGAAATAGAATACAATTATATAGGTTGAAAGAGCAGTTATAGTAATTTATTATAGGCAATTTTGCCTATAATAAATTCTGTCTTTGTTATATATGTTGAGTCACTATATTTAGAGATAAAGGCTGTCTATTATGTTTTTTAATCCTTATACATTATTCTTTATTATATATACATTTCTCCTGCTTCCCAATTCTTTTCTATTGGGTGTTTGATATTTAGGTTACTAATTATTTTTATTTATTATTGTTTACATTCAGATTAATGTTTCTTCAATCTTAAAAAAACCTTTGAACTGTTTGTACATATAACTGTAACTGAGAACATTGTTCAGTAAAAAATAAATGAATAAAAGCCGAATAGAGCTTAAAATTAACTATTTATATTTTATCGGCAGCTTAACAGAAATTGATGGGGCTTGTGATTTAAGTTAAAATGATATAAAATCACTTTCATTGCACAAGTTGAAGTATTTATCGCTTTGTGTATTATATGTCTATTAAATAATCATTACTAAAATGAATAAGATTATAATACTCATACGAATTCATTTTTGAGCAATTGTATTTAGTTGGAAAATTTCATGTCCATTCTCAAAACATTGTCTTGTTGAAATGCAAAATGATACAAGAATGAATTGTTTTACATTTGAGAACAATACCAAAAAGGTAGTGCAGTGAAAATTTACCATTGCAACAACTAAAAATTAAAGTCTCAAACAGTGATTATACTTAATTTCACTAATTAAATTGGTTAATAATGTATAGTATTAAAATATTTGAATTTTTTTTTTCTGGGAAAAATAATTGCTAAAATCCTGAGAAGCATTGAAAATTACTTATAGTTTATTCAGTCTTCATCTTCTGTTCAAAATTATGTCTTAACTCGTCATGAACTCATCTGTTTTAAACTTATCTGACTTGGTGGAGGAAAATCTCCACTACAACTTGTTTGCATTTCTATTTCAAATTGGGGCCTGTTACACCATATTTAGTCTATCAATCATTGTATTTTTTTTTATGTCTCAATCTTATAGTGCTTTTAAAATTTAAAAGAAAGGATTTTTTTAAACAAATGTTTGGCATGGTATAGTCTATTTTGTCTTGCTTCACAAAATTCAACAGTCACTTGCTCACATTCTATTAAAAAAATATTAATTCTATACATAAGAGCATGAACACATTGGAATGAAGGGAAGAAAGCAATATGAATTATAATAAAATTTTAAATAATGTAATATTGTAGCAATTTAAGAAATTTAGAAGTAAAAGAATGAATGATATTCCATAAAATGAAACAAATAAGTATTTAAAAATCTAGAAAATAAATTAAGACAATTATTTTGATTTTATTAACTTATTTGAAAATTTAAATGTTAATAAAATTTCAAAACAGCATATCACATCTGTCAAATAATTGTATATTTTTCCAACTCTGAGTACTTACAGCATCTTACTATTTGATTTAAAATGCAATAGGCCCTTCATTGCAAGTCTTTCTCCAATTTTTGCTTTAATATGTTAGTTCAAAAAATTATCCTTATCTAAAAATATAAATTTATTTTTAACAAAGTAACATAGGAAAAAATAAAAAACCATAGTTACTGAGCTAATGACTATATAAACTGTAGTAATTGAACAATATTACAGTTTATAGGTAATAATCGTGTAATTCAAAATTATTAAGATTAAACTACAAAATTTATAAAAAATGTTTATCATGTTACTTATACCTGAAAAATGAATTTAGTGTATTTAAACTATATATTCTGAAAGTTTCAAATTCTGAGTTTGTATAACTTTAAGAATATGGTTAAGTTAATATATATTTAACATATTGTTGTAGTTTAAAAGTTCTGTTTAAAAAATAATAGTTTCTTCACATATGTATCATTTAATGTTAATGCTAAAAATTTTAATGATGTTGGAGTATCAAGAAAGTTAAAAGATATTGTATTTAATTTTACTTTGTGAAATATCGTGATTTTTCTTGAGAGAATTTTTTTTTTTTTTTTTTCAAAAATTACTTTTTCTAATTTTAATGTTTTCTTACTTTTATCGTTTAAGGTGCCATGTTTGCTTTAAGAATTGTTGGTCCAACTCTCGGTTTTATGATGTCTTCTTTTTGCCTGAAATATTATGAAAATCCATTTAGTAAGTTTATGCACAAATTAGTTTTGCTAAAATATATTTGAATATCTTTGTTTATACAGCTATTTACGAATTATCTTTTTCATTCAATTCACTTATCAGACAATTCTTCACAGTTTAATGAGTACCATGTATATACATATATTTATATAAAGTTTTTTTTATTCCCTTAACGGAAGAATACTAACAGTTATGGTCATAAAAGAGATGTTTAAAATTAAGTAAAAAAAATCCATATACCGTGCAATAAAACTTCTTACTCTAAGGGTAAAGTCAAGAGTCAGCTTTTTGATTTTGAACACTAAATGAGATACATGAAAATGAGTTTTAAAAGTTTAACAGATGTAGAACAACATTGAATTTGTAAAAATAGATATCTTTCTTATTTAGAAGTTACGATTAAAATACATATAGTACTCAATTCTATGTTTCAGGTTTCTAACTCTGTTGTATCATAAAATACATCAAAAAGTAAATAGTATCACCTTCTACTTTGGGTAAATGTCCCATAAAAAATTTTTTTAGGTAATAAACCTTGCTATCATGGCAAAATATTCAAATGTTATGTATTACCAGATTGCTCTTGCATGATAAATGTGGTCACAATGCAAGGAAGACATGAATCTTTTCCTGTAGAAACATATATATCATGTAAAACAGTCCTTAATGCTATTAAATGGCTGAGGGAAATGGACTGTGTGACCAGTTGACTGCAATCTGGTAGATCAGATGATAGAATGTGAAGTGAATCTGAGAATTTCTTAAAATACATGCTCAACAAACCTCAAAGAAGCAAATTAGAAATTAGTGCTAAGAGTGGCCTCAAAAAGCTGTGAATATAAAATCTTGCAGCAATCAGTGCTATCTGTGCCATCTAACAACATTGTGGGTATGACAGCTTAGTGATGTTTATGAGTGACTTCATGAATGAATTAGTGATAATCTCACATTATTTAGATGAATGAGGCGTGTTTTTATTCACAATGGCTCCTACTGTAGGCAAAAAATTGTTTAATAGTGCTATAAAATCCTGCTGAAGGTCTACTCATTTGTCTTCAGTTATAGTGACCATTATTGATGATGCAACATTTTGAAAAACTTTCAAATTGGATTTATAGTTTTTGAAGATAAGTTAATAGAATAAGTTCTCTCTCTTACAATATTTGGAGCTTTTAAATAACATTTTACCTGATCTTTTAATCATTTGGTTTTAACTTCATAATGCCTTTTGCTCAACTTTCAACAAAATCTGAAAGGTGTCTGATGGAGATATTCGAGCAACAAATAATTTATTATAGTAGTATTATAGAGTCATCTCATACAAATGAATTTGTTGGATAATCTCAAAATGCAAGTATATGAAAGGCCTCTAGTAATGTTGAAGTAACTTTGATATTGATAAAACTAATTGATGTAACTGATACTTATATCTACATATCACCTCCCATTGGGCAAAATGTGCAGTTTAGTATTAAATCTACAATTTAAGTGTGTATTGTACTTATTGAGAACCAACTTTAAATTTATAAAACTCACACATGAGACCAGTAATATATTGTTTTTGTTTTCTAAAGTTTTGCTTAATAAATTAACTTTTAGCTTATATATTCATATTACATTTCTTACTGCTGTTGTACATTGTTCATCATTCATACATGTTTGTTGTTGGGCTTGTGTAGTAACTATTTACTATTGCTTTTTTTGGCCAAGTTTCATGGCATACGATTGTTACAAATCATGACCAAAACAATTTGTGTTTACATTATGACTATATTATGTTTAAAATTTCTATTCTTACAAGTTTGATCTGCTTTCAGATTTGTAAGTGACAAGTGATTTGTAAGAGATTTGAGTTGTTTTTGAGATTAGAATGTTAACTTTTGATTTTACCTCCTTGGAGTTTTGTACGCGGTCTGTTTTAAATAGTGCATACCATTTTTACAGACTCTACTTTTATGACTATGACTGTTGGCATTTAACAGCTAAGGAAATGAGAAAGGACTTCAGTGGATTATGCATACATATACTGCAAAATGTGATAAATTTTTGTTGCATACTAAAGTTATGTGAATTTTTTAAAGAGTTAATTATAAATATTTCCCCACCCCCTTTTAATTGGAAATATATTAAGGTATGATGAAAATTATCTTATGTCTACTGTATTTTTCTTTGAACGTTCTAAGAATGCATCAATGTTACTTAAAAGCATAATATGTTTTTAATTTTTTTAAAAAAAATTAAATATTGTAGATAATGAGCTGGTATTTATCTGAATTTTCAATGAAGTATATTTAAGAAAGATAATATTTAAAATATGAAGGAAAACTTTAATGAATATTTCTAGCTAGAATATATGTAGAATTTAAATTATCTATCAACAGGTGTGATTTATAAATTTTAAACAAAAATCTTAATTTTTTGCCTATTTTTTTCTCCTTCAGATATTTTTTTTTCTGTGAAAAAAAGTTAAATAAGTATTCACTAATCCTGTTTTGAGAATGATTTCAGCTCATACTAGATATTTATATCATAGTGTAAATGGCATAATACAAATGAATCAAGCTTATCTTCAAGATTTTAGAATAGAGAAATTCCAAATAAGTCCTGCCTGCTGTGTGGTTTTTTTCCCATAATGTCTGCATTAAAACTTACTTTGTTACGATATTCTTGTATATTTGTTATAGTTTTTTGAAATTCTAAAATAGGAGTAGATGATACCTGCTTTTATAATTCATATAGATTAAAGTAAATTAATCATTGTATGGTTTATGTAATAAATTATAAGTATTTCAAAGTTAGTTTGCATAGCTGATAACCATGTGTTGTCAAAAATCTTTGCAGAATGTTATTTATTTTCATTTATTGGTTATATGATATAAATATATTTTAAAACTTAAAGTTATTTGTAGTTTAAAAATCTTTCAGTAGATCACCTACATCAGCTTACAAAATATCTGTTTAATCATTTTCTAGACACTTTGAAAGCAGTCTCATTTTAAATGATTTAATATATTATGTAAATATTTCTTATACTATGGTCTTACTGATTATATGTAATGCATGCATTCTTCCTGCAGTTGATCCAGGCTATGATAGGAATGATCCAAAATGGATCGGTGCTTGGTGGATGGGATTCGTAATTCTCGGATTTGCTATCTTTTTTGTATCATTTCCGGTAGCATTTTTCCCAAAACAAATGCACAATAATGAATATGTAAGTGAAGATGACACAACAGTTGAGAATTCAATTTCAGGTAGAGTAGTGTTATTTTCATTATTAGATATGTATATAAATTTTTAAAAAAGTAATTTGATTTTAGAAATCTGTAAATATGATGATTCTAAAGTTAAAATCTCTTTTAGATGACAAAAAAAATTGACAAATGACTTTCACGGGCAATTTCTGAATCCTGGAAATACACTTAACTTTTTGTAATAGTTTGTTATAATTACTGAGACATTTCTTTTTTGTAAAACACTTTTTGCCATCACGTATTTTTGAGGAAGATAACTTATCAAAATTTTCAACATTACACTTTTTAAATATTACACTTTTCATTTCTTTGAAATATTTAGTTTTATATGAAATCAACATTTGTCTTGTTTATTTTATGTGATACTTGATGTTTTATATAAAAAGTCCTCTTTGTTATTATATCAGGTTTTCATAATTATATGGAAAGAATTAATTGAAATTGTATTTGTATTGAATTGTTTGAAAAGTTATTATGAATTATTTCAATAACATTGATATTCTTTAATAAATTACAATGTTTTCACTTTTTGCAGATTTAACTCTTTCAATAAAAAAGCTTATAAAAAATCCAATTCTGATGTTTCATACATTGAGCATTGTTTTCCAAATAAATGGATTATTTGGTTATTTTGTTTACATGCCTAAATATATGGAAAGTCAGTATCAGAAGTCAGCATCATCAGCCAGTCTTTTCTCAGGTATCAAATCAGGTCATTTTCTGTTAATGCTTTTTAATTTTTCTTATTACTTTTAGATTGAGTAATGCCCTGAATTCTTTATGTATCAATTTTTTTTTCTCTTCCTTTTTTTTTTTACAATAGCTTTTAAAATGATATATATGTTATTTAAATATTTATTATAATTTATAAGTATTTAATTAGTATTTTGGAGTATTGAGGGGAAAATACTGTTATATAGATTGCTTTGTTGATCAGCCTTTAAATTTAGTATTTTTATTTTTTAATCATATTTTCTTTAAATACAACTATTATATTTTAATATACATTTTAGGTACAGTTACTATGATAGCGATGGTAATTGGAGTATTTCTAGGTGGTTATTGCATACATAAAATAAAACCAAGACCTCGATTTCTCATGGGATATATGCTATTTATAGAAATCTTTGCAGGAGGTGTTCTTTTATCAGCTTTTTTCATGGGCTGTGAATCAACAAAAATATCACAAAATAATTCTGCTTTGTAAGTTTAATTTGTAATACATTTTTGAAAAATTTGCCATCATTTGACAAAATGTTTATTTAATCATCAAAATCATTTTATCTCAATTTATGTATGTTGTTGTTATCAATGTTATTTGTATATAGTAAATTTTTGTGTGCCTTTTGTTTCTATAAAGTATTCCACACTTTAATGACAATTTATAAGAATCATGTAATGTATAACTGTTTGTTTTAAAACTAATACTTAATTTAAAATTCTAAAATATTTTTCAGTTTATTTTTTACATCATATTAACTGTCTATCTGAATAGCCAATTATTTAAGCTGCTTAAAAAGTGTTTGTAAGAATAAAGTATAAAAACTTTGATTTATCCTTAAATGGAAATTGTTAAAACACCAGATTTAAATTTAATTTGAGTGAATCTGGTGTCTCCCCCTCTCCCTGTATTATAAATGAGGAAGCAGGTGCATTGGAGTGATGGTCTGGGAAGCATTTTCTTCTTAACTTCTAATCCCTTAGTTTCATTGTAAACATATATCAGTGTTAGGGCCTACTTCCACATTGTTACAGATCTTGTATACCTGTTTATAACTAAACTGTTTCCTGATAATCATTCTGGGGGTATAGCCGGGCACCCTGCCCCTGGGGATTATATCAGGGGACCTCAGGGACTTGCCTTCTTCAGGTAAGTACGGGCTTCATGAACCCGAGGTACCCTAGTGATCTTTTTCTTTCCCATGGGGTTTACTGTCTTTGGTAAACACGGGTGACGCACTCCCGGGATACCCTAGCGATCCTTCTCTATTTTCGACCCTCCTTCTTGTCAACCACTTATCTTTTTTTCAACTTCACGTCTAGACCACAGTTTAATCTTGTTTGGCGCAGCATAGCCATATCTGGCTCTTGCGCCAATAAACCTTACATTCACTCACACTCACTCCTGATAATCATGGCTATTTTCAGCATTACAATACTTACTACCTCTAGGTTTAGAATTGTCTCTGATTAGTTTGAGGGACATGATTCAGAGTTTCAATAGCCCCTGTGGTCACCCAGTCTCAATCATATTAGGCATATATTGGACAAAGTTTATAGGTCTGTTAAAAATGCTGAAATACCACATTCTAATCTAAAGGAGTTAAGAGCTCTTATTTTGTTAGTATAGATTAATATTCTTCAACACTTTTAACATCTTGTAGAGTACATGTCTACTGGATATTACAGGTGAATAGAAGACTGTCCCTAACATTCAGACAAAACAATGTATGTAATATTTCCACGAAGTATAAGTTTTTAACAGAGTCATGTATATATACCCTCTTAATCTTTAAATTTTTATAATATGCAATGTAATTTTATGTGAACTTCTCAGTCGACATGGGATCTAATTAAATTTGGATTTTGATCCAGTTATGCAAATAACATAAATTGAAGATTTTACTTCACCTGAAAAACTTAAGCTTTATTTCTAGGTATTCTCCAGAATTGCAAGTTTGCAGCCAAAGTTGCAATTGTAGCAGTCATAACTTTCAACCTATTTGTGACATCAATGGTATTGTGCATTTCTCTCCATGCTCTGCTGGGTGTCATAACTATAGTGTAATGGAAAGCAATAAAAAGGTGATGCGTTTGTTTCTTTAAATAAATATACAATTATTATTTCTTTTTTTAAAAAAAAAAAACATTGGTAATGTTACAGAATACAATTTTTTCGCTCCCTTCCCAAATGTTTAGAATTTGTGTAGAATTTAATACATTTTTATATATTGAATGTGACCTAATATTCAGAAAAATATTTTGTTTAATATTTAAAAAAATTGCTATGAATGGTCAAAATAACGTCTTTCCCCTCCAATTAAAAAAAAAAAAAAGTTTTTGAAATCTTACTTTAAAGATGTTTTCTCCTTCCAAATTGAAAAACCCTTACTTTGTTGCTTATAATTGATTGAATAATGCCATGTATAAAAAATAACTGGAATAGAAATCTGATTCGAGATCAATCTACAATTTGTTCAATAAAATTTTTTGTACCTAAAAATTTGAAATTTTTATTATTTATGAGTATTTCAAATAAAATTGCTTGCTATGACTATATTTAAATGTAGATGACTATTATGTCATCTGTATGAAAGTACTGCAAATACATATTATGTATATATTATGCTAATTATATACCGACTTTGATTAAGACATAAAATTTTTTTTTTTTTTTTGACATAATGTTTGCTCTACTTTCAGGGTTTTCATCATTGCTCATGTGTTTCTTCTGAAAATGCTTTAAACATATCTGCAACAAGTGGATTTTGCTCCAAGGAATGTGATATGTTTTTACCATACCTAGGAATTGTTACATTAGCGAAAATGTTTTCTGCAACAGCTCGTGTTGGGAATGTTTTAGTTACTCTAAGGTCAGTTTAATAATGTTTGATACTTATTTTTCTTGAAAGCACATTTCTGTTACATAATAAAAAGGAAATACAATTCAGGGAGTCAAAGTTTTTTTTTATTATTTAAAATTTACTTTGTTAATTAAAATTAATTGTGTGAATGAATATTACCTCAATATATATAACATTTAGAATCACAAACCTCAATAATTTATAATACTTTATTTAAATGAATTGAATGGCTTTATGTTTCAATTGCTTATTTCTATATTAAACGAATAATTTTAATTGTCAAACTTTTTTTTGTATCGCATTTTTATCTCTTTCTAAATTCTTACTTTTAGCTCACACTCTCTCTATATATATCTTGTTCAAATTTTCAATTGTTAATAAAATACTTTTTATTCATCCACTCAAGTTCAAAAACATTTTTTAAAACTTGTAGTGGATGACACTTGATGTTAATACAGTTTTTTCAAATATTAATTCATTTATTTAAATTTCATTGGTGAAAATGCAGTTTAGCCCAACTATCTGGCACGGTTTCAAAAATTGCCAAACTTGGCAATTTCTTTAACTGAACATTAATTGATGGAAAAAATTTTTTCTTTTGCCACTTAATATTGTGATTCTGTCATATGTATATACATATTTATATTAATTGTAGTTATTTAATAAAAAGTAAATAAAATAAAAAATTTCTTTGTTGATCTAAGTAGGAATTGACTTTAAAAAAATTATATTATTTGTTTTAATTGCTGTTTTAAAATTGTGGCTTTCATTGTTATTTTAGATGTGTTGATGAAAAAGATAAAACATTAGCATTGGGTGCTGTTGAATTTATGATATCCATTTTTGGTAAGTTAATAATATTTTTTACAGATTTGAATATATTTTTTAATGTTAACAAATTCATTCTCATGTACCAATTTTTTTTTTTTTTTTTTTTTTTTTTTTTTTTGAAATTTTTTTTTAAAAATTTTAAAGGTTTTTTTTTTTTTTTTTAATTTATGTATTGTTTGTTTTCAATTTTTATTTGTTTTATTGGTATAAAGTATTCTTTATTAAATACTGAAACAGAATCCTTCTGATTACCTTAAATATTTACAATTTAGAAAATATTAGAGTTCTGTAAAACCTGATTAATCTTGTGTTTTATTAAATTTTATTTAAAATAAGCTAACACACTTGATGCATATTTCTAATGAAAATTTGAATATAAAAATGATATTTGTTTCGAAACATGGTACCAAATATCCTAAATTGTCTAGATATAAAAAAAAAATGTAACAATAAATCAAAGATTTTCAAATCTTCATTTTTAAATTATCAGGCATGTTAAATCTGTTGGGGCCCAAAGTCCTCCTGAGGGTGTGGTGTGGAAGTTAGGAGAGGGGGTGCCAGCTCAGGTGTCGTCCTCGTCACTTGACCGTGGTTCAAAATTACTTGGTCTGTCACCAATAGCCCTCGTGTTGCTTCTAGTACGACGTTAATAAAAAACTAAACTAAATCCAGTTACAATTTTTAATTAGAAAATTATTTAAGTATGAAAATATTATTTAAAAGGAATATATATATACAAAAGCTAACTATTATTTTTAGATTGAGTAAAAAGTGTGCTATTATCTGATACATTATTAATTAAAATATAAGAATAAGATGTCTATACATATTTTTATGTTTTTTGACTAACACCATTATTTTTAGCTACTATACCATATCCTCTATTGTATGGTCATGTTATCAATAAAGCATGTGTTTTGTGGGATGAATCTTGTGAACACCATGGAAATTGTTGGCTCTATGACAATGCTCTATTTCGACAATATCTGCATAGCTTGTCTCTAGGTTTTATCTTTTTGAGTGTTTGTTGCGATTTTGTTGTTTTCATAATGAGCTCAAAAATCTCTAATTTTTATGGTACAAATGTAAAAACTGCTGAAAATAATTTGCAAGAAGCAACTCTTTGATTTTTAAATTTCATAGTGATTCTAGTCGATGATGATCTTTTATTATATTTATAAAAGTATTTAATGAGTTTTTCATTCATATTTTATAAAGGTTATTTGTTTACATAATAAAAGTATATTACTGAGATTTTTACCTTAAATTAATACATTATTTATAATTTTTTTATCCTACCTTTCATGAGAAACATTCTGAAGATTTGCTTTAAAAAATAATGTATCCACCTACTGTGAAATACAGCTTTGATAATTACTTATTTTTGAATGTATTTTAAGATTCTAAATTATCTATGCCATTAATTAGGAATATCCTATTTTTTTTAAAAAAAAAATTATGAATTAATTTCTATAATTTTCTAACAATTAAATTTTTAATTTCATGTGCAAAGTAACCTTATTTTTAAACAAAAATTAGCTTTTATGTGGAAAATTTAAAAAATAACAATGAGAATAAACTGTACTTTTAATTATGCTTTATTTATTAAGAATGGAGATATTATCAATTGCTTGTAATCTAAATTACTTATTTCAGAATAAGTTGTTTTTTTTAAAAAAAATTCTGAAATCAACATACAGGTTGTATGTTTGTACATTGCATTAAAATGAGTTTGATCATTCTGGGATTCATTTCATTATATGAATGAATTATGTTTTTTGATATGATGAAATGTATCAAATTGCTAAAAGCTTCATTTTTATGTATATTTTTCTGTATCCCACAAAAAATTTTCAGCATTACTCCTTATGTCAATATAAAAATTATTATAATTTTTTAAAACTACATTCAAAATGCCATGCATATATTTCATTCCTACAATAGGTTAAATACAAAATAGTTCATGTAGCAATTTTTTTAAAGAAAAAATTACATTTATTTTTAAATGAATCCTCTTTACATTAGAATCACTGTTTTCTGTAATGTATTTTTGCATTTCATTTTGTATTAAATGTTTAATCCCAACTCATTTACATAAATCTCACTTACTTATTATATAATGCATAAATTATTTATGCGGGGTTTTTTTTGTGATATATTTCCAATTTCTATTTATTATAGAAAAATATGTTTAGGTTTTAAACTTATATCTGCTACTTTTTTATTCAAAAGTTTATCTGATATTTTATGTTCATATTGCTAATCCTTGGTTCAAATATATTTCTTACTGTGTGTATTAAAATTTTATTTATTTTACAATGGCATAATTGCATGTTCTGCATTTTTTGTTAACTCTGTTCATTTTAAGTTCAAATATAATGCAATTAAAAAAAATGCATGGTTTCTTACTTATATATTTATTTTTGCTATTTCATTTATTTGAAAATAATTAGCTAAATTATGTAATGTATATTTTAATTAATATTTTGTATTCATTGCTTATTGAAAGAGCAAATATATATATTGCATTTTTTCTGTGTATTCATATGTATATGATTAAAATACAAAATTATTTAAATTAGAATAATACTCAATTTAAAAGGTCTTTGCCAAAGATATCTGTCTCAAGTTTAATGCACAGTAAAAAAAAAAAAACAACTTGATAACAGCAATCTATTTCGATTGCATTTTATCCTAAAGAAATGAAAGCAATAAATAGATAAGCAGCTGATGTTTTTGCAATTGAAACATACAATATGAATTAAGTATTGTAATATATATATATGTCTAAATTTTATCAGGTTGCTATTCATCAATAAAATATTTTAATTTTTGGGTTTGAACTATATTTTCTTTCTCCTTGAAGATAATAAATAGCAATTGTAAATAAATATCACATTAGTAGTAAACAATGCAGTGAAAATGCTGTACTTGTGTAGCAATTTTTGTATTCATTAATGAGAATATGCATGTTCCAAAATATTTTTTCTATGATATCCATTACTCGTTAACCTGATGGTTTCTTTTAATACTCAAGAAAACTATGGCTAATTTTTGATAAAGAAATTATAATTTAATTTCTTAAATTGCATAGAATTTAATAAAAATGTTAATTTTTATATATATTTTTAACTAAAAAATTTCCACACAATTTTAAATTGTGTTAAAATTGGCAGTCTAAGATATCAATGAAATACAAATCTTGCATCATTAATCACTGTTAATAATTGCAACTCTTCCTTTAATATGCCATGGCCCTACTCCATTTTTAAGAATGAATGTGAAGATGTCTCATTCTAAAATAATAAATATTACATAAACAAGAATTTATGCATGAATTTTCTGAAAATATATAATGTATTCATATTGTATGTTTGTCTGATATTTTGCAAGGCACATCTTTTGGCTGTTAGGAATGAATTATTTAAAAACAAAACAGACTTGTGAAATGGACTATATTTCAAGAGCAAGGAAGTAGAGTACTCCAAAAAATTCATTTATAAGGAGCTTAGATTAAATAAATTAAATAAGTTTTATAAAAATGTCCAATGAGTGTAGAAAATCAAAGTGCAAAAAGGATCATAAAAAAGTTACAGAATTAAATGCTGTAGAAAAATCTTTCTTACTAAAAATTCAAGAGTTTTTATAGTTACCTTATTTCAATAAAATTGTGAAACTAAAATCATGAAATGAAGTTGAAAAAGCAACGTTAAAGATCTCATGACTGATTCTAAAATGTTTAATTTCAAAACAAAAGAAGAAAACAAAGAATACAGAAACTTACACAAACAATTTAGAAAATCATAATATTGAATAGAAGTCATATAACAACTTAAATGTTATTAGCTATAATTGAAGTTTCAAGATTTTATCCTTGAAAGATTTTGGAATTGTTGCATGTGGACAGTAACATAAATTCATGCAGTATGGTCCTGGAAGTTTGATAACTGGGATGCCAACTAAAGCATTATACATACTAGCATAGTTCAGATACACAATTTTATCCTTAGTTGTTGGTCGAACATCTTTTTGATTTATTATAGTGTAATTTTAAAATATTAGGTATAATAATGTACCAGAAACATTGATGCTTAAAAAAATGTTAATATGATACAGTGTTTTTTATTTATTGTGCTGCATAACAAATTTATACTTTATTGATCTGCTTTATTTCATTTGAGAAAATTAATGTAGGAAGTGAATAAATCGACACAATCACATTTTTTAGCCTTTATTTGGCTCATTAAATCCTTTAAATGCATTCATTGTGGAAGCATAAAGAACAGAATAATTAAGCTTTCAAATATATGTAACATTAATATACCAACATAGCAAAATAACATTCTAAGATTGTTCCACAATCTGTAAAAATAGAGGTTGACCACACTTATGTGGAGTGAAGTGGATGAACACATAGGATGAGTATATCAAAGGAGAGCCATTTGTAAAGATTCTTTCATATTTCAGATTATGGCTCAGTTTATTTTGTTTTTGCTTGTTTAGTTTTGATGTATCCTTTAATATATAACTCAGAAAAATATTATACATAGAAAATTAAATACAGCTATCTTTAAAAAAAATTAGACATTTTTTTAGAAGATTATAAATTAGATATTGAAGATGAAATATTTATAAAAGAAATCACAATTTTTAAGTGATTAGAATTTTTGTTATAAACATCCGATATAAAATTTTAAAATCTATTAAGTTTTAGTTTGAACCAAGACATAATAATAAATGAATTTTGAATTAAATACATAATTCAATTAAATTTTATTTTTGAATGTTTTAGAAAAACAGCTGAAATTTTAAAAAATATGAAGGGAAAAAAAAGGAGCATTAAGATTAATTATGATTTTACAACATTCAAAAGTAAAGAAAAATGATTCTGAGATTTTAGGTCCAAGTGCATCTTGTTGTTTAGTAATAGAAGATGGGAGGGAGGGGGAGGGAGAGATTACATTTATTGTTATTAAAATAATCTTTACAAATGGCTTTTCTTTTAATTGTAATAAAATGTTGTGAAAATGAAACACAACAATACATGGCACAAATGCTCTGTACAAAAAGGGGAAATGCAACACATTAAGCATTCAAGCATGTTTATAATTACATGCAAAGTTGATCATATAAGTCATATATATTTAAAAATTTCACATTCAACGAATACAGTTTCCAACAAACATTAGTCTATCATATAATTTTACATACATAAAAAAACAACAAATACCAATATCAATGAATAAAATATATGCATATATTAAATTTTTTGTGAGACAAGAACACCATCAAGGTTGTTCATTTTTTTTTTTTTTTTCCCCTTAGAGAAAATCTTTTTAGTTTGCTTCTTGCAACAAAATGAAGGGATTTATTACAATCTTTAAGAAAGCCTTCTTATAATTTTTAACATTCATTATTCTTGAAAATTTATCAATGTCAATGCTTTAAATTTGTGCTTTTTCAAACGATTGCCAAAAGCAATATTAATCAAAAGTTAATAAGGTTAAGTTACTATCAACATGATTTAACAATAATCAGAATATCTTAATATCACCAGAAATGTATTTTTAGTTTATTTAGTAATGTATTTTTACAAATTATACAACTGCTGCCTCTAACTTAGACAAGGAAACAACAACAGAAAAAAAGTTTAAAATATTATGATAGAAAAGTGTAATAAATAAATATATATACAACAAGCGGCAGTTTTAAAATGTTATAAGGTTTTTGAAAAAATTGAAAAAGAAAAAAAAAAAAAAACAATGAGATGTGTATTTGATTATATCAATAACATATATAAGATAAACACAATGAACATATATAGGACAAATCATTAAGTAACTTTAAAAAAGCATGAATATCATTAAATGCACAAAAAGAAAAGATTAAATAAAATTAGATACAAAAGAATCTTGTTCTTTTTATTTGTGTATAAAAAAAGATGAATAATTAATGCAATTTATTACAGTTGTATTGTTTAATCTGACATGCTTAAAAACTACGAAAATAAATTCAGGAAAAATATAAATGTAACTGAATTTTGTAGAAAAGACCAATTTTGTTGGCTTACAGTTCTTATTTAAAAATAATAATAAATACATGGTAGATGGTATTGAATCGCGGAGCATTGGATATTGTATGAGAAAATGAGGTTTAAATTTTCATTAGAAAATTGTACTATATTTAAGATGAGTTTCTACAAAATGTATGGAATTTTTAATTAATGCCGTTTAATGTAACAGAATCAAACATGAATAAATTGATTATGAATTCATCATATACATAAGATGATCATAATAACTTATCAGTTGATTTAAACTTAATAAAATTTAATAACATTGAAATAAATAATCAATAGCACATAAATGCCAACTAATTTTAAATATATTTTAAGATTAACTGCAAAGCCTTTCATAAATTCTTTTTGCATCTTTGGCAGATATACATACATAAATATATATATAAGAAATCAGTGCAAAACTCAATGATATAAAATGCTGTGTACAACAAATGATAATTACAACCAACATATATTAACCATCATAATAAGTACTGTCATCATGATCCAATTAGTAACTAGTAAACCCTTACACCTGAGTAATTAGCACAGAACAGTACTTGTTTAATTGAGCCTAAGTAGGAACCATTGAATGATATATATATAAAAAAAAAAGATGGCTCAAATTCATATTTTAAAACAATGACTTTGAAAATCACATTTATCAGAAGGATCCAGGATGTTTTGTACTTGAACATATTACGAAAAAAAGGTATTAAGAGTTTCCAGCACTTTTAAATTTGATTGCAACAAATCTTTAGGCAGAATGAAAAATTATTGATAAATATTTTTTTTTTAACGAAATTAATTAAGAAATATGAAGAACCTAAAAAATGTAGTTATTTCTGTGTTTTGCATTGCAGTTATGCCGAAATTCACAATGAATTAATCTTAAAGCAATTTTAATTTTGAATAGTTTTTTTTTCTTTTTGAAAATTTAATAGACTCGCGATATTCAAACTCACTAAACACGCTTTAA
The DNA here is from genome assembly GCA_019974015.1 of Nephila pilipes. NCBI lineage: Eukaryota > Metazoa > Arthropoda > Arachnida > Araneae > Nephilidae > Nephila > Nephila pilipes. The sequence continues at coordinate 916,739 of BMAW01042039.1, read as the reverse complement.
TACTTACTTTTCAAAAATTTACATCCATTTTATTACAAATCTCCAAACCTACTTTGAAATACTTTACAGATAATATTAACTATAAAATATTAAAATTTTTAGGCGAATTGGGTTACACACACACAAATAAGTTAATTCTTCAATATTGCTTTTTTCAAGAAACAATTTGATTTCAAGTTCATTAATAAATTAGCAGTTTTACATAAATTATAATTTGAAAGAAAAAAATTTAATATTTCATATTAAATTTTACTAAATACTGTAGGAATTATGATGTGTGAAACAAGAATATTTTTTTCATAAGCATTAAATTAGTTTTTCTTCATTAATCACGAATAATATTTCAACTAAAATTTTTAAAATAATTTATTATATAGCTTGTATAAATTTTATCAATATATATAACATTTCTCTTTTCAAAAAATTAATGATTATAATTTATAATTGTTCAATTCAGTACAAGTAATGTGAAAACACGATGTATTGTTTTATTAATTTGTATTAGATATCTAATTATTATTACAAAAAACAATTTAAATTTTAAAAAAAGGCAATATATAGTGATATTGATGCAACTTAGATTGATTGTTATATCTTGCATTCAAAAAAGCTAAATTCAATTGTCAACAATAGATCAAATGTTTAAATATTTGAGATTCAATTTTAAGTGTTGGTTAAAACACAGATGTATATTTCTTTAATCCATTGGACCCTACCCTTGTTAACACTACAAGTGTGTGTTTTGTGTATACATAAATAAGAATCAACATTAAATTAATGTCATTTTTAACAAATGTAACTTTAAAAAAAATATTAAACATCCTGGCGTCAGGGCTGATAAATTACAACCTGATTTGTAACAAATCATGAATATAAAACCACATGAATCACAACTACTCATATATATATTTATATCATATTATTATGTACTACTATATACAAATACATCGCAAATGCTAAAATTTAACCATTATTGTTCAAGACTGTTTTTGTTAAAACATTCATACATTTTCTTTAACATCTTACTTTACATATAAAGTAGGAAACGAAAAAATTGTGGATATGTTTTTTTTTTTTAGATATAGATGAGATGACATAAAAAAAAGTTTTGAACAATTCGACCATTAATGCATCATAATATTCTCTAACAATCGTTTTACCATGCAATGTAATACAGCTTGACACAACAGGTTGATTCACTATCAAGGATAACATCGAAGCGGGATAACAATCAGTTTGCATATTCCTCACTTTTCAGAAGAGGAAATAAAGAAGAAATACGATGTTATATGTTGAAAAATGGCATATTTACACGGTGTGAAAAAATGTCTTGAACGAAAATAACTGATAAGTACAAAGAAAAAATAATAATAAGAGACGAGGTAAAAAAAAAAGTGACAACTTTTCGAGTGGGATGATTTAAATGTTTGTACACAATTCGAATGAAATGGAATATTTACTTTTGTTTCATTTTTAAAAAAATGTACACGTCACGCAATAACAGCTGCCTCTAAGAATACGGGCATAACGGAATTGTATTTCTCAACTGATTTCCTTCTACGTTCCTAAATGTTTCCATTAGTTAATCATTTCACCCTTATCCATCCAAAAGATTAATTTAAAAAAACAAACCTCTTCATTACGCTCCCAAAGCAATTTAGATACTTTGCAGATAAATTTTAATATCCTTAAATGCATTAGAATCTCAATTGTCACAAAATCATACTTCAAAAAGGAAACCAATTCCCTATGTTCAGTTCCATTTTCTTCCCAAACGGTCTTGCTGCTGTAACTGCGAATCGGCTTGCTGATGATTTTTCAATTATGTCTGTTACAGCAAGTGGGCTTATGCTTCTTTGATCAGTACACGGCATCACACGCTGCTTTCTGATTGTGCGTTTGTCTCGTTGAAAGGCACAGTTTCCTCTACATCTATAGCTTCATCTTCTTCTTGGAACTGTATGGACTGCGCCTTCTTGCAAACAACGAGGTCTACACAGAAAGCCAGTGTCATGATGACGGCCGTCACTCCGTGGAAAACACCGCGGAATTTGGACGGATCGTAGAGCCGGCATGCACCCGGTTCGCCACAGTTGTCCTCCCAGAACAAACAGGCCGAGTCTACGACGGCACCGTAGATGATGGGACAAGGTACATTGCCTGCAAAATGAAAAAATTCAGGTATGGGCAAAGAATTTTTTTTTTTTTTAACGTTTTTACCAGTTATTTATTTATTTATTTTTTTTTCAAATTCACGGGTGAAATCGTATATTACAATAATACATACTGAAACTGCACATAATCTTATATCTAAAAAAAATTCACTGAAACGTGAATAAAAACAATTAGAATTATAATTAGTTTAAGAATTATGTGAATCAAATATTAATATATAAAGCATAGGAAATTGTAAATAAAAAAAAATGTAAAAAGAATATATATATATATATATATTTGAAAATTGCAATCAATTAAGACAATAAATGAAATAAAGTAAGGATATAAAGTAATCAAATTACTGTTCCACGCTTAGAAATTAAATGTAGAGTTAAAACATAGTTTCAATGGATCCAAATCATCCTGTTCATCTATTACTTCATTATAAAAAAATTGGTGAAGACCAAAAAACTATAGAACAAGTTAACAAATCCAAAGCACTGAGTAAGAGAAATACTAAGAAAAAATATTTTTTAAAATTTTAATCTAAAAAAATAAAAACAAATAAACTAACTTAAATTAAACACACAGAAATATATAACTTATTAATGAGCACAGAAGGGAGTTAAAATCTTACTAAAATAACATATATAATATTCCAGAAAGCATTTTACAAATGACTGACAAATATATATATAATTTTAAGATTCTAGAAACTTCAAAGAGATCATCTGATTGGAAGATGTAATTTGATCGGTTAACTCTCATACAGCGGAATGTTACGTCATATGGCCTCGTATTAAGTTATCAAACGTTATAATTATATTGATACTATATACACCGTAACAATTGATAGAAACTTAATAATAGAGAAGCGCAGATACAATATCAGAGATATTGTAAGACCAAAATAAATTAAAGTTCTCATGGGATGATTGTACAAAGAAAAATTACACACATATATGGCACTACAGTTCTGATGCTAAAGAAGTTTTATGTTCTTTTTCTTTTTAAATTTTTAACTATATTTTGCTCAAAAAATTTAAGAATGCCTCAATAATTCTTAATTATTTCTTACAAACTATATTATTTCAGTTTAATAGCAAACCTGCACTAGATATGTGTTTTCATATTATTAGAAAGCGTTCATCGTGATTTAAAAATGTTTAAAGATGTTAAGATTTGTTCGATTCCTTTGTTTTTGAAGTGTTAACCAAATCGTTATGAGTTAATTCTTATTAAAGTGGGAAGAAGAATCCAACGAACGTGTAAATTATGTAATAATCAGTCTTAAGTTTGAAACAGAACTTTGAATTACTGCTATATCTATCTTGCTTTTCCCGGTCTTAATTTTTAGTTCTTTTACACAACGAAGTTATTTAACAATTACCAATTCTTTTTGTTTCGAAATTCATTTTTGTAATTGTTAACTTCGATGCATGTGTGTGTACATACATATAATGTGAAAATCAATTTGATGTTAAATTGGCTGTTTTATTTTCTGCCTTATTAACCGGGGCCGCGGTAGCCTAGTGGTCAAGGTCGTGGACTAGCGGCTGGCGGTTATCGTTCAGTCGCGAGTTCGATTCTTGGCCGCCAAAGACCCGCCGTGTAGCCGGGGCTGATGCACGTTAAATCTGTTCGGGGTCCAAAGTCCTCCCGTTGGCGTGGTGTGGATGTTAGGAGAGGGGGGTGCCAGCTCAGGTGTCGTCCTCGTCACTTGACCGTGGTTCAAAATTACGAGATTCGTCGCCAATAGCCCTCGTGTTGCTTCTAGTGCGACGTTAATAAAAACTAAACTAAACTAAGCCTTATTAACCTTTTTTTCTATGTTTATTTTTGGTCGTTATTTTTAATAAAGGAAATAATTAAATTTGATTAGAAATGATCTTCATAAATAGTTCTCATTAAATTTACAAGCCTAACGTACAAAAAAAATATTAACTTCGAACTCTTCAAACACAGAATGCTAGTTAACAAAGAGAAAAGAATTTTTTTTATATATAAATAAAGCGGAGGCGAAATTTTTTTTTTCTCATACAAATTACACAAATTGCTCACTTCAAATTTTTTATCATTATGTGTCAATTTTTCTCCAAATTTAAGAGTTTCAATTTCTTATTATGCGAGTTATAAATAATTGTACATATTACGAAAACATTTTTTAAGGGTTCGTACAATTTCGAAGTCTTTTACTCTAAAATAATAGGGTATAACATAGTTTGAAATGCAGTGCGTCATACTTACCAAATAATCCTATAGCAAAAGCAATAAGTCCTAATGCCATAGCTTTATCCTTAGGTTCAACGCATCTAGAAATAAAATCAAATTAGAGAAATTATAATTAAAATGAATAATTAATTTTGAATACTTTCGATTTATGTAATTTTTAATACAAAAAGTAACTGAGATTCCAGAGAAGCAACGTTTCATACATGCTTAAAATTGTGATAAAAACTTTCACATACGTGGACTTAAGTAAATGAATTAATAGTTCTTCAACCATTAATTCACATTAAAATTATATGAATGCTTTTACACATAATTAACTCTAGTTTATTTTGAACTAACGCTACTCTAAAGCTAACAGCAGCAGAGTGGTCATAGTAGCAAGCTCATAGCCAGCATTGTTTCCGTTGAGTTGTGAGTTCGAATCCTGATGCCACTAAAGACCTGTCGTATACAGGGATAAATTTGTCGAAGCTCAATGCTCTTAAGTCTAGAGAGTGGGATGCCAGCTCGGGTATCGTCATCGTAACTTTATAACAGAGTTCTTGGTGTATTACTTTTCTACTAACCTCTTGGGGGCTTTCATATGATGTTATCGTATTTGAGAGCTTCTTGCGAATGAAGCAGGACTAATGTAAATTAGAGTAGAAATATAGCAGAATAGTGAGTAAGATTGATGATATAGTATTTATAAGCAGTGAAGAGTTTAATAAGATTGTTAGTAGTAAAAAGAAAGAGAGAGAGAGAGAGGAAGGTTTGACTCTCAATTATTAGTGTGAAGTGATCATTGAAGAATGAATATTTAGTCTGGATCTAACTTGCACGTCGAGTACTAATACGTTTCAGGTTAGTCAGTGGTAAGATAAATAACCTTACATTTATCTTCAGAAGCGGAAGCGTGACAAAGTTTACTCTACAGGAGTGATTAGCATCTTCAGTATTGGTCCTTTTAAAAACAGAATAATAAAATAGAACATCTTGCCTGATTATTTAGACTGTCTGCGTGAACTCTCATTTATTTGTGACGCGCGACTCAAATCCGAGCAAGTCGAAAAACCGCAACATTCCGACTTGACGTGGTTCAAAATTACATGGTCCGTAGCAAAAAAAAAACCCTTGTGTTGCATTTAAGTACAACATTAATAATTAATTAATCAAATCTACGTGGGTGTTTTTGGCGACGGTCCTCGTATTTTTGAGCCAAGATCTGCACCCAAGTTGATACCTCACTTCAGACATACACCACGAGAGGAATTATAAACCGAATTCCATCTAACCAATTGAAACTGCATCTTTGGTGGAATCGGGACTTTATCCCACGACTCAAATTAACGTTGCTGACCACGGAGCTTGAGGCATTAACCACTTGGTTGCCACGGTCTTGTATAGACAGTTAAATTAACAAATTGCATACCAAAAAATGGACATAAAATACATTTTTATTGTAAAATATTAACGGATTTCATTAAAAAACTTATACATAATTAATTTAACAATCAAATTTCTCCTTTGAAACATTTTTAATATAAAAGCAAAATATTTTTCTATATTACCTCAGTGTTAACAGCATAGATCCAACTTCTGACGTTGAGTGGACTAGCACAAAAATAGCAAATACAAAGATGTATGGGAGTAAATTGTTGCATTCCAGCGAGCAAAATCCATTAGTAGCAGTTACATTAACACCCAAACATAGACAGTCTCTATAAGTGTACTGAAAAGACATAAATATTACATTAATATGTTTGTAAAAACACAAATAACGTCAAAATTTCACTTAAAAAGGTACTAAAATATATATGCTATTTCCTAAATCCTCAAGAGATACAAATTGGTGTGTTTTAATAATAATTTCATTAAAAAAAATCGGAGTAAGGTTATAGTATCATGAATCATATTAAAGAGGTAATCTTACTTCTTCGTAGGAAGCACCGTAGACTTGTGTGCAGCCAGCTAAACAAGGTGACAAATAAGTAACTCCCTCACTTGTACAAATTGGGGCAAATTCTCCTGGTTTACAGTTACAAGTATCGTTGCAAGACTTTTGTGTGGTGTCTTCATATTCACTATGTGGATGAAAGATTGTTAGAAATATTTTATGAAAAATGTTTCTAGGTGAAGTGCACCACACACATTATTGAAAAAGGCGAGATACATGATCGACTATGAACGAATTTTCATATAAAGCAATGCAAGGGTGACATTGATATTAAGAGAACAAGTTTCAAAGATTTCAAAATTTAGATTCTTCTGAATGTTTAATATATTCAATACAAGGCGAGATACATCATCGAATTTTAAAATAAAGGAATATGTCGGTGACTTTAAAGAAACAAAATTTATAGATTTCAGAACTTAGAAATCTCTGGATGTTTATCAAACATATATTTTTTACGTTTAAAATGAGAATGTACAAAAACTAAACATATGATTATAAAATTAAGGTTGAATTTTTAATAAAGATTCAAGTTTATATATTTAAAAGGAAACAATGAGCAAAATCTTCCGAAAATTCAACTTTTGTCATGAGACAAAAGAATAACTCTACGTCCAGTCTTCACTTCACGATAGGCAACGATACTAGAGCTACACCGACATAGTATATATATGTAAAATAATGTTTAAGAAATGAATAAGGCCTAAATATTTCCGTGTTCTCTCAATTTAAACAAAGTTAATTGAGAGAACACGGAGTTTTCCCTCAGTTAATCTAAGTTAATTGTACAATCGAGAAATTATTAGATTATTGGAATTCTTATTTCGTAAAAAGACACGGAACACCCTATTCCGTCAATAAAAACTTTAAAAAAAATGTTAATTCGAACACATTCTCAGAAATACATTTCAATCAAAGATAATTGATTTAATTATTATGTGTCTGACGAAGGTGATACTCGAATTTTTGAATACGCGAAATATCCAATCGATGAATATTGAATTTGTTAATCAATAAGGAAAATTTCTATATTCTAATATATTTACCACATATTTTTTCAAATACAGAAGGGAAAAAATTTAACGAGTCAAGGTCCAAAATCGAAGTTATCTCACCTCCCGGCATTGAGTCCCACATAGCTATTCAAGGGGCATCCGAATATCATGAGGATCAACATTCCAATGGCATATAAAGCTGCAGAGGCGGCTATCCAGCGGGCGACAAATTGGGCATTGGGCTTGAATTTCCGCATGTACGATCCACTGGCGAAGATTCCGATTCCCATCACTAGAATCCCAGCAATTCCTACAAGAGAATGCACAACATTCTAACACCACTCAAATCGCTATGCATATTCAAAATTTATATTTGAAAGTTACTAAAAACAACTTGATACTTTCTTCACTTTTAATGTTAACTTGTAGCGCCTCCCTTTAATTACTTATTAAATCTACAGACATCATTAAGCTTAATCAAATAGTCAATAGGATTCCAATTCCAATTGAAGAGACGTCAGAAAAAGTACAATGTAGTTTATTCGGTTTCCTCACAGATTAAGCAATACCGCACACTTTCAAGCAACTTCCCCATGCCTGAATTCTAGCTTAGAATTAAACAATAAAGCTAACCAAATCATTCACACTGAGTGAGGACACTTCTCGGATACAGCAGATTCAACTTCTATTACCCCCTTACTCTAATTAGGAGTCACTTCTTAACAATTTCACAATTACAACAAATCAATTAACTTAGAAACATCTATTAGCTTCTCGTTACCATCTGTCCCCTTTATTCCTTTTTATTATATTTTGCTTACATATTGTTATCCTTAATTCAATTCATTACACCTTTTATCTTTATATAATTTGCCTAATCACGCTTCATTTGGTTGGAATTTTAAGCAATTCAAATTACAAACAGCCCCAAAGATAAGTGAAGAGAAAAACACGAATAGCCCTACGTCACAAACTATGTTTATTAAAACTTACTTTCATGCTAAATTGAAAACAATTTGTCTTTTTTATTTATTGCCAGTAATTAAATATAAAGTTAATTAGTAGATAAAAAAAATGTCTTAAATTCTTCCAATTAGTTTTATAGCGTCTAAGTAATATATATATTTTTTAATTAATCGGAAAATTAATACAAAATTATACTTACCTGAAACCATATTAGCCATAGCAGCAGTGAGCTGAAACTGACTTTCTAGATACTTTGGTAAAAATGTATATAATCCAGCAATTGGTAGAATGTGAAGAACACTACTAGCAGTTCTATACAGAAGAATTTCATTCTTTAAAAGCCTCTTGATAGCCGATGGGAAATCTAATCATTGGGAAAAATTTATAATTATTTTTTCTGTAACATTAATTTCTAATGTAATAAAGTAAACCAATCTATTATTAATATAGTAAATAGAAAAATACATTTTTCGATGCAATGATGTAATAAAAAAAATGACAATTCGTCACAATTGGTTTTGTGTGTGTGATTTCTCTCAATACGCAATAGTAAAAATGGAGAAGGATAAGAAATATCTTTCAGAGGAAGAATTTCTAGATTCTTTTTTTCAAATCTTTTTTAAAATTAAATATTAAATATAGGGTCGATTATGGAAGAAAATATCAGTAAGCCAATGAACAAATGTTGTTTCCTGGAATAATAATTTTTTTGAAAAAAAAGCACGTGATGTGATAATTACCTTTGAGGCTCGGTTTCGTGAGCTCTTCTTTGTGGTTATTGAAATACGAAGTGTGTTGGCACAAATGGCAATGATTGTTGTCCGTACCATTTGCTTGGGGCGGTGGACCGTTTCCATTTAGCTTGACAATCTTGTTCCCATTGTGGTTTAAGTTCTTTTGCTGAAGTGGATTGTGAAAGCAGGGTTTTGGCAAATTTCTAGGGAATGCCATCATCGGGAATGCCGTCAGGATTAAGGCGGCCCCCACGATCAGTACACCAAGCCACCAAGCGCCAAGCCATTGAGGATTATCCGTTGTGATTTCGGTATTTTCTAAAAGTAAACATTACTAATTTAATAAGGTCATCTAAATACATATAAAGCATAACACTTATTAAAGGAACGTATAACAAAAGTAAAAAGGTTTAAAAACTTTCCTAATGAGAAGAAGATAGAGAGAACACAAATTCATATCATTAAACGGAAGGAATAATTTCGTCAACTGAATATTTAAATCCGTAAATTAGGACTTAGAATGAGACTATCACAAATGAATATTTTTGAAAAGTTTTAAGGTTATATATATATATATATATATTACCGATATAAACACACATTATTCCGTTCCAAATTATGGAATAGTACTATTTACATTATTCTAAATTTTTGCTTTTCGTTCATTTGGCTTTCTCTTAAACATTTCTTTGGTTCTTTAATATATTGTTTTGATTTTTTAGTTTTTGGTTTTAAAGTTCGGATTGTTTAAGTATTGTTAAAAAGAAAACTTTTTAACTGATTTACATGTGTTAATTTTTTTTTATGATTTCCTTAAATATTTATTTTTTTTTATCTATTAATAATATTGATTTAGTGTTAGATATTCATAGATTAGTTATATGTTGTGATATGTACTATTCGTGAAGTATATATATGCCGATTTGATTTTGCATTTGTGAATAAATGATGATTTTTTTAAATTTACACAAATGAAATTACGTTTTCTTTGTAGAATAACATAAATAATAATTTTTTTTATCAATACCTTTAAACAATATTTTAATTGTTTTTTAACTAAAATAATATATTCTTGGTATAAAAAAAGGCAAGTTACAATTAATTTTTTCCATTCAAACAGTTGTTTAAAAAACAAGTTATTTTTATATAAACAGTTTTATTACTTATTATTTATAAATTTGAAATTTGCTCATACGTAGAGGATAAGACCGATTAAATGAAATTAATTTTATTTTGTATTTTAACTGTGAATTTTGAAAATAACAACCAAAAAATCGGTTTGTTAGTTCTAATTCCATGTAAAACATAGTTGACATTATGAGTTCTTAAAAGTTGCTTTTCTCTCATTTGGTGTTACTGCAGGAAATACGGTTTTACAGAGTTTCCTATATAGCTTCATTCAATAAATCGTTTTCAAATAGGGGGGAAATTCTTCAATATTAAAAGTTCTAATGCTTTTTGTGATCAGTATTGTTTTGTTTCAAAACAATAATGTAAATATATTATTGAATCCATTTGCTCCAATGTATTATTTTTTCATATTTTTCAATAGAGGTAACTTTGTATCGTTGCATATGAAACACATACACATTGATCTTTGTAGTGATGCGTTAAAACGTATTTTTACTTTGAATTTAATATCATCGCAAATATTTTCATTTTAAAAAGTTTTCTATGTGAGTTTTAATTTTAAATCGCTTTAAATATCAGCCATTAATTATTATTAAATTTATTCTATAATGTTAACAAATTCAATACCTTTCTTGAGTTTACAATATAAATAATGCTTATATTTTGATATAAGATAAATAACAAACTTACCGAAGGGAAAATTCACATAAATGCTCGTACAAAAAGATCCAAGTAGAAAACCAAAAACAGGGCCAAATATGCGTACACCAATAGTGATACCTAGTTTAAATTACACAAAGAGTTGCCAATATTATTTCTAAATACATTTAACGTATAATATTGAAAAAACAATTCTTTTTTAAAATATCTTTCTTGGAATAATATTGTCTAATCAAATGACTAAAATTTTACGACGTGAATAAAAAAATTTTTCATTTCACTACATTTAGCTTAATTTAATAAGAAAGACAAATAAAAATTTAGTTTTAGAACTTTAAATAGGGTTTACTGCGTTTTTATAGACTGTTCATTTAGAGATAAAAAAAAAAAAAAAAAGAATGAAAGAAATTTAAAATTATGCTATTGATAAAAACATTTATAATTAGTATTTGTAAGATTTTGAAACACATTTTTAACGGAATGTGAAAGATTGAACGAAAGAGATAAATAAGACTTTAAAAAAGTGTTTTCGAACAATTATTCATCACTGTATTAATATTTTCATCATATTAATAATCGATTAAAAATACAAGTTGAATAAAGCAATTAAGTGAAAGGAACGTCACTGTAAGTGCCAAAATAGTAAAAATGTTTTCTTAAAACACGCATTAAAAATTAAATATGCAGATCAAAATAGAATGATTTTAAAATTTAAGAAATAAACTCAAATTTCTCGAAAATAATTTAGTCAAGTAATTATAAATTTTGAATAAACGATTTTTACGTAAAACGATCGAAAATGATTTAAATAACACAATAAATAAAATTCAAATTGAAATAAATCGAATTATTTTCTCGAATACAAAATGGGAGGGGGAAAGAAACCCTCTCTCATTTTACGTTTTGCTCATATCTCAGTCATTAAGACGCAATTCCACGGTGACAACTTACCAAAATACAGAGGAGATTCCCTTGTGGCTACATTGTCATCAATATAAGGGATACCCAGAGTATAAACTGCTGTAGCACCTATTCCAATGAGCAAGAGACTCGTGAAGAAAATCACCAAGACGGTTTGTGTAGTTCTGGTGTGCGCGCCATTCTTGCTTCTTTCCTCGCAATGGTCTTGCTTGCTGAAGAGGGCTTCTTTAGATGGAGTAATCATGGGCGTCGACAATCCACTGTTGGAGGAGGATACACGAAGATCATCTGGAAACATAATGATGATTGGTAAATACCATTCCTTTTGGTAATGTAAAAACCATTTTTATTTCTGTCAAACATATTGTAAAAGAAAGCCTCACGTGGAATTAAAAGCATTTCACAAATTTTGAGGTATAATTCTAAGATTTCAACAGCGGTATTAAAATTCAGAATCAAATGTTCCGTCAGGCTGACAAAATTGAAGCCTGGTGCTATTAATTTTCGATTTATATTCTTTTGCATTGGGTAAAGCTTGAAGTATTTAAAAATTCTACGCCTCCGCGAAGAATTTATGTGAACCTTCTAGAAATTTATTTAATAATTATGAAATATAATTTTTACACATTGCCTTTGATATATCACTATAAGATTTAGTTATAATACTTTTGAAAGTTAAATATATTTTTCTGAGATTAAATAGTATGTATTCATTTGATAGTTGATTTCGGCTTAATCACGGCGATAGTTTTTTCCTTATGGTCAAGAAAGCAGCAATATAACGATTACAGAATTTGTTAATTTCTGTAGCAATTAATATTAAATAAATAATGCTAACTATCTCTTCCTATAGGCAAAAAGATTATAGAAAAATAATCTGGAAAACCTAAGTGGCCATATGGAAAATACTCAGTCCATCGGTGTAGATATATATCATTAAGGTAAAACTAAGTATAATTACAGTATGAAATCATCACTTCAATATACTTTAAATACTTCACAATTAATTTTAGAATTACATTAATAAGCTATATGGTTATGACAAATAAACACATTACGAAATACAATATTATCGATGTTATGTCCAGTAATTTAAAAATGGTATACATACAATAACAAATATGAAACAATAGATCAGATATTTGCCAAGGAAATTTTAAATTTTCAAAAATATTATCTTTCTTTTTATTTGGTTGATGTAAACAAGTGTGATTCATGACTCCACTTTCTCAGAATTTCAGAATATGATGATTCATTTATACTATTTCAATACATAAAAACCTTCAGAAATGTATATATTTCGTCAACAATATAACGAAATTAAAATTGTGATTTTTTTTTTCGCAGACACACGCACAAAAAGTCTACAGATCTAAACCGAGGTTAAAGCACAATGATATAAGAAAATCTTTGAACTTGAAAAATAAGAATTAAGTTCTTTCTTAACTGTTTTACTTTTCCTCTAAATGCTAAAAATGATAGTTCTTTTAAAAATAACTTCGGTATATCATTTTCAATCATAATAATAAAAAATACTTATAAACACTTTATTTTAAACTGATGTATAACAATTTTTTTTGTCAATTAATCTAAAATATCAGAAAATGTATTACAAAAAAAAATGTTACTAACTTATACCACAATATTCTTTACAAATGTAAATAAATTCATTAATATTCATCAACATTTAGATGTGTATAACATTCAACAATAACGGAGAACGACAGAGAAGCGTATAGTCGAGACCTTGTGAAAAAACAATACAATAACGCAAAAACAATACTGAAAGTTATAGTAATCACAAGTTGTGAACGCCATCTCAAGTGCCATCCATTATCTGACATAGATGTACGAGTAAACTGCTTCCACCGGTTTCGTGACAGTGTAGTTTTCTCTTAAATGTGTCCTGACATTGCACATTTAGAAGTTCATAGAGCTCTGCCTTTCCTTACCCTCACACTCTATCATTAATTTGAAAGGAATAAGATGAAAGATTGAGTCATGAAAGTACTGCCTCGTCCACACCAATTCGCACGCAGTGTGCTATTCTGAGCTTCGATAATCGGCTTAGACCAATAAGCACGCTAAAGACTTATTTAGAAAGAGTTAAAAAAATAGATGGAAAGTTTTTCATTATTAACGATATTCAAGCATACTCTTTTCTCACACGCAAGTAATCATTAACAACTTCAAAACGCTCGATTGAATAGGTTTTTCTAAATACAAGGTGAAAATTCCATCAACTCGATTGGTATAGATCACCAAAGCTAGTTTGTTAAGAAAATGATTGTAGAGAAATACAGCTCCTTCCTTTTTTATACATATAAACCATTTTGATATATTCTCGTTGAACGAAATCTTTTTATTTCAGAATAAAGGCGGCGAAAGGTAAATAAAAAAAAATATATCCTTTATAGAAATGGAAAATGAGGTATTAGGAATGGTAATGAGAAAAGAGAAAAACTCACCGTAGTTATTGTCCAGCTGTCCTTTTTTTTTTTTTTTTAAAAAAAAAAAAGGCCTGTAACTCGCAATAGCTTTACGACCGATGAGATTGTCTTCGCCTTCTTTGGAGCAGATTTACCGGAAGCAACCCGTTGTTTTTATATTGAATGGTTTCCGCTGTATGAATCTAGCAGGGACGTAGCGAGAAATTTTGCGGGGAGAGGGGTATCTCGTACTTCAACTCGTATCTCAAAATTAATTTCAAATTTTACTGTTTATTTTCAAGGTGAAAAACATACTTATTTAGAGTATGGGATGTCGAATAGTAATTTTTTCAAAAAAAAAAAAAGAAGAAGAAGAGAAGAAAAATTCAGTGAAAAAAGTTTTAGTTTTAAAATTTCAATATACAGAAATCCTTATGGGGGAGGATTTACAACCCCCATATTTTCCCTCTCCGTCGCTATATCACTGGAGTCCAGGCTTCAATAATGGTGACAATTCGAAGTAGGAGCAATCAAATTTTGATTTGGTTGCAAAGGGCTACCAAATCAAAACTAGCCAATGAATCAGCGTCAAATTTGTTTCGGTGTCGTGTAACAGATGACAGTACACAATGGTATTACCAAGTTGTCACAGCAATGCCATCCGTCAAATAACAAAAATATTTTTGGAACCACTCTCATATATCTTTCACAACGTAATTTTGATCATTCACGAGAAAAAACTTTTATTAAAGATTGGAGGTGTTTTCAATTTACATAGATTTTTCTCGCAAAAAAGTATACTTTATACAACAGTTATAAATTTTCCATCGTAATGCGAGACCCCATCTGATAATTGCGCAACTAAAAATTAATAACTATATATTCCAAAATGATTTTCACTCGATAATAATTTATTTAAACAGAGTTCTACATAAAATAGGCGAAGTTATCGGTGTTGATTACAGAGTCAAAAAAAAAGTATATATTAATTTTCCTACATTTAGATTGATTCAGAAACTACTTCGTTTAACAGACTGAAGTTATATAAATAATTTCAAATGCGAATCAAGTAAATAATTTCCAAATCAATTTTAAGGTCTCGAATAATCCGCGTAAAATTGTGAACTTCTCGCGTAGCATGCAAGCATAAAGAATGCTTCAACTGTATCATTGATTCTATACTTGAACGAAAATAATCGAATCATAAATATATATATGGTGTCAAAAAAATAAATAAAAGACGACTTGCACATTTCTACATAATTTTATATTCATTCCACGAGAAAAAAAAGAGCGTCGTGACTATAAAAGTCTTCAGATCAAACCGCTAATTTGCATTTGTACCAGAAAATCCAAAAAGGTTACAATTCCATAAACAAATCATTCCTTAGATTCTGTGTTCGTAAAAGCAGGTCGAATCTTAAGCAATCGTAGATGCAGATGTAAAGTTAACACATTTCAGGAGGAGAGCAAGTTTAAAAGGTAGTAGGTGAGATCTAAAAAAGTCTGGTAACTTCCAGAAGAACGTCCATGAGACAGGAAATGCTTCTAGAAGTCAAGGTCGCATTGAGTTCAACTGCTCAAAAACACCGTTAGCTCGCTTCGGCACCTTTCTGGGTGATGCAATGTTTTTACGCTGATTTCTTTTTCTGCTGGTATGTAGATGAGGAGTATTCAAGTAAGAGACGACATTTTTTTTTTTTTTTAGGTAGTCTTACGTGAATTTCTTCACATCACGAAATACACATCTGAAAAGCTGAATTATGATTGTGTGTCTTGCAATAATCATAATGAGATGTTTCTGAAATTTTTTTTTTTTTTGTCACCATTGAGATTATGCATCATTGACTCATGCATTTCATATACAGTAACCCCTGGCTGTACTCCAGACTCGATATATTGCGTACATGCCTTTCTTTTCTATCGTTAAGATAGAAAAGACCGGCATTTACATCTGACTTTTGTGAACATTGTGTACAATCGCAATTTAAAAACAAGAGAAATAAATAATAAAAATATTACAAAATTTTCAGATCTATTTTTTGGGATATATCTTATCACTAACTCACTTTCATAGCATTATCGCAAAAATTGAAAAGAGCGGCATTTTCCTCTGCATTTCGTGAACATTGTATATAATCACAATTTAAAAACAAGAGGAAGAAGTAATAAAAAATACTATAAAAATTTTCAGATCTATTTTTTTTAAAAACTTCATATCACCAACTCATTTATTTCATATCACTTACTCACTTTCATATAAATATCGTTAAGATAGGAAAGAGAAGAGTGTCTCCTAGATGAGTTAGTGATATGATGTATCCCAAAAAAATAGATCTAAAATTTTTGAATCGATTTTGTAATATTTTTATGACTCATTTCTCATGTTTCAATTGTGATTGTACACAATGTTAGAATTTGAAATGTCCGGATAATTTATAATATCTACGATATATGTTTTAAAATCTATGAGTAAAACTGTCAAGTCCAAAATTTGCTTAATTTATTGAATTCAATATTTTAATGATCTTCAATGGTTTACACAGAATTTGAGGAGAATTTATCAGTGGATTTTTGAAAAGGTGTGTAAAAAAAAAAAAGTTCATCTACTTAAAAGAATTAAGTATCATGGATCCAACTCAAAAATTCCAAGGGAAAAAAAAGAAAAACACATACAAAAAATATTATAAACACGTATTACATCGGATATTTTCCTTTCGTGAAAGAAACGTTACTTATTGAAAAATTTATTAAACTACTCTTTTGCAAGAATTAGGTATTAAAAACGTTTATTGAAAATAACCCGATTAAATGTTCATAAGATTTATTTATTTTTTTAAACTTTATCAAAAATTCCGCGTTTTCAATGTAAAAATAGTTATATTTCTTTGAGAAAATTCGTTGAAATGTTTAAAAAAATGGAAAAGTTATCAAAAATTTAAATTTTTTTATGTTTCAGTAAACAATCATGCTGTCTCTAAAAACACGAATATTCTAATTTGAAATTTTTAACGAATACAAATATCTGAACATAGAATAGGAGTATCCCAAAATAGAAAACGAAAATAGCCAATTAAAACATAAATAAAAGACTTGAGCATTCTTAAAATGGCAATGTCAGACTATACAACCAATCACTTTGAACAATAACATTCCAAATGTAACTTGCGTGTAGGTCTTATCACAATATGAAATTCTGGACATTTTCATATAAAATATATGTCGGAAAACAGAATACATTAATATACGAAACTTTCGCAATTACCACCGAATTTAGAAAAATATTGTTATTCAAATATAATTTACTATAATTTATGCGACGAAGGAGAACTCATAATATTGACCTTCACTTCATCTGCTTGGAAAGACAATGCTGCATAAGATATTCAAAAAAAAAAAAAAAAAAAAAAAATTCTAAAGCTGTTAAACACTCACACTAAAAGAAAGTTGTTCGTTATTTACGAAACTCCTGATTAAACAATACGTTCGTCTAAATAAATAAAGAACTCTCCAAGGAAGAGAAATAAATTAATTTTCCAGGTGAGTCGATGAAAAATCCAGACGTTGATTATATTTCCAAGGTAGAACATTTAGTCAAGGTTAATTTCAGATGTAATTATCATGGGTTATTTATGAGCACAAAACTCTCTACTGCTTAATGAACTTTATATTTAAGTGTGATCTTATGAGGACGTTGCAAAAGATATACGTGTTAGGTATGGGAAATGGAATTGAGGAAAATCACTGCAGTATTTGTCCGTATGGATCGTTTTTTGTAGTTCCAAGATTATGACACCCTTCGCAACCCCCAACAAATCAAAGCCATAACTTTTCCAGTCAATGAGACCGTCATCGCCTTCATTAGAGCAGATTCAGCAAAAGCACTCTATTGTTTTGATTATTGCTAGGTTTCCAGTGAAAAATAATGAATCCGGGTCTTTTTGACGGTACAAAGTGATCAAATTTGTTATGATACCTTTAACAGATGGTAGCAAACAATGACAATACCAACTTGCGTCAGAAACGCTCTCTGTCGTGAAAAATAATTACTTTTTGAGCCACACTTGTATATAATATTAAGAGAAAACTTAAGGGGGTGGGGATTTATATTTTATTAATGCAAGTATTAAAAAGCTGAAATTTATGATCAAATACGCAAAATCAAAACTAAGCATTGCAATAGCTCTAATTTGAAGATTAAATATAATTATAAAACTTCGATACTGCAAAAAGTAGATATGTTGGATTTTAATTAAATCGGAGTAAAAGTTTTACTAAAAATGTTAAGGTAAAAAATAGACTAGCATTCTATGTATTCGCGAATAATCAGGATGTTTCAAAATCATCTGTTTTTACCGAAAGATGGCGTTTCTAAGGCAAGCTGGTGTTATTTTTCTGTCCTACCAGCTGTTAAACAGCACTATCATGTATTAATTGTGATTTAGTAGCCAATTTCAGCCAAAGTCGTCTGCAATCAAATGTGTCACCATCGATGAGATCTGGATTCACCATAAAACACCGAAACTAAGCAACACTCAAACTATTGAGTTGCTTCCGGGTGAATCTGCTCCTAAGAAGGCGAAGAAAGTCTCAGCGGCAGGGAAAGTTTTGGGATGTGAAAGATTTCATTATCCAGGATTTCTCAGAAAAAGGGGAAACAGTCACTGGAACACAGTTATCGCTTTTAACTTTCCCATTTCTAACATGGGTATTTTTTTGAACCACCCTCTCAAAGTGGTCTTAAGTTATTAGTATCAGAAGTTTTTTAAAGCCTATCAACGAATTTCTGCAACAATTATGAATGATTTTGAACATAAAAAATATCCAATTTCATATTTAAAGTGCTTATAGCATTTAATACGTAACATTAAAAAGCTATTCGTACTTTTTATTAAAAAAAATTATAAATGCATTAAATGATCTTTTTTTAAAAGAACTTACCTGCATGAGCAGAACGGTGTGATCTATTGTACATTAAAGTTGGCTGGTCTAATCTCGTGTCATTGGTGAAGTTTCCTATAGATGACGCAAAATCTTCATGCGAAGAGTTGGATGAGATTAATGGTAAGGGTAAGGTAATCCTCAGGGAACTTGTAGAAGTCGGTTTGATATGGCAGAGTTTAGTCCTGAGTTCCTTTAGAGCAACTGTGGATGAGTTTTCTGTATCTGAGGTAGACCGTATAGGACTCGTTAAATCACTATACAAAAAGTGAGGCGTGGCACAAAAAATGGAAGCTACAGCAAATACTAGCATACCGCACGCTATCCACTTCGGTCTGTGGCCCTGTCCACCGTAATACGTTAAGAGAAGAGCACCGCCGATTTGACCCACTTCAGTCGCTGACATGATCATGCCAGTCGTCTTGCTCTGTATTTGATAAAGTTTTTCAATTGTAGTCAATACACTGACGAAGTACGTATAGTACATACCCTGAAGAACGCTTGTTAAGCAAAACACGGCTAAAAACACCTTCTTGTTGGCAAGTCCCTGGAGCCATTGGGGTTTGAAAGACCACAGTCCGCACGAGTCGTTTTTGTCCTCGGAAGACTCTTCCAGGTGCTTTTTAGGCGATGGTTCCGATTGTTTGAAACAACACAAGCTTTCTTTAACTAAGTTCAAGTGGTGGCCATTCTTCTCCACGTGGTGGCCGTTCTTGGAATGACCGTTGTTGAGGTGTGATTTGATGATGTGGCTCTTGGGATGACCATTTTTGATGAGGAGACTGCCGTGGCAACCGGTGGTGAGGTTCTGAGGATTCTTCAGCGGAGTACCATGACCGTTGGGGGTGATCATGTTGCAACAAGTTGGGAGAGGCGATCTGTCGTCGAGAGTTTTCAAACAGGATTTACAGGCGATACCTTGTGGAATCTTCCACCGTTCCATTAGTGAGATATGCAAATGATGAAATATCTAAACAAAATGAAAAAAAAATTATAAAATATAAATTTTAAAGATAATTACTTGATTAAACAAAGCACATACAACACACACACATATAATATATATATATATATATATATATATATATATATATATATATATATATTAGTGACTGTAATGTCAAATTGGTGTGATAGAAGAATCGATAAAAATATTTTACAGTAGTTGATAAAAAAAAAAATGATTCTCATTTCTTCAATGATTTTTTTTTCACTCCTTCATCAAAACGTTTCACTGAAAATTAATTTAAAGTCAAAGATACGATTATTTCTTAACATATGCATCATAGTTTCACTTTAACTTCCTCAAAGAGATTAAAAAAAAGATTACAGAAATAAGCAATACAAAAATATTAACTATTTCTTTGGTAAATATTTACGATTAAAGTCGTAACAAAATGTGATAAACAATTTTTTTTTAAAAAAAGGTAAGTTACTAAGTAATGTTTTTGAATTTGATCAAATAACAGTGCAAGTTTTTAGTCGCAATACAAAAATAAGAATTTTTTTTTTACATTCGTTTTTTATCACGAAAGTTATAAGTAAAAAATCTGAGAATACATTGGATGTTGAGAGACAAACTTTCTAATTCACGCACATATACACACAAAAAGACTAAACTGGGCGAGATCATATTTTAAATAAGATAAGTTAGATACCGGATGTTGAAGTTAGATCTATTGATGGCAATCAGGCAGAAAAAGAAGAAAAAACCCAGCAAATTCAGTAGAGCAGATTATTCATGATAAAAGGAAGGGGAAGAAAAAACGTGTCCACTTCAACCCGGAGATCTTTTTGAATGTTCACGGAGCTTACGAAGATGCTGTATTCACTCATGCTTTATATTTTTGATCATATTTTACGCTTATAGTCAAACAAAAGGTATTAAAGTACCTTACAATAGAAGCTAGTTCTCTTTGTTTATTTCAAAAGTGACCTTAACAACACCTTATCTATGTATATACTCCTGAATAAGAATATCAATCAAGGTCCCCTTACGTAAATAGGTTAGTGCTATTCGAAGATGAAAACAAAACGAGTTTTCGTCTTCGAAACAAATCCGTTTTTGCATGAATCAAGGCGAAGAGTTAACTTCACTTTAAATCCATCCCCAGAGTTGCATTCTAACGCAGGACGAGAAAGTGTGTCACTGTGGCAAGACAATGGTCGAGCGGCAATTAGACCAAACCTGACCTAATAAGCCGATCAACTTATCCACTGATACCTGGTTCAGGCGATGGTCGAGGCCAGGGTTACCAGGTCACTTTCATAGGATTTTATTGTTTTAAAATCGAGCATATTTTTTCCTATCACATTGCATGTACGTGCTTTCCTGTTCGTACGAAGGGCTTATGCTGATGTATCATAGGAAATGGAATAAAATCGTGCTGTGAAGGTAGTTCGAAATTATGTCAGACGATGCTTTTTTGCATAAATTAAAATTCATGAATTCAAATAATTTTTATGAATAAAAAAATGTATCACTTATACATTACGTGCAATAATTAAGATTGCCGTATTTTTTCCCTAGATACAAATATCTCTTAAAATTCGTTAACATCTTTTTGGAAGGTAAGAAACTTTTTGAATAAGACAAATTTTAATAAATAATATATATTTAAAATTATATAATAATAATCATATTATATAATTGCAATAATTTTTATTATTTTAAAAATGATAAATAATTTATATATTCCTTAAATACTAAATTTACTCAAAAAATTTTAATGTTTTCTGTGGAAAAAAAAAATGTTTTTATATTGCCTTCACACCATTTTTTCCAAGCTTATTATTTAAAATGTAATTTTACAAAAATCTAACTTGGTAATTTTTTGAGTGTTTTTATTAAATTTAACATTATTCGCTTAGTCTTTTTAAATTGATCGTTTTACTCAACAGTATAAAACACGAAATACATTTTTTATAAGTAAATACGGGATTAATCTCTAAAACTAAGTTACAAATCATAATTTAAATTGTGATTCCCACATTTACTGAAAACTTGTTTTTTAAAAAATTAAAGGAAAAATGTATAATAATAATATAGCGCATAAAAACGCATCGCATATGGATACGTAAATGCATTTACATGAACACATTTAATGTTCATACTTATAAATAATTTCTTACATATGTGCATTTCTAAAAATAGATACACAATTCACTACTGCACTTAGATGGAAAAACAAAAGAAATAAAAGAACATAATTTTAAGAGAAAATAAACTAACTTATTTATTTCTAATCCATCACATACAGTATTTTTTAAAACAGTGTTTGATTCTTCCTATTCGGTCGACAGGGAGGGAAAAGGTTCATAAGCTGAACCTCAATGCTAATGAGACACGAAAGCGTCACGCAAAAATAGTTTGAAAATTAACGCAGATGAATGCAGAGGGAGAAAAAAAAACATCTGCCTCTAATAAAGGCCGATTCTCTACCGTTAGGAGAGTAAAATGAATGTAATGAGGTCGTTTGTTGCTCATTGTTCATCAATGTGATGCGTCGAGTCACGTGGTAAACGCAGCATACAAAACAAAAGTTTGCGCGTCTTCTTCTTTTTTTTTTTCTTTTTTCTTTTTTAAGATCCGAGATGGAGATGATTTAAAGATTGCGCTTTTCATTGTACCAAAATAAACAATGGGACAAAGTAGACCAGCAGAGCTCGAAAACAAGGAAATGATACATAGTAGCAATGCATCACACTTTTCAATAGGACGTCTTCTTCATAATCGTCGCGTAACTATCACAGACTTTCTATTCATAGTCGGTCCACCATGTTGAGATGCTTGTTAGGTAAGATTATAATTAGGATTATGATTAGGTAACGTCTTGTTTGTGTTACACACAAGACGTTACAGGGAAAAGTTCAACTAGTCTCCAAATCAATTTGCAGTTTATGCATAATATTTTTCTTTTACGATGCCCTACTTAGTTCGTCAACTTATTTTTAAAAGTTTCATTGATTTTCAGGTTTACATAATATTCAATACATAAAACATGAAGAATATCATACATAATGTTATGCGAAGCGTATGTACATTTTTAAATTAGAAGAAATGATAACTTCCTAAATTTATTTTGCAAACATTGAAATTAAAAGGAATTAACAGATGTTAATGTAATAGACTTATTCAATTTACCGAATGAGCCTTTTCAGCATAATGCTGAAAATGCATAAGAAAAATATGTACATTTTTGGTAGACTTTTGGTTAACAACTTAAGAAAACATTTTCCTTGAACTACATTCAATGCAATTATCGCATTCATCACAATAATAAATTATATTTATAATATATATTACTGAAATACCTATTATTTAAAATAATTAAAAATAAATTAATTTTAACTGAGAAAATTATATGTTAGTCGAGAAAATACAGGTAAATGTGTTATTAATTCTTCATTATTTCCAAAAATAGAGAGAATTAAGAGAATAAAGTTTGATTTAACTGATGTAATTTCAAATTCGAGATTCTGTTCTATGTAAAATACTAAACATGAGAAATACTTGTTAATAATCGGTTTTATAAAAATCTTACACTTAAAGAAAAAGAAATGAACATTTATTCTATGGTTCCCATGATAGATTCTAGGAATTAATAATATTCAACAAATCTAGACAATTCATCTTAAAATAATAAATCAGAAGTTCCAAATGAAAAAAAAAAAGTTTTAATGAGTCATTTTCTCAATATTTTCAGAATAGCACAATTTTTTTTTATCATTGAAAATTCAATTTAAATATACATACCATGGGCAATATTGAATTACCAGTAATTAATTTATTTCTTAGAACAAAAGTTTTTAACGACTAAACAATTACATTTTTCTCACTATTTTTAGAAAAGTAAAAACTTTTTAAAACTAAAAATTCAATTTAAATGCACATACCATAAGCAATTGAACTACCAGTAATTAATTATTTCCCAAACAAAAGCTTTTTAACAACTAAGAAAATTACATTTTTAATATAATAACACAACTTTTCGAAAATATGAATAACTGCCAAAACTTTTTACATGAATCTTAGTATTTTTTATGTTCCAATATATATTTTATCTAACAGACTCAAAATAAGATACTAAAATTTAATGTCAATAATGACAAACATCATACCTAGTAATTAAAAAAAAATTAACCATTTTTCGTTTCTAAATATTATGAATTAGTTTGAGCCTTGTATAGTAGATGGCACCACAAAGATTGAATAAAGAAATCTTGAGAATTAGTAATTTGTCAATATAAAACTTTGTTTATCACACAAGTTAAAACAATATTTTTAGAATCATTTTTTTAAATTCTATTTCTAAAAATTACAAACATGTCATTTGTTTCGTTACCAATCATATAAGTATAATGAAATAAAAATATTTATATAAAAATATATCCTTTTAATATAAATGAATGCAGTTTATCAGATAAAAGAAATTTCTTCTATGATACAAGTTATGATACGAACAAAAAATGAATTAATTAGAATTCAATAAAAATACATATACCAATAGAAACTTTTTAAACATATTCATTGAGAAAATGTTTACAGAAAAACAATAATGAACGCCCTTTCCTCCCAACTTAACTTATTACAAAAATTTTAAAAGGTGGATTAATGATTTTTTTAAAAAAGGCCAACAAAGATTCAACGAGAACTAAAATTTTGTAGCTTACAATCCTTTCTGTGTTCCCTAAGTAAAATGCCGCAAATTTAGTCCTGTTCATTAAATAACTATCACAACAGTTTGTAAGAGACATTCTGCAAACATCATTTTCACGACACAACTTTGTATCAGTATCATAACATATTGATTACAGAGTATTTCTGCATCATTTAACAAATTTATTTACGCCGGTTTTTGAAAATAATTTCTCAAAAGAGATTTTTGTCCTCGTATAAAAAAAAACTCAGAAACAAAAATCACAGAGCATAGATAAATGAATGAAAATATAAAACCCCGTTATCAATATTTTTTTATTCAACCATTTGTGAAATATAATCAATGCTAGAAATATCTTTCAATGAATTTTATTTTACCCTTTTTATAAGATCTTATAATGAGTAACAAGTTATTTTAATTTCTCAAAAAATAACTAATTTAAGATAATTTACAATCTTGTTGATTTATTCGTCATCAGCTCTAAATATAACGCCGTAATAATTTCTTAATCTGATAATAAAAGCTAATCTGATTATTGTATGCTCCGGATCAAAGAGAAATAATTTTAGTTAGAATTCAAGAGTACGCGTCCCACATAGCTCATATTCTTGTTATTTATCGATAACTTGTACATAAAATGCATATAATATTCATATTTTCCTACTCTGGGCGACTGGCACCATAGTTAGCATATGCATATAAACGATGCCTGTTTTTAGACAGGCATACATTCCAGTAAAATGAATAAAATTATTTAAAATAAATTCAAAATGTAAATCACGAAATTAATGAAAAATTTGTTTTAGCTATAATGCATAAATTTTTAAAAACTAACACGTGCAGTCAAAAGAAGGAAAAGTACATCTAAATGCAAGTTTTGAATCAATTGATATTCCAAAGCATGATGCCAAAGGAATATTTTATACAAGGTTATTCTAAAGGATATAAACAATTAATTATTTAAAAACACAGCAATATTATGCAAGATCAGTTTTTTCCCCTTTCTCCCTCTCATAACTCTGTTCATAAAATTCAACTAAACCCCCTTATCTTATCTTTTTCAAAACAATTTTGAAAACAAAAAATTACAGCCTAGTTGTTTACTATATAATTACTAACTTAAATCAACCCCGCAGAAAAAAGGTTTCATGCGCCTGTCACTAACTGCACGTGTAAACGTGATTTCCGTTCTCAAAAAACTGGATCGGCTCTTTTAATATGGGCCACGCAGTTTATGAGGGCCAAGTCATAGAACGAGGGCCCTGTGCCCCTCCTCCTTTTTTGAATATGTCAGTGGATTTCCCACAAAGGGGATCCGGGATATATCCCAAGTTGTTCCGGCAACGCCTATGGGTTAATATTTAAACTGAGGTAGAATTATTCAAACACTTTTTTTTTTTTTTATCAGAAAACACTTTACGACACCTGCTAAGAATAGAACACAGGGTGTTTGGTCTTTGATATATAACAACGTTTACGCTATTTATATCGAAGATATCTAGCAGAAAAATGAAATGATTATAAATAACCCTTTCATTTTTTATTTTACTATGAATGAGTGCATATTTTTAGCAAAAATTAATCGAGATTTAAGTAGCAATATATATATTGTACATTTTCTGACTAATGACCTTTTTTTTCCTCAACTGTCTTAGAATATTTCGATTTTCCAAAGAAAAAAAAATCATTGATCGTTCCGAGTTTTCTGTAAGCGACGTTTTACATTGGTTAAGTGTTCTTACTAACAATCTGGAATAGCACTACTTCAACGACATAAAATTGAGGATTTAGAAAGAAACACTAATAAAAACACGAATAATAATAACAACTTTTTATTTTAAACACACACATAAGTGTGTATTTGTTTAGAATCAAAAGTTTTTACTATTATTCTCTTTTGCGAGCAAAAATTATTTTTGTTCTGAATAGAGTCATTCAAACAGATTTCATAATCCAGTTACCACAATATATTTGCATATATCATTGGTGATTAAAATAGAAAACTTCGCAAACTCTTCTAACGCTAAGGCGCAAAATTGGACAAAAGTTGGTTATTATCAGAATTACATTCTCTAATATTCTTACCTTTACTTAAAAACTTAGTTTACAGTCGCGAAAGGTATTCAAGACATAGCATACTTTTTCTTGGAAATTGTGGAATTCTTAAAGAGGTGAAAAGCCAGAAAAAGCTAAAAATGAATATATCATCAGTGGGTATTCTTTTGCTATTACTTTCCACAAATAAGCATAATGATTTTATGATTCATCAAATAACTGTTTGAATTATAAGTGGAACAATTTCAAAAATAAAGTAAACATTACATCACGGTAAACAAAAAGCTTAAGAGTGGCCGTAATGAAAAATATGAGAATATGTAGTGGCCATGTATTTACCAGATGTTCTGAAGAGTTGAACAGCTGCATCGAAGTAAAAAAATATATCGGTGGGAAATAAAGAAAGAAAAAAATGCTAGTAACCAATAGTCAACGTTCTTTTAATTATTTACTAGGTAGTCTCATTGTCATTAAAATGGAGAAAAAATTGAAATAAATAACTTCTTAAAATGAGTTAACTTTTTAAAAATCTATTTCGTATTAAAATAGCATTTGTATATTACTAAACGAGCGATTTGTAAATGTTACAACTTATATATATATATATATATATATATATATATATATATATATATATATTATTTCCCTACCTTTTCTCATTCTTGTTCTCAATATTAATTAAAGTAAACAAAAAGAAATATTTAAATTTTAGCTGGAATTTAAGGATTTATCACGAATGCACAAATAGAAACAAAAGTAAAAAGTGAAATGCATTAATTTGAGATTTGTTCATTGTTTAAATTTGTTAATTCTCGATTAAACATAAGTCACGATTAAACCCATGTAATTCAATTACAAAGTAATCTTTGTTGAGTAGGAGTAGAATTGAAACACATGAATTACAAAGGGAGAAAGGAGATATGTTACAAAGTATAAACTTATTTCTTACAATTACAAAACTTCTAATTTATTGTCATCCTTCATTTCCTTATAGTTACAAACAGTAATTAATTTTAATGACTTTAAAGTAGCACAGAATCAAATTATCTGAAATCGAATTTAGATTCACGTTTAATCACTCAAGTTCATTTCACGTTTTATTTGTAGAGCAAAGTAAATTGCTTTATAACACTTTTTTAAAGCTAACATCGTTAAAATTAAATTTTTCCAAAAAATATTTTTCTCAGTTAAATTACGGCTGAACAATTGTCTTTTTTTTTTCTCCATTCAATGAGAGAGAAAAAAAAAGCATTTTAAGGTGTAATAAAAATGCAAAAAAAAATATGAATGCGTAGTAAATGCTTAAATAATGGAGCAAAACTAAGGGTTAGATGTTGCGTTTCAGATAATCGATTTTTTTAAAAAAGATTTTAAGTAATAAATATGTAAGTTATGTATAAATCCTTATTTCTATTAATTTTGCTAAATTATTTATTATTGAATCAAACGCAACAGTAATAAGTAATATCTTTTGAAACTTAACATTTACATAACAATGAACATAACATTTTGAACTATATATATATATATATAAAATTCAGATTTGAGAAGCCATGCTTTCGCTTTCGCCATCGGGGCAAAAGCGAAAGAGGACGAAATTCTCCCTGCTTGAAATTTACTTGCAAGTATTTCTTCAGATCAATTGGTATTATATAGAGGGATCTTTAGGTATTTTAGCTGAAGCTGAATAATCTAGTAGGAATTATCGCTACAGCTTAAAAGGCATGTGAACGGCTGGCTGAGCAGATATCAAGAGCGCGGTATTACAAAAATTATGAGCTAAATTGGAATGGAATCAAAAAATAATGACGAACTCATTAGTGTGATAGTATAAGTATAGGGGAATTAAATAAAATACAAGTTAAATCATTATATATATATGTGTGTGTGTGTGTGTGTGTGAGTACAAATAGTGAATTTCACAAACATATAACATTATATGAATATCCAAAACTAAAGCAAAGCAATCAAGAAAAAAAACTAATTATTTAAGGAAACTACAAATAATCAAACTAATATTTATATAAATCAAATAAAAATGTACTTAAATAGTGAAACAATCTAAAATTTAAATCCTAAAACCCAAATATTGGAAACAACTATTAAAGAACCATACACTTTAAAATAAAGCAAAGTGATAAAGAAAAGCAAAGTGATACAGAAAAGCAAAATTTAGAAAATTGAAAATAATATAATTAATGCGGTTCCATATTTTGGAATGGAATAATGGGTTTTAATTCCGAAATTACTGATCACACCACCACATTTATTACATTATAGAAACAGATGGTAACAAGCTAAAAATCAGCAAATTCGGAAATTAAACCACAAAAAAGGTAAGCATAATAAACACTATTAATTTCACTAAAAAGAGTAAAATCAAACAAAAAAAAAGTTAAGCAGTCTAAAACAATATATATATGTGTGTGTGCGTGCGTGTTTGAGCGCGCGCGCGCGCGTGTGTGTATAAGAAAAATGTATAAACACAAAACATTTTAAAATTATTTAAAACAGAAACAACTAAGAGAAAAACCATATAATTAAAGAAATAACCAAAATTGAAATGAAAAATTTTCAAATGAAAAAACTTATGAAAACAACCAAAAATTTACTTAAATAATAACCAAACAATGTAGAATTAAAAAAAAAACACAAATTATCATTACAAACTATTCAAGAATGAAACCTATTGAATCAAAGCTAAGTAAGAGAAAAGCAAAAATTTTAAAAAATGGAGATAATGTAATTAATAGTGTTCCATACTTTGGAATGGAATAATGAGTTCACATACTGACAATAACCAATATAACCGTCACACACACACATTTATATATAGATTATATATATAAATGTGTGTAAAATAATTATTATATACTTATTTTATACCTGTCTCTCACATAGATTTAAAAATTTAACAGTTGTATATGCGGAAAGTCCCTAGAAAAGGATTTATTTGATCAGAAAATATCAAAAAGTTACAATGTTACATCGTCAATAGAAGTCTTATGAAACTTATAATAATAATAAAAAAAAAATATGGAAGAACAAATCAAAACATTTAGTTACCAACTCTTCTTAAAAGGAGAGTTAGTTATGTATCGGTACGGAAAGAAAAGATGTTACAAAATGGGTTAAATCGTCACTTAACGTCACTTTCAAGGTGATCGAATGTAAACTAGTAATTCTTGTCAGTTCTTTTTCTAATAAAGTACAATTTTAGACAAGGTCAAATATAACGGAACAGTTATTTTCTCATAGAATTTTCTCACATTCTGTTTTCTGATATGATGTTTACTTTATACATTTCGAATTTTGTCACGAATTAAAAATAGTTAAATAAGTAAAATGTTATTCAAAATATCCAATTTTTTTTAACGATCAAGAACATTATTTCGAAGCTAGTCCGTAATAAATAATTATTATCCGTAATCTTTTCGACAAGGACAAGTTTATGCTAATATCTTTCAATGTCTTCGAGTTTTAATGTTAATTCGTTCATCGTTAATGGTCTTAACGTATTTCAGGATAATGCATTCGATTATTCTCATCGTTGAAAGTATTAGAAAGCAGTTTCATCCTCGTGGTAGCGGTTTGAAATCAAAAATTGAAAAATAAGATCTTAATTACAGATGAAAATTAATTCCAAGGTAAATACAAATTTCGATTCCATTTTTTTTTTAATTGGTAAAGTATTTTAGGAGAAATATGACTTTATAATTTAATGACTTTATTATACAACCGATATAAGACATTCAACTACATATAAGACAAATTAAATTGCATACAAATCAAAAATATTCCAAACACATGTTTATGTGATACATACAACGAGCGTTTATGTGTATCATATGACATCTGAAAGAGTTTGTGATAATTAGATATGAATGGTTCTACAACAAATATTCATTTGTATTTATCATATATACGAATCTGTTCAAATTGGATAACCTTGTGATTGAATGAATAATAGTTTTTATGTGGTTTATAAATATTTAAGAGAAATAACAATGAAATTTTACTTTACAATCTATATACTTTGTCTTATTATTTAGAATAATTAAAATAACATATTACATTTTATATATTTCGTCTACTGGCTGGAAAAAAAAGTGGATAAAAAACGCATATAATAGACCGAAATCCACTATCTACTTCGGAAGTTTTTATTTTTATTGCGATTGATTGATTGTTTGTTTTTTAAAGTCGCACTTAAAAGAAAAAAGATGGCGATTGGTGACGGACCTCGGAGTTTTGAGCCTCGGTCAAGTGATGGCATTTGAGCTAGCATCCCATTCTTCACACCACTCCTATAGGAGAACTTGGAATATTGAAGGATTGAAAGCGTATCACCCCCCCTACATGGCTGGCCTTATGAATCAGTCGAATAATTAATCTGATTAAGAGATATTTATAGATCCATTTTTATATCAATAATATCAAATTCAAAGAATTGTATAAAATTTATCAACAAACTGGTATTTATCGGATAACTCCATTTTTCAGATATCGTCAATATTTAAGAAAACCCAAGGAATTGAAAAAAATCGATATAAATTGGTTAATCCAGTTATTCGATACACGCTTACATTGAGTCGGTATTATACATCTAACAACAAGAAATGGAACAATTAAATTGTATACTCGCATTCCAAGAGTTGATTACAACTTAATTATTCATTCAATTTGTAATTGAAGAGAAAAAATTGTAAAAGGGAACACAAATCTGACAAATACTCTCACATTGTCAATTACATAATGTTAATGAGAAATAACATATCTAAATGAAAGCAAGAAAAAAAAATGTGGAAAGAAGAAAAACTAAGTAAATTTTTACACTTTGAATGATTTTAAACAGTAAGCATTATTGATACAAATATTTCAAATAACCTTGACCTATTGAAGGCAACATATTTCACCCAGCATTTTTTCCCTATCCTTTTCTTCGTCATTGGAAATGTTTTCTATAAACATCCGGCTGGCTTGTGATAAAAATACGTCTATTTTTTCCCTCTGACTTTTTTTTGAAGATATCATCTTTCAAAACCTACCGCTTATTCTCACAATTCCGCAGAAAACATCGGCAAACAAGCAAATGTAGCATTCAAAGCCAATGAAAAATATTGAAAATACGTTATCGATTCTAGTTGAGTTCCTAGAAATGATGAAATAACGCGGAAAGCTTTATCATTTAGGGATCGATGAGACACTGAAAGAAATTAGGAAAAAAAAAAAAAAATTAATCTATGTATACTCTAGAACGTACAAACTGTTAAAATATTGCAACACTAATTAACTGAATTCCCAGATTAGATTAACTGAAATCTCAACATTTATTACGAAATTATAAATTAAGTTTTAATAAGCGAGATAGGTTCTGGGAATATAATTGTTTTTTAATATTCTGAATATTTCAATTATCCTTATGCATTTTATGAAATAATGATAATTTTCCTTCTAATTAGAGTAAAATTCTCACATAATTTTGATATTGTAAGAACAGAAATAATACTACAAAAGTAAAGAAAAAAAGAATACGAAACAAAAATTCAAGAAATGGAGGAGGGAGAGAGAGATTAAACTACTTCTGAATTAATTTAAATGTAAAAAAAAAGTGCAGCAACTGCAGAAAAAAAAATCATTTTATTTCTAAAATTTGAAAAAATAATAAATTGCTTTTAATAAGATATCTCTCTCTCTCTCTCCCTATTAAAGCGTCTAATATAAAAATTTAAAATCAAAATGATGTTAAGTTTTGGCTCGGTAAAAAGAAGAATAATTCTTCACGAGCTGCCGTTCATTATGGTTAAAGAATTAAAAAGAAACATAAAAATTCGTTACAATATGGTTTCAAGTGAAGAAAAACATCGCAAAGATTTAAATCATTAATTAATACTCTGCAACGGATTTTTAATCAGACACAAGCCTTTAAAAACAATGCCAATTAAAGTACCTGATGCAAATATTTTAAATGCTGGAATTTCTTTAATGAAAAATATTTAATTCGTTTTCAAAGCAAAGATGATTCCAGAAACTCTTTTGCAAAGGATATAAATTTATATTTAGAATCATAATAAAAACACTTTTTTCAAGATTAGCTTAAAAAAGGATAGATTCTATGGAGGCTCACGTCTGAGCTCTGTTACAGCAGACAGAGAGTTAAAACGTAAAAAAGAAAATTGATGAACGAATACAGGATGAAAAATATAAAAAAAACTCAGAAAAACGCATAATTATCCAAAAAAAAGTTTTCATCATAAACGTTCGATATTATAAATAAATATAACAAGCTAAAAATTGATTACTTTCTAAGAATTGTTTTCGAAGGTTTTTTTTCGTGGTTTTCACCTTAATGTGAATCAAAGAAATACCTCCACAAGAAGGATTTAAATTTATTTAGATTTGTGCTAATTGCTTCAATCTCTCTCAGAAATCTTCTTAAATCTTGTTTCAATAATTATACAAAAACTTGTGTTTTTAAATGAAAAAAAAATTACTTTTTCAATTTTAATACTAAAAAAAAAGCCCCTCGATTTTAATAAATAATTAATTCTCCCTAAAAGAATTATTCGTTTATATTTAAAAACAATTCATTTTGAGAAAAGAATGAAAATTATAAACTCATGATAAAATATTTTTTTTATTTAAAAATAAGAATAATTATTTTATTATTACATATTTCGGAAGTAATAGTGGGTAGCCGTTGTAATACGATTGTCCATTTGGTAAGCATAATACAGTTAGAGCTTTTAATCGACATTACGGCTGTACCGAATTAGATATTTTGACGGATTATCGACCGTCAATATAGTTTTAATGGGAATACCAAAGATAGAAAACAGTAGATAAAAATTTAAACGGTTATAAAATGTATTTCATGTGTTTACGAACATTCTGAAAGAGGGTAGACGATATAAATGTCCGACATAGTGTTTCGTCATTCTAGCAGCAACTAGAAAATTAAATTCAAATAACGAACTTTCATTCAATTTAATGTAGTTATATTGAAGATTAAAAAAACATCACAAAAGAAAAATTAACACATTACAATAATAGTTAGAGCAAGTTGTGACAAGTTATTCTCATTTTACTGCACATTACACTGAAAATACACCGTTGTAACATTGTGCAAAACTCGAGAAAAATTCGCTAGAAAACAAGAAACACTCTTTAGAAATGAAATCGACAGTCACAATAAACACTGGATGAAAATGCGAGCAGCGTTGTGTCTTGATCAACGAACATCACAATCAAAAAAAATCTGAAAGCGAACAGTCGTGGATGTCGCATTTTTTGTAAATGCGACAAATCTGATTAAAAAGAAAATCTGCAGCAGCTAATTTTTAAGTCCACTAAATCTAGTTCTCGATTCCTCCAAAGATCGATAGAATATAGGCGCATGCGTATATCAGCTAAGTCTCCAAAATTATTGTATAATTGTTATGAATATATATATATATGTTATATATATATATCTCTTATTATATATATATATATATATATATTATTATTATTATTACAATTTATTTCGCTTTCCAGCATTTATTTTGTTCATTATTTGTGTATTTAAAAGCATCTCTTTTAGATAATAATAAATATATATATATACATATGACTAAAAAATGTACCATTTACGAAAATATCTTAATTTTCTTTTTCTCATTCATGTTCCCTCCACGTTTCATTTAAAATTTCCAAATTTCTTTTAATAGTTTATAAAAAAAATAACTGTCATTATTTTTAATAAAATTCAGATATTTAAAATTAAATTCAGATATAGACCTCAGAAATGGAGCATCCAAAACTTCTTTCACATTCAATACATTTTTCCGAATTTTTTAAAATCGAAAAATGAAATCACGAAGTTCTTGGTGAAAAAAAATTTTTTTGAAAAAAAAAAAGCTCAAGTATGAATTATAGTTCTTCATAGTAATAAATGCTTTCCAAGCTATTAATGGAATCAAAAATAAAATTTCACACCAGCAATCAAGTACTACTTATTATTTCTGCATAAAATTAATAATCAGAATTTGTATGACAGTAAGAAATGTTGGAAATGTCCCAAGCAATCAATACTGGGTTCTTTTTATTAAGGCACGTGTTCTTCGACAACTGTTGCAGGATGACAGTTCTTTTTATTTCTTTCTGCTGTCAGATTGTCTTCAGTTTGCACACTTTCTTCCTGGTTATTCAATTTGTTTTTTTGTTATTATATGCCCTATTTTATTTATTTATTTTTTTTCCCATCTGCAATACAAAAGAAAGGACAGCATAAGATATTCAAAAACGTAATTAATAATATTATTCTTTTATATCGCTGCAAAGCTACTATCGAATTTCCTTTAAAAATAAAACAAAAAAGGAATCTAGAATAAAAAGAAACTGATATGTATTTCGGATATATTTTAAAAAGATTTGAATGAACAAAGTTTCTCGTGAACACGATACACGATAATAATATAACAAAGCGAAACAAAATGTTTCTTATGTTTAGACAATTTATACCGATTTTGAAATTAAAACGCATGATAAAAGTACAAGCAGTCAATAAATACAAATAAAAATTTAACAAAAAATAACGCATTTAGTTTAATTGTTATTTCAAAAAAAAAAAAAAAAAAAATCACTTGAGTTTAGCGGAACAATTTAGAGTAAAATTTAACAAATGCTGGAATGTATTTGCTTTCATTTCAGATGTAATGCTGAACAATTTTATAGGAATAATGCAAAGCGAAAATTTTTATAAGCACAACTCAAAAAACGTCATTCAAAAAGTGGAACATTTATTTAGTTTTGTTCTTCCCATATGTTTCATTAATGAAACATGGGAAGAACAAATAGCATTTTTTAATGCAATTAATGGAAATAAAAAGAAAGTTGTTTCGAGCACTTTCCCTCCGAATTAAATTAAAAACAACCGAAATTTTTTTTAAAAAAAACCATGTTTTGAGTACCACATGACCAAAACTGGCAGTCGCATAATTTTTTTGAAAAAAGTTGATCCAACATCTGGTCTCTTTTTTTTAAAAAAATTCCTCTTTACATATTTAATAAATTTTATAAAATTATATAATAAATTTATTATAAATTTTAAAATTTATTATCTTTATAAATTTTAACCCAATGTAATTTAAGTATTAATGGATTAAAAAATAACAATTCTCATTAAAATAAAAAATAAAAAATTGATTAAAATCGAGAAATAGTCAAGAAAAAAGTTTTTTTTTTTTAAAATCGGATATTTTCATACGTTCGCAATAAGTTTTATCCCACAGCCACAGTAAATACACGGGTTACACAATATTCACAAAAATATTTCCTATGTTAAAAGAGTGAGATAAAATGAATAACACACACAGCAAAAAAATTGTAGAGTAAAACGTTAAAGCCAATAGCAGCTGGGGTTATACGCTGTTCACAAAAAAATATTCTTTGTTAAAAGAATAAGATACAATAAAACACACAAGCAAAAATTACCGTAAGCATAACGCAGTAAATACCTCTCCCCCTAATCCTTCTGCAGGGCATACATAGTCTTCACAAAAACCTTTTTCGTTAAAAGAATGAGATAAAATGAATATTATTACGAAAATTTCCGCTATTGATATTCGAAAAAGAAACCTCAAATATTATTTGTATTGAGATTATTCTCAGAATTACAAAATTTTCTCTTTCTCATCAAAAGAAATTCAAATCCAAGATCATCATTTCACTTTTCAGGGTTAGAGTCTTTCCATAGCTGAGAATAATCAACAATGCGTGGCAATACCGATCCATTACCATCAGGAATTTGAATTTTACAAACTTACCCAGATGGAGACAATTGAAGCGACGCCAGCGCCCCCTGGCAATCCGGAAATCTTGCTGTGGGAATATTTATGGTCGACACGCGGTTTCAAGGTTAAGTTTCTTTTTAAGATGTTTCGTTATTATTTTCTTTTCCAAGCAAATGTTAAATTATACAATTATGCTCAGAAGATTCAGGAAACGGCAAGAAAGACACGCATCGACGAGCTGGTACGCATACTTTTAGAATTTTTTCCTGTTTGTTCTCGCGGGGGGGCCCCCGCGCGCGGGGGGGGGGGGGCTACTTTTAAAAATCGGAGTTGGAATTTTGATTGGGTCGGTTTGGTCGTAGGAAACGGCATGTAGAAGTCTTTGTACCGTGAGTGGTTTCAAAATATCAATATTTTAAAAATATTAAATTACTATATTATTGTAACCAAATTTGAGCTAAATTATTATTTGAGATTTCAAACGATGAAATAATCTGAATTATGCTATTGAAAGTGAAGTGCTTTTAGGTTACCCTTATTCATATTAATTATATTTAATAAATAAAATTCCCGCAGAAATTTTTACTATAATTTTCAAATCTCTGTACTGCAAATCCTAAACCTCGAGAAAAGATTTTTAACAGTCTACAAATTTCATTTATATTTCGAGAACTATTGCAATTTCACTATTAAACCAAGTTAACAATAAGATTTAACGTTGATTTGTACAATTTCAAAGTATCAGATATAAAGGAGGGAAAAAAGTGTTGCTATACTTTTTATTCGTATAGATGCTTCAATATCATTAATAAACTTTTAGTAGCAACTAAGTACTTTTTAAAAAGCCCCTTAATAAAATTCCAAATAAAAACTTAAATTTTAGCAGAAATTACACTTGACTGAAAGGTATAAGATTAAATTTCAAAATTATACCTAATTTTATCAGAGTTATCATATCCTTTTTTTATTTTTAAACAAATAAATTTTTACTTCAACAACCCCCATACACATTATATATATATATATATATATATATATATATATTATATTTTTTTTTTTTAAAAAAATGTACGAATTTCTCCCAATAATCGATTATGGTTATTCAAATAATCACTTAAATACATATTTTGTATAGATATAAATATTTTTCATATTATTTATATAATGCTAAATAACCTGATAATTCTCCAGAATAATTATATAAAACTCCTAAATTTAAGAGTACTTTGATATAATGTTTCTCGAAAAAATATATTTTTACTCACACAAAGTACCTTTATCATTAAATTCTCCTACAAATGAGACCAGTCGGATTATTATAACACACTTAACATAATGGAGAGATTATTTACACACACTTTCATACACTAGCAGAATTGAAAAGATATAATAAAAAAAATTTCAAACACATGATTATTGAAAATAAATAATTTCTTCGTTGTTATTCCATGAACATAAAACACTAAAAGAGTGAAAACTAACTAGACTTTAAATCATAATAAACAACATAATTTATTAAACAACTCATTACGTACAGAATGTAAAAGAGCTGCCTTACTCAATGAAAAGAGACTTCCATCACAAAAAAAAAAATTAAAAAAAAAAAAAAAAAAAAAAACCCGCAAGAGAGAAACACTAAATTCAATTCCAAGTAGAATTATTTTCGACATAAGTACCACCCACCTCACATGAGAGACCCGGAAGACAAAAGTGTTTCGCCGATTAAAAATAAAAAAAAAAAAACATCTAACTGAGAAAATCGTCTGCATATACAAGGCTTTAGTTGGGCAACTGAATTCGAAGCTTTATAATTTTCCATGGAACAGAAAAGAGACGGAATCAATAACAACGTCTGGTTCCAGATTTCTATACAGTAATGTCTAGAAGCCAGTCTAGAATTATTTGCAAGAGGGAAAATGAGGTGTCTCAGTGAAGTCTAGACTATAAAGCAGATTGGAGCAGACCAAGGAAATATTAGGTTTGTTAAAGTCAACTCATCAGATGTGTGTCGAATTTCACTTCAATTTCCCCTCTCCCTCTCATCCTCGTCATTATATGATGAAAGTGTTTTTTCCCCCTAAATATATAACGGTGACAATGGAAGTGAGGAAAAGGATAAACAAACATAATACGCATGGATAATTTCCAGAAAAAGAAAGGAGATTATAATTTCGCGCAAAAAAATAATAATAAAGTTTTCTTAAACAGAGGGTTGTTTCTTTTAAACGTTTTCTAAAATAATTGTTGGAGTTCATTTTTAAATGGATTTCAATAAACATTATCCTCCATTTGTGAAATAAATATTAAAAAAGAATTTGGAAGGGGGGGAAGAAAATCGACAACTTTTTTTTAAAGAATGTAAATAACAAAAGGAGAGAAGGAAAAAAAAAAAACAATTAACATTGAAATATGCAAGTGTTACAATTTCATTTCTTCAAGGACAAATTGACATTGGTCACTTTTAAACATAAATCAGTATTTAAACAATTTTTTTTTTATTTCATTCTCTGAATTGCCATGAATGAATTCAAATTTCTACAAGCAATATTTAGAATAAAAACGAAATGCAGATTACCTTTAAAATGCAATTATTGGGAATGAAACAATGATGATATGTGTATCATTTGGTTGCACTCAAAATGCAATTAAAAGTTTAGTATAGTCAAATTAATGTTCGTACAATATATAATGATTTCATTCATTTGTTTTAACTAGAATTACAATAACACATATGCATTAATTCTGTATTAAGTATATACTTGTATCTAAGTACAGCTTTAAAATAATAATAATAATAATTATAATAATAATATATATATATATATATATATATATGTGTGTGTCGAAGAAATAAAATAAAATGGGGTTTAAGTATGCATATTTTAAATATATTTGCAAGGTTCCCTCAATTGACACGACGTTTTCAAAACGTTTTGAATGCTTAGGGGGGGGGGGGAAAAAAAAACAGTTTTAATATCACCATGAATGGTTGCTGGTAGCTATCGCAATGTAAAAATAAAATAATTAAATTTTTCGTTTACTAAACGATACATTCATTGAGTTACGGTGAAATATTTGGGAAGAATACATGAAGTTTGGGGTAGGAGTGAACACAAGCCACATTAAGTGTTTCAATCAAAGTCTGCATTATTTCTTATTTTAAATAAAGATATATATGTGCTTAAATATTTACATTGATTACCATGACATATATCTTTCTTTTATTTGAAATAATTAATAAAAATATTTTTCTCATCTCATAAATACGACTTTATTTCGTACTTTTTATTACCCAATTTATTAAGACAAAAAAAAGATGTGTTTCTTTCTTTAAATTACCAGTTATCGTCGTATTTTCTTTATTGGCATTTTCAAAGCCAACCAGTTCCATAATGATAACAAAAGAAGAGGAAAAGAAAAGAAAACAAGGTAGAAGGCTCGAGAATCTCTGTTTTGTCTTTTAAAATTTTGTCTGACTATTCTGTTTGATTTCTAAGAAAGTTGAAAATTCTTGGAAAAGAAGGTAAGGCCAACGTCTTCCTGGAGACGTTTGCTCGTCATCGTATATTCAGGACTGAATTGTGTGATGAAGCATGCATGTATTAAAATCAGCCTTCTCGCTCTACAACAGAAAAAAAGCACAAATATTTATACTTGAACGTCTCATTCTTACAATGTTCTCTAGAATTCAAAACAACTTCTAGATAGACAAAACAAACCCCCTTTGGACTTAAAAGTAATTTATTCCGGGATGTTTTGTCGCCATTTGGTAGACGTTCATTTCTTTGACTGAACAAAAAAAATTAATTGAGGATTACATTGCTAATTTAAGGTATAAAGATGTCCCAAATAAAAATATAAACTGATGCACTTAAACGAAATCATTTTAAGATTATGGAGTCATGGACGTTCAAAAATTCAAAATTCGTCAAAACTAAGATTTTAATTCTTATGCTAATAATATTCGATCCATGTTAGAGAATAATTGTGTCGGAGAAATTCGTTATTTTCATCAATAATTCGTAAAATATGAGCGATATGGAAATTCAACATGGTACTATATAAAATTCGAAGGGGTATCATATTGTTCTGGAAAATTTTAGTATGTTTCAATATGTCGTAACTTTTGAAAAATATCTGTTTAGCAACTTTTTTTTTTGCAAGAGAAAAGTAAGCGTGAAAATAAAATTTGGAAATTTTCATAGGATTTTACTAAATAATAATGTCTTATGTGTTTGATTTGCGTATGAAGCCAAGTAAATATATAAAATCCAGAATTTTTATTTCATTTTATATGAATAAATATTTAAGCTGTGTGTGTATCATTTTCTCAAATTGTAAAATTTCTCATTTCATTCTCACGTAAAATGTTCCTCCGTTTCATATTATGTCGTATTTCTTCGAAACTTGCATGAAATATATGATTAACAAATCTGTACATGAATTTTATAATGAATTTAATGTATTACAGTTTTAGCTCTTTGGAATGCTTTGAATGCGTGATATTAGGCGAAAAATGTTAAATAATAAGAAGCAAAACTAACTCAATATCATCAAATTTTTTTCTGCTTCTAAAATACATGCACAGATCTGTTTTTTTTTTTTTTTTTTTTTTTTTAAGAAATTCAATTAGAGATAGTTTTTTGTAAAAAAAAATAATAATAATAAAGACAGACTTATGTTGGTGAAATATGGAATGACCGCTCTGGCTCTACCAAATCTAATTTTAATTCATTAAATTAAACATTTCAGAGGTCAATTGCATGTCCTTTAAACAGATTTTTAAAAGATTAGATTTCAACAGTTTCATCGTTAAAGTTCTTGCAATAAAGAATAAGTAAATAAATAAATTTACAAACATTTTCTAATACATAAAATTTCAGTATTCATAATTAAATGCATTTATTAGACAAAACATTATTTATTTCATTGACATTTGTTTTCCTTGAAACTGCCTCAACACTTTTCATTCGAACAAAAGTCTAATAAAAATTTCTTAGATTATTATAATTTGATATTTAGAAGAAAAAAAATGATTCTTTTTTTTTAATGCATTTGCATGGAGAGTTTTAGAACTTTGTTGACTATTTAATGAATAATTCTGATTCTTTGTAGTTTGAACTATTAATTTTGAGTACATTTTTTAAATTATTCTCTCCAATAATAACTATTTCGGTAACAGACATGCATTTCAAAGTTTTTTTTAAAAAAAAACTTCATTCACAAAAATAAATTTGATTAGCAAAAAAGCTTGTGAATTTCATTTGTAAAATAAGTAGACAAGGTTCACTAAAAAATAGAGATCCATTAAAAACAGGAATAATTGTACCAATACTTCATAAATTTGCATCATTCTCCGTAAAAGTTCTTTGATATACTTGAATACACATGAATTGTCGTTCGCGGTGAAGTATATAAATAGTTTGTGAATACACACTCAAGACAATACATTACGATTTCTAATGTTAAGGTTGCCAAAAGCGCTGTTTACAAATGCAAAAGCAAACTCATTTTAATTAACAGGCACTTTCACTTCATGCGTAAAGCACTGATTAAAATGTTCCATTAGAACTGCCAACTCAACACTTAATCAGAATTCCAGACAATCTAACATAGGGCAGACGTGCGAACGACCAAAGGATAATTAATTTCACCATTCACTTCCGAAACGTCCATCTGTGAATAATTTGAGTAGACAGAGATATGAATTTACAGTTTGGGAGAATGGAAACACACATGCAATTTACGCAAAATTCTCCACATTATTAAATCACGTCTTGTAGTAACTATTGATTCTGAATCACCAAAACTCATGTGAAAAGCTTTTTGGGACTTATGCTAAATATCAATCATGTAGTACAACTAGTTATTTAAGCTGGTGCAAAGCTAATACGACTTTTAGAAAAGAAGCAGATTAACAAATAATTTTCGTCTTTTGCTTAATATCGAGGATTTAAAAGAAAATGTTTTTGAAATTTGTTTTCAAATTTTTTCTGAACGTTAGGCATTTATTGCTATGAATTAGTTCAACGCAAAATGCAATATATATATATAAGATCATTAATAATAATTAAAACGCAAGATTTTTCTATACATAATATATATTTTAAATTATATACCAGGACATGATTTCTTATTGTTTCCTTAAAAGGCATCTATTTTAATATACGAAAGAAATACAAGTTAATTACTTAATTTTTAAATACTTTTTTTTTTTTTTTAAATATTATGTGAAAATAATTTCGCAAATTGTCTAGTGACCGCGGTAGCCAAGTAATTAGTCGCGAACTCACGACCGGCGTTCTTTCCATCTTTTGTGGGTTCAAGCCAATGATGCCACAAAAGAACCGTTAAATTTGTCGAGGCTCTCCCATTGATGCGGTACGGAAATTTAGAGAGGAAGGTGCCAGCTCAGGTGTCGTTACTTGACAGATGTTCAAAATTACAAAAACTTCGCCAATAGTCCACGCGTTGCTTCTAACAGTGGCGTGAATAAAATAATCAGTCACAAATTATCAAACGTTTATTTTTCCGAATGTGTGATTCTACTGACTCTAAGTAAAAATAAATTCTTAATTTTCTTCAATTAAAAGATAAAGCATTAATATTAATTCTCATAATAAATTATGCATGTCATATTAAACAATATGATTACATTTTTTGAGGATAATGATCATTTATAACGGATTATTTTCTCAAAATTAACAAGTCTTTTAACCATCAAATAATTTCCGAAATTAAATCGTGTTTTATTGGAAAAAAAAAAACATATTAAGCTCATTTTCTACAAGTTATTTAACGCTTAACAGTGACTTTACCTTAAGGAAATTAAATACGTCTAATAATAAATATATCCATGTAGAAAAAAAATGCAAGAATGCTTATGTCATGGTAAAAAAAATGCAAGAATACTTATTCGGATTCAGGGAATATTAAATAAAAAATGAACAGGAACTAGAAGTTCTGCGATTTCTTTACAAATATTTCAGGAAGTTGATGAAAATGTGTATTTTAAGTGGACACATCTAGGCGCGCTAAATTACAACTGCAAAAAAACAATAATCCACAAACCAATGTTTCCACAATGCATTTTTTTCTTCACACCCCAAATCCACACTAGGAAAACTCATAGTGAGTAACCTGAATACAAAAAAGAACGTTAAATAT
This sequence comes from Nephila pilipes, assembly GCA_019974015.1. Taxonomy (NCBI): domain Eukaryota; kingdom Metazoa; phylum Arthropoda; class Arachnida; order Araneae; family Nephilidae; genus Nephila; species Nephila pilipes. The sequence continues at coordinate 872,985 of BMAW01042039.1, read as the reverse complement.
TACAACTAACAGCACTTGATTGATTGTTCAGAGAGAACCTTATTTTCTTTATAGGATTTTTACAGTCATTTTTATTGTTGGAAAGAACAGAAACGATCAATTAGTGTCATTCTCAACTCAACGACTGCTTTAAATTCATCAAGTGTTTCGAGGTCTTGAGAGATGATCTAATTATGTTTTTCTCATGATTTCACGCTCTTGTGATTACTCAGCGAGAGGAGAAAAAAAAGAAAAACTTTTGGTCGCGATCGAAAAAATGCGTTAAGTAAATTTACGAACCAGGATCTGTTAGAAGTGCAAAAGAGATCGAAATGAGACGGTTTTCGGAATTTTTAACAATACATACAAAAATTATTTTATTGTGCGTAGAAAATTCAAATTCGTTTTATGGGAATTTTTAAAACCATATGGCGGGAGCCGAAATAATATATTCTTCTTAAAATATTTAAATCAATTTTAAAATAACAAAACAAAAATGTGAATTAAAGTATTCTACATATTACAGTTATACATAAAATTATTATTATGAAGATAGTTTGATAAAGCATCAACAACAAAAACAGACTTGATTCGTCTAGACATAATTTCGACTTGATTAAATTTCCTGAGCGCATTATTAAAGGCTTCCATACATTACTTCAATAGTAATGAAAACACAATGATAAAATATAGCGCAATTGTAATTAAATAAATTTTGCTTCATTAACATCATATTGAAGTCTATTTAAAAAAAAAAACTGTTTGAGATGGATATCGCATTTTAAACCGTGATCAGACGACAAAAGACATTTGCCTATTTAAAAACTTCCACTGAATCGAATAAGAATTATAAGGTTCAGTTAAATTTGTAAACAAAAATTAAGAAAGAAAATTATTATTAGATCTCTAGATAAGATAAAAACTTTTTTAACATTTTGTACCATCGTCCTATCAAATTTATTAGATTACATATCAATGACTTTAATGCTCGACTTAAAAACAAATAGAATTTTCAGACTTAGGCGTTTAATATTTCATGATCAGGTTTGATTTAGATGCTATATTGCAGATTATTACTGTCCTACAGCAATTAATTTATCATTTATTTGATATGAAAAAAATTCCCAAAAAGATGTTTCCATGGCCGCAGTTTGTTAGATAATTATTCTGAAAAAGAATATGTCAATGTTTGGGACACACACACCCTGATTCCTTTTAACGCATAGTGACCGACAGACACAGAGAAGCGTGACAAAATGATATAACTATCCGTATTTAACCCAAGCGGCAACATTTGGCGAAAACCTGCAGCCGCCTGAGTTTTGGCGACGAACGTTTTATCGATTTGGCTGGAGTCTGAAAATCGCGACGTGAACTTGACCTCGTTTCTAAATAGGTTCTAGTTGCAGGGCCAAGGTTACAGCAAACGCTCGTCGCTGTTGCTTTCACTGCCAGATGATGCTCGGGAACCGTAACTAGTGGCGTTTTAATCCATTAAAAGCGCCTTTTTCGATCGTTATCTCATCGCTTCTTAGAATAACTGTGGGCAGAAATTTCCTGCCCCTATGTGATAAGACGGCGGACGCGTGTCCCGTCACGATACGATGGCGATCATTTTTCGGAGTTGGCGATAATATGTCCATTTAGAATTACATCTGCAAATTTGAGCCCTCTTGAATTATTAATGAGGAAAAGTTGATTGAAGCCCGGATTGGGGTTGTGTAAGTGAACAGTGGTTGAGTGTTATGTTAATTTTCTTAAAATTGTACGCGGTACCCTTTTGTTGGGAGTTCTGATGACGGAAATGGAGGAAGGTTGGAATTAAAGGGGTGTGTTTGATGCAGAGATTTTCCGCTACCTTTGAGATGTTGGTAAGAGAGATACAGAAGTAATTCACGAGAAATAATATCCTATTTTTGTATTACGTGTGACCCTGAATTTTTTGCGGAAGTTTTTTTTATATATATAAAATACAAGTACTTTGTTAAAGTGCGTGAATGTAATTTTCCAGATAATTTTCCCTTTCGATACATCGGTTTAAGAAATCGAAATAAATAAAAAAAAATTATATATATGACGTAAAAATGAATTTTTTTTATCATTAACTAATTTTTCCATAGATAATTTTAATTAACAGCGTACACTATCACATTAAAAACACACAAGTTCACGTAAATTCTTCAAAAGAAAGAAACAAGAATCCCCAACAAAATATAATGTCAAAGTAACTATGTAAATTTCAGATTATTTATTAAAACTACATCTGATTATTCAACTCTACATAAAAAAAATGCAAAACAAATATGAATAAGAAGTTTAGATGAAATAAATATGACAAAATTAATAGTTTACACTATTTTATTCAGAACAATTCAAAAGTTTTGCGTTAAATCGGGATAATACTCAGAGTAAGACTCCCGCAGAGCAGTATATTTTGCGTGAGCAACAAATAATTTTATAAAAATAAGAAAATCTTTGAAAACATTTAATGAATTTAGTAATAACAGACATTGATTTAAATTATAAATTAAAGTATATTTCACTTTTCTTGAATTATGATACACTCTATGCTACTTTTAAAATTGAAATATATGTCTATAACGTTTCAGGAATTCTAATTTTGTTCGTATCATTATTAATAATTATACTGCAGAAACTAAACTTATTTTAGTCTAGTTTTAGTAACCGTATCCTACATACGCAGTACGCAAAATTTTGGTATTATAAATATGCACCCCCCCCTAATTAAATAGATACACAGTCTTGGAATTTCTTTGACAAATGAATGATGTTATAATATTATTATCAATTAAAAAATTTAAATATTAAAATAATCCAAAATACGTAGGCAGATAAGATTATTATTTTTTTTATAAAGATACATTAATTATGATGGTTAAATAAGTTAAAAATTCTTTGTTAAAAGTGTTAAGCGTAATATTTGGGAAATAAAGCTGAATAGAAGTAATGTTGAGATTTAAAATGTCTACAAAACAACTCAAATAGAAAAAAAATACAAGGCACTAGTTTATACTTTAAAAATATAATGATTTTACTCTAAGACTGTCTTCAACTAATGTCAAACAACCCTATTTCACCACTGAACATATTTTCAGGAAGAAAATTTATCCAATTTTCATATAAATATGTGACGTCGTAACACATACATCCGTTTATAATACAGCATTCTTAAAATTTAGAAACATTCCAAAAATACATATTTTTCCGCTAGAATACCTACAGTTTGAAACACACACCAAGCATTACAGTGTAGGAGACAAGTTATGGAACACATTTTACACCAGAAAAAAAATAAATTGACTCATACACAAAAGAGAAGTGTTTAATAAAATACAATAGTTTCTAAAGGATACTGAAGTCAAAATATAATGTTAATGTTCGAACAATATTCTATCAAAAAAAAAAAAAAAAAAATTCCAACTTTGGGTTCTATTCTTGAACATTATGCGAAGACAGCCTTAAGTATCTTATGTATGAGATCATAGAACTTCTAAAATGCCAAAATGGAGGAGAGTAGATCATTGATGTTAAATAACTTCGAATTAAATAAAACTGCAGGAAGTTAATTGTCAAGAAAAACTTAAATAATCGAATAAAAAAGCAACGTTTTTCAAAAAGTTTCAGTAGGAGAGATAGACGTAAATGCAAGAATTATTTAGATCACGTGATATTATATTAAGGAATCTTTAGGTATTTAATCTGGAGACGGGAAGTCTAAGAAGCATGAGAAACGCTGAGTGAGCAGATTAAGAATTGTATGATTGAATAAATGAAAAGACTAAATGGAATTGTATCAGGAAGTAAAGACGAACTCCTTGCTATGATAGTTAAAGTATAGAATAAATAAGGAAATTAAATTTAAGTGAAATAATATATATGTGTGTGTGTATTAGACTTATTTACCTTTACATATTTGGATTCATTTTGGTAAGATTACTGGCAAGTTTGTGATTGTCTATGTAACCTGAAAATATTTAAAATGTTGTTATAATAAGAATAAAATTGCTTAAGATTATTAACCACATACATCACACAATTCAAGTTTTTTTTTTATAAATAGAAACTTGGTAAAACCAATGCTAATCAAGCTAATTTGAATTAAGCATAATATAGCAATTTTATTGTGTTCTATTCAACAAATTTAAACTGCCAATCAATTTTATCGAAAGAGAAAAAAAAAAAAATCCCCCTGAAAATAAATATGCAGTTGAAATATTTCTGACTGTCAATTCAGTTCACAATTAAGGTTAACTAAAAGTTTGAAAATGAACATGTTTAAATTCAAAAAGGTTAACATGTAAATTCCTATTATCCCTAATCTCTTGTAGAAAAATAAAATTTAAAAAAAAAAAAAAAAAAAAATCAGAAGTAGTGCTTAGACATGCATACACGAGTACTTACATGATTAGTAATTCGATGAAACCTCTTATTTTCGCTTCGTTTTAAACCTCCTTAAATCCCAAACTAGCTCGCTTAGACAAAACAGAGACCCATTTACTACTGTAAAATTATAGAGGAGGAGTACTGCTGGAAAAGTTATGTTAAGCAATCGTTTTCTTATCAAGGACAAAGTTAAAATTCAGCGGAAACAACCTTGAAAATCTACGGGGTTTGTCCACGGTAAACGCCATTATGTGTGCTGCTCAGATTTTTTTTTTTTTAAAAAAAACTTTTGTTTTGTTTGTCATCGTTTTTATTTTTATTGGTAGCAAATGTAATTTCTAAGCAAGACTGGCAGATTTTTTTTTATCTCGTTATAAAGTCTTGAAAATAAAACTAAGCTTCTTATTTCTTTCACAGGTGATAATCACTTAAAAATAAAATTGAAAAATATTTTCTGCAAGAGGATTTAAGATTTTCAGTTTACTTCATTTTGAAACGATAAAAAGTTTAAATATTTTTCGAGGGATTCTCCAAGTTTTTATTCTTAGATTATTATTATTATTATATAGCATTCAATACGATTATGAAATTTTCCCATAATTATTACATATTAATGAGAAAAAATTAGTCATATGTTTATGCGTAAACTTTCGTTTTACAGATTCTTCTATGACGTATTCATTGTCTAGGCAAAATAAAATTGGAATTTTCATTAGAATTAATAAAGGTATTTTTAAATTACATTAAAAATCTTAATTTCTTATTATTACATTTAAATTACATTTTAATTTGAACAATAAACCTATGTCTACCTTCTACTAATTACGCCCCGTGAATATAGTAAATATATATATAGTAAAACACTAAACAAGACATATGATTAACTAATGTAGTACTTAAGAATGCAGCAAGGTTTTTTCAGTAAATAAAATAATATAATTGTAAATTAAATATATTAAGCATAATAAACATTTCTTCCTAATATTTGACTTCATATTTCATATAAAATAACGATTTTTTCAGAAGTAGTAATTCTGAGATACAATTTTCAAACTCGCATACATTTGAAACCATTTTAATTTAGATTTATTAAAAAAAAATTATTTAAAACCCCATTATTTTGGAGCGCAGAAAACAAATTATATATACATCCCCAAAAGAAATAAAAATCATTAATAAATTATCAAGAAAATGTATAATAAATAAAAAGCTATTAGAATTATTAGAGTCAAAAGAATACAAATGAAAGAAATAATTTTAGAAAAAAAAACATTACATAAATGGACACTAAAAGTATAATAAACTTAAAGAAAATAAAATAAACCAACAGAAAAATGATAAAAATGTAAAAAAAAAAAAAAAAAAGAAAAAAAAGAAAACTAAGAAATTGAAAAAGAATGATACAAAAAGTAAATTAATGCTTTCACAAGGTTCAGACTGTGATGCGTGGTTATATCAGAATCAAGTCCGAATTGTCTTATTAAGCATTTACTTATAAAATCAAGCATAAACCAATTTTTTTTAATAATGAATAAAGAAAAACGAAAAAAATCAGAAAAATAAAAATTTAACACCATAAATATACAATTAAAGCAGCAAAAAATTTTAAAAATTAAGAGAGAATATAAAAAAGAAAAAGAAAATCTTACTTTAAAAAACGTCGCATCATGTGCATATTATATTATAATTTTTAAAGAATTAAATCTAAATATTAATTTGTATGAAATTAATTTCACAAAAATCATTTTAAAAATTATTATTCATTCTTCATTTTTCATAAACTTTTAGAGCACTCTCTCTACCTTAATCGCTCTCAGCTCTTCAACTTCAAGAGAGAAGGTTTAAAAAATGGCGAATATAACGTCTTATCTGAAAAGAGCCACGGGCTTCTTATTTGTTCTCGCCGGAGCTTAAATACTTCGGAATTTTCATTTAAAAGCCCGCTTTCAAGTGTCGTTATTTTTAACACCAACACAGTGAATAGAATGAAAGAGTTTGTTGTCTTTTGTGTTCGAGAAGCATTAACTTAGCGTGAAGGGAAGCTTTTTTAATTTAATTTTTAGGAACTGAATTTTCAGTAACTTAGTATTCCAGGTGACCATAAAAATGCGTGTAAACTTCAAAGAGAGAGTATTGTTCATCCGCTAAATTATCTTTTCAATGTTCTCTACCGCAGTATTAATTAATTTTATAGCTACTACAGGTGCTACAAAAATTTAAAGTTACAAACTGAATAGTAGAAAATGATATAAGTTATTAGTGAAATCTATGAAATGTTTCACTGGATATTTAGCAACTTTTAGAAGTCTCGAAGATGATTAGCATTGAAATATGCAAATATTTATCAAACAAAATTTTCAAAAAAAATTGTTTTTGGAAATTACACAAAGATATTTCACATTTACAAGTAATCACATAAATAAAATATCAATTTTAAGAAAATTCTAACTTTATCTTGAATCTTAACTAAATCAGCAGGCATTTAGTTATATCTTCATTTTACTAGTGTAATGCATTCGAAAATCTATTCGGGAATAAACTGATACTATTTCAAGCATATTTTAGAGAGTATACAAATAATCAATAATAACTTTAAGAATTCATTGCACATACGATTAGAAGTAATCAAAAGAAATACAAATACGTAAAGTTATAAAGAATGCCTGATGAAATACATTCGATGCTACGTGAGTGAAATCAAAATTTATTTATCGTTGCGTAAAATGCGTATTGGTACACTTAATTTCTAACTTTGCATTCCAAAGTTGCAAATAAACAGAGTTCTTCGCAGAAACAAGAAGAAAACAGTCCTGGGAAGGATTTTGTAGAGGATTACAAAATGATTTTTTAATTGTTTTGTTACATAACCAGACTTGGATCTGGGAATAAAATCAATGGCATGAAGTATTTACTTTCTACTTAAGTAGTTTCGATTATTATATTCGTTTCGCATCTATGAATTTAATCCTGTTTATGACAACTAAAATGTTATCCATCAATGAGCATACTCGCTACTGAAGATGAAAATTAGAAGGAATTTTTTTAATGGATATTTTCAATCCACAGCTACACAGTCTATTTTTACATTCCTTTATTTGGCATATTTATTGCGTAGATAGATATTAATTATTCAATTTAAAATTACTAGTTTTTATATTTATTAATTAAAACTTTAAGCAAATTTTAAATTCAAATGTGTGTGTTTTCAGGTAAACGAGTTAAACCGTTTAATGTTGGAAGTCTTCACATTGAATTGTTTGCAATACATTATAAAACCCCCAATTTATTTAATTATTAAATAAAGCCGCATTCTATAAAAATTTCTGTTACGTATGCATAAAAATGAACACATAAATTTATTCTATTCTCTCATAAATTTTAATTTCAGTTGGCAGTTCTGATTGTATAATTCTCTTAAATAATGAAAAGGAGTAAAAAAAATATAACACTGAAAAAAAAAATCTCAACTACAATTGAGTTTAAACGAAATGCCACACTTGATGGACTTAAAAGACCGAAGTTCCTTGCTCTAAATATTATAATTTAGCGAAAGCAACTTTTTCGTTAATAAGATATTGAGAAATGAAATTTATTGATTTAATAAGAAAACAACTAACATTTAAATACAAAGATTACAAACGTTTGTTTACTAAAAAACAAATAACAAAAATATTTTCGCAATTTTTTTAACTAGAGATCTATTATATATGTAATTGAATTTAAATTTATAATATCATAAACTACGGAGGTACATATTTCTATATTTAAAATAACTTTTTTGGTATATTCTTATCATTTTTGTTTTGTTTTGTTTTTCTGTTTCCGAGATTTATCTATTTTTGCAATTTATGGCAAACAGGAATAATTTCAAATCAAGTTTTAACCTTGCTCTACACAGCTTAGTTTAGAATTTTTGACCGAGTTCTTATTTATTTATTTAATCACTACTTACAAATGATTTCGGTAATGAGAAAATCCTAAAAGAAAATAAAAACCTTAATAAAAACTAATGCAGATATTAAATTTTCAATATTAAACTGTGATACATCCTTATTAATTTGATAGACATTAAACCATTATTATAATAATATCGCACATTTAGAAGGATCTTTCATAAAATTTCGAATAAGTTAAAGTAGATTTTCTCCTATAATTTCTAATAGTCCAAACATTTCTTTCTTTCTTTTTTTTTTTTTTTTTTTTTTTTTTTTCTTTGAAAAAATTAAATTTTAAAAAAAAAAAAAAAAAAAAAATAACACAGCTCTACTCTAAATTTAAATACACATTATTAGTTCATCTTAATACTAGCAAAAAAAATTTTATCCCATTAGCTAATACATTTGTTAAACAAAATGAAAAGCTAAAAATAGTTTATCATATCTAATTATTTTAAAAGAATTCAAATAAACTTGATCACGAAAATGAGAAGACGAAAAAATGTAATTACATTGAACTCCAGACTATCAACAAATTCTAATGAAGTTTACGAAACGTCTCATTCAAAACAAACATTTCGATAATTAAGGTTTTCTCCAAATTCTCAGTTTTCAAAGTGTCATTAAGTACAATTATCTTACAAGGCAAGAACATAATAGTAAAAGCAACCCACAAGATGCTCAGTTCATTCACACCACCACTCAAGGCAAAACAAAAATTAAAATATGCGGAAACGGAAGTTGAAGCGTCTATCTAGAAGAAATATTCAATTTTTATAAGCACATGCACACTGAATTGAAACAAAAACAACATTACGTCACGGACAACAGGAGAAAGTGTAGTAATTTTCTCATGAAAACAACAAACCATATAGAATAGAAAACTATCCCGTTAAGTTTGGTTAAAACTAGTTTCAATAGCAATCCAACAGATAAATAGAAGAGGGGGGAGGGGAATCCCGTCTTGAAGTTCAACGTACTAAGACATCCAAGCAAAGTTAACTTTTCCCTGTGAAACCCTTTGCAACAAAACTAACTCATCGCAATCTTCTATATTTATTTACTTATTTATTTATTGCTTCTTTTCACGTCTAAAAACTGAATATAAAAGGATTTTTTTCACGGGGATATAAACAAGAATGAAGGTAAGTTTTCTTTTTGGAGTAATTGTTTACATGAGCAACTTAGCGGTCAAATACCTCTAGCAAGTGCACTATTTTCTCACTCAACCACCATATAACTGTTTCCCCGAACAAGGAGTGAAACAAAAGGGATGATTTTTTCCCATTACTTATTTATTTATTTTTTTATCGTCTGAAGTTTCTGTTAAAGAAGTGGTGTAAACGAACGATAATAAATCTCAGCCTGTTAAACCTTGTCTTGTGAATGAACATTGTGGACTTCACTTGCGGCAGTATTACGCGCGATCCTACGGTTCAGCAGTTACAGCACACCCGTTTTCAGATATAGTTAGACAAGTTTTCTGAACTAACTAACCGAAAGGGGCAAGGGTGAACGAACGGATATCGAAAGTACAAACAATAGCGACTAATTCCGACGATTCACTTTCCAACAGAGGCGCATCTGTGTAGACCTACTACGCGTCCGCATTACAGTTTTAAATTAACTGCCCGCATATCTTTTTACAATTCCCCTCTTTTTGTCCGTACTTCCATATTTCCTTCTATACTGGTAACATCCAAGTTGAATTTGGAATTCAGGATCGGGTTTTCAGAGAATATAAATCAAATATCGTGATATATCGCTTAAAAATTATTTGAAATTTTCAACAGAGATGCATATGTAGGTTTCTCATACCCCCACATTTTAGGTTTTAAATTAATTGTCCATATACATTTTGACCATTCCTCCCTTTTCCGTATTTCCAGAATTTCTTGATATATAATACTATATACTGATAGCATGTAAGTTGAATTTGGAATTCAGGGATTGGATTTACAGGGAATATGAATCAAATATCGTGATATATAGCTATCAATCGATTCCCTCTACACTCATCGATTTTTGAATATTGTAATCCTAATAGGAAAGTTAGTAAATATGTAATGTGGAAATTATGTTGAGGTTTAGAGATCTGAATATGCAGATGCGAGTTAGATAAATTTAATTGTTTCAAATGGTTAAATCTCTAAGGTTTGTTTACGAAAAGTGTTGATGAGTCCAACAAATTCACGTGAAATAAATAATACTGAAATTGATGATAAAAAATCATTCGAAAAAGCATAATCGCGCCATATCGGAAGGAAGATTTAAGCACATCATTTGTTCTTGCTTATGAAGTAAAATTTCTTTTTTACTATTTTTAAATTATATTTATTTTATGAGTATATATATATATATATATATATATATATATTATTTTTAATTTATCACGTTAAATTACTTCGGTTTAAATGAATTTGTTTTGTATCAGGTTTTCTGTTAACTTTAAGTTTTATGCCATATAATTATAATTAATTCATTGAGGTGTGATGGAAAGATCCACAATACTAATATAAAGACGCTATTCTCTTTTCCAAGTCTGAGACAGTATTAGAATTACTTTATCACCATTTTTAAATTTAATTTCTTGGTTCTTTTCTCTTGAGATATGCTTTGTAGATTCGTAAAATTTTGATTTATTGAACTTTGTAGTAATTTTTTGCATTAATTATTTATATGAATGATATTATTCTTGAATATTCTGTAATATCATTATTTCAACAATTTAACGACTTTTTACATTATAATATTCTGTATGCTTTGAATCATTACTGTTTATGTATTTTTTTAAGTCGATTAATAAAATTATTAAAATTAGTTTAGGTATCATAAAAACTAATTTGAATGTATTTGTAAATAAATATGAAAAATCTAAATTTATTTGAAATTTAAATAAGTGCAGTATATATCAAAAGATATTATATTGAGCTTTAAGACAAGTAAAAACACTTATTATATCGAAAGCAATAGCTACAAAATAATGAAATAAACAATATCGGGACACCATTAGAATATTAACTGAATTTACTCAAAGACATAGATGGCTAAAATTACAGTATCAACAATACTAAATGTAGAAAGCAACAAAGTAAAAATAAAAAATAAAAAAAATTAACTGCTCAATACAATACGTTGCGAAGAACAGATTTCACCATCAAAAGTGTGTACTAACTTTTTTTTAAATAATCATTCAATTAAATATCAGAATTAAAGCAAACGATAAAATATTGAAGTGGACAATAATAATATTCTTTTCGGATATTAAAATTAAAATAAATGATAAATTATTAAATTGTATAGATTTGAGGTTAAATTTAATTATTGTTGCCGTAAAATGAATTAATTTTTATATATTTTTTATTTCAAAGCAATAAAAAAATTTAAGAGAAATTTATTATGACATATTTTTGAAAATTAAATTCATTACTGGTGAAAATAGGCATTAAACATATAAACCAAAAATTTTAAGATATTTTTTTTTTTTGAAAATTAAATCCATTACTGGTGAAAGCAGACATCAAACTCCACGCAAAAACTTTTACGATAAAATTTTGAAAAGTGATTGGATGACCATTTTGTCGTTGACTAAAACGTAGTTTCTTTGGTGGCTTTTTATAAAATCACTTTTAAAGTAATATCAGGTACAAAGATAGATCATTAAATTTCAATTATTTTGCGGTCGAGACGTTTATATTTTAATGGAATTTGCTTGTTAATACACAGAAATACTTAAATAATAATAATAAAAAAAAACTTGACGACAAGAATAAGATTATATAACCATCAATGCCACAAGCGTGAAACCAATGCTGTGATGGGCTCATGCACTCCAGAATCTCCACACAATAGCCAAGCCCTCATGTGGCGATTACGAAGTTCTTGGGGAATCTGCACTGTGGTTCTAGTGAGGTCATGTCAGCAGACGGTTGCAGGAGTCTCGTTCTTTGTCGGCAAGAGCGTTTGAATATAAAAGAGACAGAAAATTCCAAAAGAATATGAAAATCACAGAAGGCAGTCACACAACAGAATGTGCCCTTCGTGAATGAGGAAGTAGATGTTCCTCGGCTGATTATTTTCGGGTGATTACTTTTATACGTTTGAGGAATCGTTATTGTAGATATAGAATAAAGTTAAGGCATGCAGAAGGAACGTCCAACAGTATATTCCATTTCACTGCATTCAGTTTACCTATAATTGCTGAAGTGAATCATGAAAAGTGCGAAATATAATCTCAAATCAAGATGCAGAAAGACTTCATTTAAGAAGCAAAATACGCAAATATCTCAAAAACTGGGCGTTACTACCGTAAAAAATAGAAATAAATTTGGCTTAGATACTAAAAGACGATGATTAATGTAAAATATAACAATGGAATATAGAATGACTTTCATGTTCTTTTTTTTACTCGTATGGTGATGATTTTACAAATCACAGAATTTAATGAATGCACCATGTTCCTTTTCCTTTAAAAACAACAGTGCCTATCTATATAGGTTTTTTTTTAAAAAAAAAAAAAAAAAATGGAAACTCAGTAATTTTTCCTCTTGAAAATACGAATTTTCACGATACTTATATATATTGACGTAGACACATCTGTTCAGGGGACAAAATATCTCGTAAATACACATTAAAATATCAATTATGGTTGCATTGTTTGCAGACAGTTCTAGCACAAGGTCTTTTTCGTTGGTTGCACAACAAATTAATTGGTAGAATTTTATCACAACGCACCAGAGAAATCAATGTCACAATCAATAAATCAGTTCTGGAATAATTTTGATACTCTGTTGGAGCAGCATAATATATGATAGTCGTATATGGCAAGTAATAAGAATTTACATCAAAACGTCGAAAAATGATTATTTGTTAACATCCCACTAGGAAGCAAAACAAGGGCTACTGGTGATGGACCTCGTCATTTTAAACTTCGGTTAAAAGACTAGGACGACACTTGAGCTAGCACCTCCCTTTCTAAACATCCACACCACGTCATCGGGAGAACTTAGAGCATCGATCGGTTTCACATGTATCAATCCCGCTACATAGTAGATTTTTAGTGGCATCAGGACTCGAACCCACAACTCGACGAAACAATGCCGGCCGCGAGCTCGCGACCATGACCACTAGGCTACCGTGATCACTTGATACAAACAGATACAAATACAGCCCTTGATCACAGATACAAATACAGCCTAGTGGCTTAATAAGTTTCAAATCCTCTTTTTTTTAGCAATTTATTGTAATAAAAATATAAATGAAAGAATTTTTTGATTACCCCAAAAATGCGTATAAAAGTATATCTCCATCAAAATATCAAAATTTTTAAAACACAGCAAATGTACGAAAATGAATCGATTTTTTAATCCTTATTGTTTCAAGAAAAATATGAGGCAACCAAAAATGTCGTAAATAGCTTTCCAATAACATCTACATTTGTCATTGTAACTAATCGTTTGAAATTTTAATACAAAACAGGAAAACGTTAGAAATCAGAAAGTCAAAACGATAATCTGAACGCAGTATCACTGTTTTCATGCGGCTAATAAGCCTTGAATAATTTATACGTTGAGCATTGAGGTTAAAGTAATAAGAAAGAAAGGGGGAGGGGAAAAAAAGGCCATTTCACCCACTTCTCTACCCATTGCTTACTGATGAAAGCAGGTGAAAGTTAACTCATCATGCAGTTCAATGTAGAGGACAGGTTTTTGCATAAATAAAGTATATGAATGGAAACGGGTCAAATTGACTGAACATTTTTCTTTTTCCTTTTTTTTAACGTAAAGTACACTCATTGAATATTCAGCACAAGATCTAAATCTCGAACAAGTAAATGAATTGACAGAAAATGAATACATTCGACGTTTCGCGCTTTAAAACTTCATTTTATCAGTATCTTAATTGGGTTAATATAGGAGTTTTTGGAGTGAAAGTAAAAATGCAAATGAAATGTTGTTACGAAACTGTTTCATGTTTTAGTCAACTTCTGACACAACTTTTCAGGTTAGTTTGAGTAATATTCATTTAAAAAGTATCAAGTTATTGACATGAGAAAGAAAAACCTACGCAAGATTTTCAATTATGACTAAATGCTATGCATTCTAATGACTACAGTTTAAAGAAATATGAATTTCTTTCATGGTTTATTTTCAATCATCTTTGTAATTAATGGTTTATTTTAATGCAGGATTCAGAAAAGAAAACAATTAAATGTAAGAGGAGATCTCATTTTTAATTAAAACACAAAAAAAAATTAATTTGTATCAATTACTTTTACAACATAATTAATTGACATTTTGTTATTGTCGAAACTATGGATGAATATTTTTTACTCTGAAGAAAAAAAAGCCATTCGGAACTTTATTTCAATGTTTTTAAAACTATGATAGCTATATTAAAAATCAATTTTAATCACGAAGATATTTACTGTAATAAATATATTACATTATTAATGTAAAATTCCTGGTTATAAATTATTTATTTCAAGATTTTTGTTGAAATCATTTTTCCCCATTTTTTTAAATTCAAAATAACTGTCGATAATTTTGTACTCACGCAATTTTCAACTTCTCACTTAAATACTACTAATAACCAAAGCCATGTACAAATAATAATAATTGAAATTCAACATTTAACATAAGTTTCATTCACATAAAAACATTCTTTTTTAATCAGAAGCATAATTCAAGATAAAGATCTTGAGTTCCCGAAAAATCTGCATTACACAGTTTAAATATATCATAAAACAAATAGATATTAGTTACATCACCATGCATATTTTCACATTTTTTTAATGAATTCGGGTACTAAAATTTTCACTGAATTTTAAGTAAAATCTGATTAAAAAAATCAGCCAACCAAAACCTTTTTTGCTAAGCAGGCGAGATTTGATTATAATTTTCACTGAACAAATAAATCACCATTCACATGCATATGTTTCAATTCCTCTAAGTCAAAAAAATATAGTAATTATTTTTGAAGTAATTGTATATGTGTTGCGATCAAATTTTTTGGAATACTTACTCTACACAAAATCTCTAAATTTAAAAAAAAAATCTGAGCTTTTTGCAAAGTAAAAGGAAATAAATATTTTATTACTATAATAATAAATAAAACTAAAACATTTAAATAAAATTAATAGCAATGCTTTCAAGGAGAAAAATAATCTAGCATGAAACTAAAATAAAACTAAGTTATGTCTATATGCTTCAAATAATAAGACTTCAAGGACAAATAAATTAGAAAATGAGACGATTCATCAATATTTAACAGCAATAAATGAATAAAATGACATTGAACTTAATTTTAAAAATAAAAATACAAAAATATACTTAAAATTTTATCTTCTTAATTATAAGCGTTTGAGTGTGTTTCTAAAGCAAGTCCACAAACGATGCATACATATCAAAACTTTTGATTAATTGAAAATATTTTACATAAACAAATAAAAAAATTGTTACAGTTTAAAAAATAGTGGCGCCTATGAAAGCAGATGCAGAATTTAAAGAGGGTGGAAGGTGAGATTTGAAACGGAATCCATGTTTGGAATATGTAATATTAATAGTTTAAAACATTCGATAAAAAAAAATCCAATTATTACAATCTTATGCTATTTCAAAATTTAAATTTATGGGCAATTTTTTTTTAAATTTCAAAACAGATTATTTTGCACTTTTATTTTTGATTATAAACGAGCGTCATTAGAGATAATGACCGGTTTTCAGCAGATAGATCTCAACATAATAATTAAAAAAACAATTTCTTAAGTACTTTTAATTGACAATCAAATCAATTTTAAAAAGAAATAATTTTATTTTTAAAAAAATGTAATTTTGATCATTGTTTTAGAAAAATTGAAGTTTGGTATTTTGAAAATTATTACCTCTCTTTCAACATGCCTCATTCTTTCATTCCAAATTAACAATACGTGTGTATAAATCATTTTTATAAAAATAAAACTGTTCCAAAATACAGCTATATGTTAATTTTTAATAACATTTTTATTTTTATTTGAAAGATAACAATTTAAAGCTTTTTTTTTTTTTTCATTATTATCGACGTAACAAATCGTTAGAAATTCAAATTACATAACAACTTTAAAATTTTTTACTTGAATATTGTTTTACTTATTCACCATTTAATTCTAAAACATAACTCAATCAAAAAACCTAATAGGATTTAACGCTATTTAAAAAATAATATTGTGCAAAACATAAATGTATGAAATATAAATCTTTATATTAAACTAAATAACATAATATAAAATATTATAAGAAAGCATAAAATCCTACTTCCGATACAGCAGTAAGCAATACAAGGGAAATGACAGAAGGTGAGCTATTAAAACCATAACTGTATGGCTAAAGCCAATGACCGTTGAGCATACGTCCAGCGTTATAAACAAACCTAATGTCCAGAAGTCAGCTGGACACCGTCTGTTATTCAGGGGTTCACTGAACTTCACACCTGCTTTTCTCAGGGGCCTCCTTAAGGGAGGAAGAGGAGTAAATAAAATGAAGGAACAAACGATTAATTCAGCTATTTTTAGAAGATAGATATATTCAGAAAGACCCTAACCGAGGTTACTTCTTGACAATATGTTTACACTCTCTTTTAAAAATCAAAAATATTTTTTGAAATTTATTTATTTATACAAGTTGGCAATTGGTATTTCTTAACAATTTCATTATACGTGAAGAATTACAAGAATTACTATCAATTGGTCGTTTTCGATCTGGCAACTGAATCATAATTTTTAGCGCAAAGCACCTTGGGTTGAATCGAGACGTAGCATTCTCCATCATTAATTCTTTTAAAATTATTTCAAAACTGTCAAAACTAAGATATATTATTAAAGGACAGTAAACGTTAGTAAAATTGATCTTTGATGATTCTTCATGACAACAATATTTATATGACGAGAAAAGTCGAAAATATGGTTGAGTTAAAAAAAATAAGTGAAAACTTTAGAATAATCGAAATTTTAAGGAAAATCTAAACAAGGAACATATTCACTTTTTCTATTTTAATGAAATACGAAAACTTTGTAGTGGTATAAATAAAGTAATCGAAGAAATGAAAGTAATGCAAAGATCAATGAAATATCAATTCATAGCAATATATGAAGCGTGACAAGTTTTTTCTCTCCTAAACATCTGCAGAAAGAAGATAAAATAACATAAAACTATTTTTGAAAATACTTTTGTAATTTATTTAGTTTGTTCCACATTAAAAACAATGAATTCGAATAAATATTTTTAATTTAAATTTGACCTTTTTACATAAAAATTTATAATAGAGGATTATTTACCCGATAATTTCAGAAAATCATAGATCTGAACTCATTACACATTCATCACAATTATACACTACGCGAAATTCAAAATGCAATACGAAGAAAGAGTGGCCAGAAAGTGATGAAACTCGGCAAACTGAGGGAGACAGCAACGCACAATGAGTGATTTTTATTTTGAAATTATACGCATAATACAGAGCGGGAACAGCGTGGACTCAGTAGGTTGTAGGACCACCATGTACGGTGATACACGAAGCAACACATCTAGGTACAGAGTCATTGAGAGTACGGATGGCGTTCTGAGGAATGGCTCTCCATTCCCTGTAAATCATTTTCCACGGTTCGTCTTCTGAACGCGGAGTGCCCGGGTCTGCAAAGGGCGTCCAATCACATTTCAAATGTGCTCAATTGGTGAAAGATCTGGAGAGAACAGTGACCAGAGAAGCATCTTTACACCTTGCATGGCACCTTGACTGATGCAAGCAGTGTGCGGTCGGGACTAGAGGTGACCTGGAATCGTACGCAATGGCGCCCAAAACGTTGTCGTGCGGTGTGGGGCGCTTCAATGCTTGACTCATATGAGAACACGACCCTGTGCTATTCCATCGTCCACATCACTCGCGCCCGGCACCATCACAGAAGTTGAGGCTTTTGCTGTGGGATCAATAGCAGTTCTCTTAACGGACGTCATGAGTGCAGGCTACTAGCAACCAATCGACAGGAAATGGTTCTGGTAGATATGGGAACATCCAGGGTGTCTTGAACATGTTGAAGAATGGATGTAGAAGTGGCTTCCGGGTCCGTCACCGCTTGTCGGCGGATGCGTCGATCCAAGCGTGCTGACATTACTCTGACTGCTCCAGAAACTCAAATTTGCCACATTTCCTTGTTCCAACCATCTTCGCCACAGCTGGTGCACTGTGGACGCGTCCAGGTGTGTCATCTGAGATATGCCGTATGGACAAATCTGCCTTTTTAAGTCCGATCACCATGCCCCACGTAAAATTGTCTGTCTGTTGGAACTGCCACCGTTGACGACGGTCTGACATTCTCTGCTATTACACACGTCCTCTGAGACAAGAACAAATTTTTTGCAATGATTTCCCTCACAAAAATAACGGCATGAAAATTGAACATTCTGCAGGTTCCTTCCCTTATATCTTTTTCAACGTGCACTGGAGAGCTGATCATTTCACATCATTCGCATCGTCTACCATGAAATTTGCATAATTTTTTGGCCACTCCTTCTTGGTGTTGCATTTTCAGTATCGCGTAGTGTATATACATACAAACATGGGTGTGTATGCTACAAAAAATTTAACTAATAAACAGAAAATCTTAACCAAAAAGAGGACAAAATTGGGAATAATTAGTATTTTCATATCATACGATAACCAATAGACGAAATTGCGTATCCAGAGCAAATCTAAAATGGTTACCCAATATTTCAAAGAGCAAATTTAGGCTTAAGACTTAATAGCGGGTTAAACTTGTTTTGTGGCATGCTACTTCCTTGATACATGAATTTCTCAAGAAACAAGAACACATATAAGCAAATGAAAAACAACACATGATCTATTATGAAATTATATAAAAAGAAGAAACATACAAATCAATATTACATTGATATAAATCTTAAAGCCAGAATATTGGATCAATTGCGATGTGATATAAAGAGCAGGAGATCAGAAATAGAAATATACAACCTAATTGAAATCTGCATACTAATTTTTTTTAAAAAAAATTCAAAATGATTAAATGAAAAGAAAAACGAATTTAAGAATAAGTTCACACAAAGATTGTCCCAAATTTCCTATCATAGAAAATATACATAAATGTACAAAATTTTATCATTTGTTTGGTTCTCGTATATCATTTGTGTATATATATATATACACCAAGCAACAATTTCTGTAATTTAATGATATGAGTAATTAGGAAGAAAAATTTTTTTGAACATACCTGAATTATATGTAGAAAATACAAAAGAATTGTTTATTCATTGCCGAATACCTCAAATCTGATGTAAAAAGCGAAATAATTACTTCTGCATAGCGAATCTATCATTTCAGAATAGTTGGTAATAGTCTTCAAATCTACTGTCAGACATCAAACTAAAGCGAATGCTTCATAAATCAAGGAATAGAATGAAAGCGAAAATTTAGCAGAGCTAACATGCCCTGCTGTTCCAGACACATAATTTTCCCAATTCGAAAGCTAAAAAAAAAAAGAGAAAGAAAGTTCTCAGAGAATGGGACAGATCTATCAAGGTCAGTACCTAGGACTCCATCAAGGTCAGTTCTTCCTGACCGGATGTTTTTTCGTTTAACGACCCTTCCGGTTTTTAACTAGAAAAGAGGCAGGAGAACATCAAGACAGCCTACGGTAGAGTAAATAAAAACAAACTTCTCTCAGCACACCTGGCGTTACAGCATATGGAGGAAAACTTATGGATAGTCGAAAAAGAGAGAGCTATTTTCGGATCAACCTCCATTATAAATGAAGAACTGTTGCTTGAAAACAAACAGTTGAAACATTGTAAAAAAATTAAGCGAGGTTTGAAACAAACTTTCGTTTAAATAGATCAGCAAACTGGAAATTGAAATTAAGCAAATATGACATAAAAATTTTTTTTTAAAAAAAAGCGAAGAGATTATATATATTTTGATAACTTTTTTTTATTTTTAACGATAACATAAAAAGAGATAAAATATGTAAAGTAAAAGAGAAAAACTGCTTTATAAATGTTGCAAAAATATTTATATTATTTTATATTAGTGTAATATATTTTAGATGTGGATGATTGCAATTCACAACTTCATATTAAATATTAAAAGCAATGAAATTATTCTGAAACTATTGGTAAGGAAATTGAATCAATGATATCCAGAAAAATGAAGAATTTTTTTTTTAAAAGATAACAATGCATAATCTTTTAACTTATTTTATAATGTTTTCGAGGCCTTCAGATGGATGTCCGTGGTGTGGAAGTTTGAGGGGGGATTCCAATTCAGGTATTGTCCTCATCACTTGTTTTGAATGAGATTCAAAATTAATTAACAATCAATTTAAAACTTTTTATAAACATCAATTTTATTTTTATTCCATAGAATTTTATTCTAAATTAATCCTTCAGAAAATACAAGTAAGATGTCAGGTTTTCATAACAAAAATTATCAAATTAATCATAAAATATTAAAGTAGATAGTAAATTATTAATGCTATCAATAATATTCAGTTCAGATATTAAAATTAAACCAAACTATAAATTATTAAATGAAATATATCTCATGAGAATTGTAATTGTTGTTGACATAAAATAAGAAAATAAAATAAATGTTTAAACAAGCGTTAAAAGCTTCCAATGTCTATCAAAGCACAAATTTATAAACAAATAGCTTATTTTGTTTTGATTAATAACAGTAATAAGATGGGTACAAACAAAAATTCTGTCAAAACCCATATCGACGAGTATGAGAAGAGAAATATGCATGTAAAGACTAAGAGGTGAATAAAAAGAAAATTCCTTACCTCTCAGAGAGACATTATGCTTAACTACCTCATTTCGTTGCTGGGGCACTAATTACGCAATAAGAATTCCCAGAATACCTAAGGAATTATTTAGAATAGAATTTCTTTAATTAGCAAACTAATTTACATCTCGCATAAAGCAAGCCATCTACTCTAAGCACATTCAGACACAGAACAAAAAAAAGAAGCATAAATCAGGCAGTTATAAGAGTTTCTTTTGTGAAAAATTCAAGGCTTGTTCAGTCAGTCACCTTCACATAGTGACACTGTAAACTCGACACAGAAGCTCAGCAGAACATTGACCTAAAATTCCCGCAACATGTTTCTTTTATACAATGCATGCAGTACAACTTAAGACATCTGACATTCTAAATTCTGAACACTCTTCGAGTATGGTTGATATTTTTAGAACCTTGAAAAGACGAGTGAGGGGTGCAAGAATCCCCCCACCGTGGTATTTTTCAGTTTTAGAACAAAAGAATTAAGAGAGGAAAGAGAGAAGTCACCGTTCATTTCCCAGTGAAAACATTTTCATACTTCTATATTTATTTATAATAGTTTCAAAACACCCCCCACCTTTTTTTTTTTTTTTCAATTCACAGTTGCAGAAGCTATGGATGTATCCGGTTTCGGATAATTCCCTCACCCCCCGGAAGTGACGTCGTGTATTTGGAAACTACAAGGAAGCGGTGTTTGCAACAGGTGACGGTATTACTCAGGGTGGGTGGACCGCAGTGGTACAGTGACCTTCAGGGATGAAAGACTAGGGGGAGGGGATCGAATGTGTAGTACAATGTTTAAAGGTTTATTGCTCTGTATTGGCCCCATGATTGATTAAACTATAGGAAATGTTCATAAACGTCAAATATGGAAATGTTATATATATATATATATCATTAAATAACATGAATTTACTTTTTTATACACTTATAGAAAAAAAAAGACCATAATGTAAAGCATTTTGGAAAGCGTAAGCTAAGGCAAGATAAAACGTGAAGTTAAGATGCATCACAATATACAACAGTAATTTGATTTAAAAATTTAATTAAAATATATTTACAAAACTTTGAAACATTAGCATTAAAAACATTTGTTTTAAATGTTCCTGTATAATTAAAAGACATGTTTTTGTAGGTACATGCGCTTGAATATAAGTAGGAGAATAAAGAAGAAAAAAAATCGACGCCTCATTATATCTTTAAGTCTTATTTACTTAAATTAGTATGATTGAAATCCTCCCTCCCAATATGCTTTGTGTCTTAAATTGCTATAAATCAACACATAGGAAGGCACTAGGCTCCATTCATTTGGAAATAAAACGTATGCCGAATTTCATCGCGACATAAAAGATGTACTCCGAACAACCATGCTCTAACATGATAAATGCAACACTAAATACCATTCACTATAAATCATATAAAGCTGCAACGTTTTATTCTAATAAAAATTCTAAGCAATTTTAAAAATGCTATGATTTATATTCAGTTACAAGTTTCCATTTTTCGTAGACATCAATCGATTCCATTTTTCATTGCAGAAAAAATAAATTGCTCGCAACAACAACAACAAAAACCCACATTAATATTTTTCGCAATCCATTTCCAAATATGGAAAATCACTTTTAGAATTTACAAAGAAGTGCCTTTAAGAAACTTTGCTTAAAAAATTATGCATATTAATCGAAAAGATTTTTTTCCAACAAAAAATTTAATTTTGTGATTGTGGTGAAATGTAATAAGAAAATATTCAAATAATTTATAAATAAAACGAATAGAACAAGATAATAAAAAAATGGTAGATGAAATTCAATACAGTACGTATCTAACACAAGATAAGTAGTTCATCTTTTTATCCATAATTAAAATTAAATTAAATATCATTTTTAATTCAACGGTTAGTTTATTTCGAAGGACTGTACAAAAATACACACTTTACATTTGAATTAAAATTATTGGCGCTATCTTGGCGAAAAAATAAGTCTTCTTCGCAAACAAGTAAAAAAAATTCAGACAACCATTCTTTTTGTGAAGGCGAATATCGCACGTTCAGAATCTCTCTGAAGTAAACTAAAAATAGCTTCGTGCATAACAACCCTAGGTTTTTCTCTAGGAAAAGATGGAAGAGGAGGTAAAAAGAGAGGGGGAAGTCTCTCTCCTCCTCAGCTTTGGGGGGTAACGATGGTAACCAAACGACAGAATTTGTTGTTCTCTTCGACAGAAAAATCACCTGTGATTTCCCGTGATCCATTGTGTTTCATTTTTGGGATTTATTTTTATCTCGGCGGAACTACTGTCCGAGCTTTCTAGTCTATACATGAAGCTACTATTATTCACCAACGTATTATGAATTGAGGGATTTTTCGGCATTTATGTAAAAACCTTGAGAAAATTTTGTTAGCCACTATTATTACTTCTCTATCCGGAAATCGAATAACGCAAGTGTGAAAAGTCGGGAATAAACTCCATGAATGAGGTGGATTTTCGGTTTTGTACTATGAAATTCTGCATGTTATAACATGCTTCAGGAAAGGCATACATTATGCATACACAAGATTTTAAATATATACATTAATATTATTATTGGATTTTTTTACTTACAAGAACTGTATTAGTCAAAAAAAATTAAAATTAAGATAATAATCATTATCGATATATTTGTGTTGCACCACTAAAACAGTTTTGTTCAATTTTGTTCGTATATTCCAAATTATGCTTCGGAGAAAATTCAACTAGATTAGCGATGATGCTTTATGTTTTAAGAGTCATATCTGAGTCGTTCAGAAGCCATTGGGGAAGTCCGGGGAACAAAACAAAAGAAAATTAATATTTTTTATCACATTATTTTTTTTTTAAATTTCGGTTCATTACTTTGATCAGAAAAGTTTATAAAGTCTTTTTTCTAAAACATGATATGTACCGGATATATAAATAATAACGTAAGTATTTACTTGGACAATGGTAACATCTTAAAATTTTTAGGACTTAAAGCTTTTCGCAGCTAAAAAAAGGGAAAAAAATTACGTAAAAATAATGAAATTTATGTTAACATTTGTTGTCATAAATTTTACGTTTATTCATCATAACAAACATCTTCCGAGTTATTTACTTCTAAATTTTGATCTCAAAGCGTTGTTCTTATTGTCCTATAAAAGTCGTGTTTTATTGGAAAAATATATACTCTCAATAAATTCATCATGTCTTTTTTTTTTTTTTTTTTTTAAATTTTGAAATTTTGTAAGATTTATTAAGATTAAGAGATTAAAATAAGATAACCTATTTATTTTACGTCAATCACTTGAAATATATCAACCTTGTCAAAATTATATTTTTATACCCTTATAATAAATCTATTTTTGTTATTTTAAAAAGCCAGAGTTTTTACAGTTATTAAAGAAAAATTATTCAATATTTTTGACAGCGCAATAATTTTCAAAAATACTTCAAAGTAATATTTTTATGTTTTCATCAAAGTTTAGATAATTCAAAGAAAGCACGTACGTAAACCTCATAAAAAGTTGGCGTTCTTTTTTAGTCTGTATCTCGAATAATCCTAAATAGCAGAAGTAACAGCTACAGTTATTATGACTTTGTAATTTTTCAGTGTAACCAACAAATATCGAAAAAAGGAAAAGAATTTAATTTCTATTCCAGAGTTTGTGTAAAAAAAAAATATTGATAAAAAGTGAACTCAATCACAATAGCTTCTGAAATTATTTACACAACATATTCAGAAGCTATAAAAAGATAGCTGTTTGACCTAGAAAAAACAAAGCAGCGAGTAAATCTTTTAATAACTAAGAATATTATTTATTCTATTAAAATTCACAAAAATCAGAAAATATCAACAAAAAAAAATGGTCTTAACCGCATTAGTTTCTGAGTGACTCATTTATTGCAAGTATAACCAAATATTTTGAATAAATGAGGAAATAACAAGATTATTTTTAGGGGATGGGGAAACATCGTGATTCAAGATAATTTTGAAATTTACGTTTATGATTCAATTTTTCATTCGCTGATAAATGTATGTAAATATAAGAAAACATTCAATGTTTCAGAATAATTTAATAATTATCAGGGTATCCGGATATTTAGATCCAGGTGTCACAGATTCACGCGCCACCGATTTCGCTCCGCTTTTGATTTAGGAATATTAAATTCCTTATTAATAAATAGGATAGCAGAATGTTTTTAAATAATTAACTTTAAAATCGTTCAGATAAAATAGATTTATATCACAATAAAAGATTAAAAACCTTTTAATAATTTTTTGTAGCTGAATTCTTGTTCCTTTTACAAATATAAACTTACAAGATTACATCAAACGTATAGCGAAATTTTCAGTTGTTCATCACTACAAAGAATAATATGGGAAGACAGTCACAGAAATGCTTGTTAAAATTTTTAAAGAAAAAATACTTTGCTTAGTTATTCACAAAAATCTTCACAATATCAAAAAACATTATACATAAAATCTTCAAAATGATTTAATAATTCACAGTTATGTTTTGTTAATAAGCATAAATAAACATAAACTAAAGCTATTTTATTCCGTAATGTTAAGATAAAGAACAAAAAAATTATGTTAAAGCAAATGTATATTTGTTAGTGTAGAAAGACTTACAAGTAAACAAGGATGTTTTTTTTAAGATTTTCTGAATATTTACTCCCAGAAAAATTGTGCAAAGGTAACATCTCGAGTAAATGGGATATGATCTGTGAAAGAAAAATACATAATTTATAAATTATTATACACAAAATTTGCTTGCAGAAACTACTTACAGCTTAACTAATTTGACAGACAGACTAATTTGTTTTCCGTAGAAAATAATTAACACTGCAAGCAAATTTTTATTTTTGTGAATAAAAATAAGCTGATTTATTGTTATCTTAAAACCATTGAATTTCTATGAACGAAACTGAATTGTAACACAAAATTAAAATAATGTTTTCGTTAGAAAATATATTTTTTCATATACATGCATATTATTTTTTCAGTTTTTTCAGCACTAAGTTAGTTACATATCTTTCGAAGGGTATCAAAAAAAAAATTTAACGAATAAAATTTCGAATTGGTAATCAGGCATACTTTATGTCAGACATATATGAACATTAAATAACAACTCCCCATCATTAATAATCTATTTAAAATTTTAAAAAAGCATTAAAAACTTATTACAGCTATGTTAGATATTTACCAATAGAATTCATGACAGATGGCAAATCAGCTATTCTATTATATTAAGTAATTATTTGAGTACGATGCAGACGATATTTATTAAAAATGATTTTCATACATGTATGTGCAATTATTTTAGTATGTTGCAGACGATAATTGTTAAAAATTATTTTCATACATGTATGTGTAATTATTTGAGTATGTTTGCAAACCATATTTATTTAAAATGAATAACATGACAGTGTTTTCAAATTTATAGTTTAGTAGAATAATGTCAATAAAAAATAGTATTCATAGAATATCTATCGTATTTATTTAGGTTTGTTCTAGATGCAGTATAGAAGTTAGAAATATTTAAGCAACCGACATCAACAATTAAATAAAATATAAAGAAGTCCATATGAAGACATTATTTCTGAATTAAATGGATTTGCTATATTAAAATTATAGATAATATTATAATTCAGAGTTACTGTTATCTGGGCTCTACAAATGATATGAATCAGACAGAACAGCGCATTGCCAACGATATAATCGAGATCCAATTCACGTACGAGCAACGAACCTTCTAAAACTTGCCTGACTAAAAGAATTATTTATTTTCAACATATATGGTTTTAAAAAAAATTGAACGCTGATAGCAAATAAATAAATAAAAAATCCGGAAAACTTGTAGATCTTGTTACAAAACGAATGAAGAAAGGCGAGAACACTTTTTTTTTCTTCTCTTCTTTCTCTCAAAAGCTGATCAATGATTTGCAGGACAATGACTTCTCAACCCGAAGAATTTGTCATCACCGGCAAAGAATTTCTTTCGAATAGTTTCTTTGTATTTCGAGAAGGAAAATATTGCAAACGATTTCTTTGTGCACATAATTGGGGTTTAGGAAAAGAAAAAAAAGCATGCAAGTAGGAAAAAGTCACATACTGTATGTGGTTGATAAAGTATTTTTAACCATAACTATACGAATAATTGAAATATGTGGAATTTTAGAGGTTAATACACCTTGGAAATTTACTACTCTTCAACAAATAACTCTTGTATCAAGCTAATTAAGTATAATTATTTATCAAAGAGAGTTAAAACAAGGATATATTTCTATTAGCTATCAGAAACTATTTTTAAACAGAATCGGTTGGAATTTCTTGATTCAGAAAACAGAAAAATAAACACGGTAATGCATAGTCATTCGACCGTACGAAAGACTGTAAAGTGTTATCTAAACTTTGTCATTCAGTTCAACATGAGATGCATTATACACGAGAGAAGAATCTTTAATCGTGTGCGATTTAAAGTTTATTTGATATAAAATGTATACAACATAGAGTTCTGATTTTAAATTCCAGCAGAATAATTTATTCATTTAGTTAACTATGCATAAAATGAAAGAATATAATAGCATAGATTAAAGAAAATATAACTTTAATAATACAAGTAATGCAAATTAATAAAACTTTTATTCGTAAATTTAAAGAATAACAAATAGTTTCATTGTCACTAAGATAAATAGATAAGAGGAAATTGAATTTCCTTTAGAGTGAAGATAAATTAAATGAAAAAGAAAATATTCCGAGCAAAAATTGAAAGCTATGTTTTTCATACTTATTGCGTTATCTTTTTTTATCTCTTTTAAAATAAAATGCAAATTCAAATAAAACTAATTGTGAGTAAGATTTCTTATATTAAAAAAATTGTACAATAATATACCAAAGAAATTTTTTTAAAAAAATGCAAAATTTTCAAACAAATCTTTTTATGATTTATTTTTTTAACACGAGCAATTTGAAATTGTTTTTGCGCTGTTTTCAAAATGGAAAAAAAAAACTGTCATAATTAAAATGACATTTTTTACAAGCTTAAAAAACTATTCAATAAAAATTTATGGTGACATCAAACTATAGATACCGAACAAGAAATACATGTGAATACATACAAGAAATACATGTTCACATAATTCAACATCATGAATTGAGTGAAAAATATTGTGTTTGTATACACAATATTTTTCAATTAATTGATGATGTTGCTTCATTAAATAACATAAAAATCTTTTTCCAGTGATATTAGTCTTAATATTTATTCCTCCTCTTTCCTTCTAATTTTTGAATATATAAGTTTCATTTTCAACGTTCTTTCGGGTACTTTAAAAACTTACGATTCGTTTAAGACCAGTTAAAGATTAAAAAAAAATTAATGAAAGAAAAAAAAAAAGCGGAAAGAAGTTCATTAAAAATCACGAAGAAAACAAAACTCATCAGCTTTCAACTGTCGGAAGTTCATTTGTAACGAAGGAAATTGAAGAGGAAGTGCTCCAAATAGCAGTATTTCTACTCGTAATTGCAACTAATCCTTCGTATGGACATTTATTGCGGGTTAAGAATGAAAGGAGAGAAACAGGAGGCAACAAAGGAGTGGAACATGGCTTTTAAACATGGAAAATTAAGTATCAATCAAGAATAACTACTGGTACATGACATAGTTAGCCAAAATAATTATTCGAAAAATGTATTTTCATTTTACTTGTTATAGCAGGAGTAAATTTCAGAATATCATTTAAAATTCTTTTATTTGGTAACATATAAAAGAAGATTTAATAATGAAGAATAATTTAGAGTGTTATTATAAAAGGAAAGGTGCTCGAAATAATTCAAAAGGAAAGGCCTCTTTGATCCCAGAAGCTTTACAACTTGCCCAAACAATTAAAAATAGATATACAACTTTTTATTTTATACTTATCTTAGCAAATACAAATTTTGCTACATTTTATTAATAAACTTTAAGATAATTATTAAAATATAAATTTAACAAAAAAAAATTGAAATAATTATGAATTTTAAACTAATTTTAAATTTTAAGTAAAAATGGCAACATGCAAAATAAAATGGGAAATGGTTGCTGGATATTTTATAAGATAAAATGGAAACAAATATGTATAATCAGTCATATATTTTCCTTTACTCTAACACATAAAGATTCACCTTTTCACTTCGTATCGTAATACAAACTACTACACATTTCATTTCAAATATCTGATCCCAGAAAGGAATTGGGATTATCTAAATTCATACTTTTGAAAACAACTTCTCGGGCCATGTTATAAAGATAATTCAATTAACTAGCAATACTTTTTAACAATACATTTTTATTCTCGTGATATTTACTGTTGAAACATTTATAACGGTTTAAAATGTGAACGTCAAGTGATATTTATTTTTAGTTATTAACATCGAGTTGAATAACATCCATTTGTATACATAAAACTTCGTCAACAATTTCAGAATTAATAAATTGAATTTTTGCTATAAAACAACTATTTTGTTCATTTAATATTCCAAACGAATTTTATTTTATTGCAATTAACGCCTAATTTAAATTTTAATGTTTCTATAAGGAAGTAATATAATGAAAGCAATAACTACAAAGCAGATTAAAAACATGAAATGACGCACCCAAAATAGACTGGTTCAATCCACCCATGAATATTCTAGGCTGAAAAAGAAATTTTACTGCATTTTAATACTCCTTCCTAAGATAATTATCACCACCTAAGTTCTCCAAAAGTTATAAAAGCACAATATTCCTAGACTTTTTTTCAATAACAATATTCAAAATAAAGTTCAAAAGTAGTATTGAACAACTGGAAATGAATACAATGCATAATAAGTAAATAAAAAATGCAAATTATTGCCTACAATAAGGAACAACAATTTTTACAACCAGTCATTTTAGTCCTACAATTTCACCCCAGCATTCATCGTAAATAATTATACTTTTTGGCGTAAAAAAAAAAAAAAAAATCCCGTTCCTCGCCAACGCATCTTCAAGAAGAGCATCAAGATTTAAGTGAAAAGTCGCCACACGACACATTTGCATGGAGAGGAAAAAATTGGACTTCCCCACGCATTCACCTAGATATTATGTCTAAACGGAGAATTAAAACAAACCGGAAATTTAGACAGCGTCTTCCTGAATCTACGGGAAACCGTTTACCAACTGGCGGCTTACAGAGAGTCTTTGGGCAAACAGGATGGCGTAAAATAATAAAACTGTAGCGAAAAAGGCATATGTAAATGCGGCGTTGTAGGTGTGGGCTCATCTTCCTTTCGTGACCTACAAAATTCTGAGTAGGCCAGTCTACGTCACGCGCCAGCTGACACCTAAAGTCAATATTTCCTATCAAGTAAGGGGGGAGGAATAAGGTATGTAGACAAAATCCATTGGGTCTACTTGAGGAAAAAAAAGGGAACATATCTCAAAATTCCAACAAAAAAAACCTCAATTGATACCCTCAGGCAGTTCAGAACATATGTAAATGAGCATGGACAATTCAAGAAGACAGATCGTCAATGGGTATTTGGATTTCAGCATATTCCTTTAAAAGATTGAGAGTTGTATTATATATGAAGTGCACGTTATGTTTTTCTTCAGAACTCAAAAAGTCGAGGAACCGTATATCCTCAGGCAACCGAGAACTTATGCAAATGAATACGAACAGTTCAGCGAGATGACTGATCAATGGGTACCTAGATTCCCAAACATTTCTTAAAGGATTAAGAGTCATAATGTGGGGCTAACGAATGGTGCTAGTGCTTCTACTGAACTAGATTATTTAAGGGTCAAAACCTGTTGATTACTATCTGTTGATAAGTACATAATTCTGGAACATTGACAACAATTGAAAATCATCCGGAATTGCAATCAAAATGAGAAAGTAGGAATTGGGATTTACATGTGAAGCTATTGTTGTCGTTTATTTGGCGTCATCCCTCTTGGATATAATTGGCGATATCACATGATCATATTTGGCACAATTTTTAGCATAATTTGGGTATCTAAGAACTTTGCAGAGAAATGCTCACATTCGCGAAAACTCAGGTTTAATTATTTCAGTCATATTTTACTATCATTCTTTAGTCGAATACTTTTTTTTTATTATATTCTATTTATTGTTAATTTTATAATAAAATATTGAAAACGAACTCGAGGACTCTGTAGAATTAATTTATGAGTTTATGATTGAGTTAATTCTTTAACTGGTTTCATTAAATGAGCATTCTTCTTTACAGGGCTACACAATAACTGTTAACAACGAACTTTGCAATTCGAAACCATGTTTGTGTATCTCTTGGGTTGGTACTTCATTCCATGAACTTTTAAGCCCCGCCACATGAAAACTTTGAGAGACTTGTAAATTATTCGTAAAGAAGCTTCCATTATTCCTAACAACACATTTTAGTAAAATGTTTCAAATCGATATGGTTCTTATTATTACTCCGGGACTCTTATTGAGCTACATATCTCGAGAAATATTTCTTTTTTATTCTTAAGCTTTCTATTCGAGTTTAGACCAACTGATAATTTTTTATTAAAATCTTGGATTTGCGAACCAGGCTTAAGCTTTCCAAAATGTTTTTTTTTTTTTTTTAAAAAAAAAAAAAAAAAAAAAAAAAGGAGAAAATTCACTTTTGAAAGCAGGGAGCACTTTTACATGTTAAACAAAAAGTCGAAATTTTTTCAGCAAATAAGTTTAGTTTACGTCACATCTTTTAATACCCAATAATAATAATAATAAAAGAGCAAAGCATAAACATTTTAAATATACTATAGTACCTCTTGCAAGGGACAAGTCTGTTGGTCCCAATCCCTTTGAATTTAATTTATGTATTTATCTCATTAAAGGACACCTCTATTTAAGCGACAAAATATCTAGTCTGGTCGGTGTCCTTCATTGTATTTTATTCCTTCATAGATTCAGTTATTTCAAAAAAAAAAAAAAAATTTTAATTGCTATTACAAGCCTAGGTTACAAATCTAGAGATAAGTTCAAATGTTAACAATGACGTGTATGCAAAATTATTAAATTAAATGTGTCACAAAACTGACTAAAATATCCTTTTGTAGGAAAGATAAAGATTTCGAATTCTGGTTCCAAATTAATAAAATAGAAAAAAAAAAGATATGATAAATGCTAATCTTTATATTTACGAGCATTTCATTATAATGTAATTTTTTGAAACATAATGGTTTCCATATAAAGAATTTATTTAATTTGAAATATGAACCGTATACAAAAATCACGCAGTTTATCCTTAGAATTTTATTTGCCAATACATTTAATACATACGCAATACTTATACAAAGTACACAAAGTGCAAATTCTCATCTTGGTCTTATACTTGACACATAACCACAACTAAACCAAAAGTAAAAAAAATTAAAATAATTAAATCTTCATCTGTAATAAATCACCCAAAAGTTTCAATTAATCCCGATATCAACAAAAAACATTCCAGAAATGCAGTTCAGAATCCAAGATGTATGATTCTCATACAATGCAATGCACCATTTCAGATCGGACGAATAGATCACATGAAATTAGATCACTGAATAATGTAACACTACCTCCCTGTCGTTTTCACAAAACGGTAGATTCCGTGCGGCAGGACATTCTCCGGAACGTATGCAGCAACAGGGCTAACTCATCCACAGGTGGTTTCTATGGTCTTTCCCCGACTGCTCGCAGAAACGGAGTGATAAAATCTGGCGCCGCACTTTACATACCAGAAACGTCAGCGGCCACTTAGCATCAAGTTCCGGTAAAATGGCTCCCGCAGCGAGAGCCTTCTTAACATCAGGAATTGCTTGGGCAGATAATCACTTGTGCTTTTGCAAACGTTTAATGCTTCCAGTGAATCGACATGGGGGCATTAGGTTCGCAGTAACAACACCGATTTGGACTCTGTTTACAAACAACATGGGAGAATTATTCGAATTTTTAAACGGGGGTAATGCCAGCGAGTAAAATCGCTGGATAGATAAGGTGCTTGTTGTTTAGGGCTATGTGCTTCGCGTATCGTTAAAGAATAGGACTCTAAATCGAATCTCACTTTTTTAAATAGAAATGCGCTTGAGCATTAATATTATCATCTGACTTTACTACTTTCTAGATATCAGCATATTTTATTATGTCTCTCATTTCTAGCTGAGTTGGTCTACGTTTTCAAGCGTAATATATGTTTCATATTTCATCTTCTGCACTGTAATGCTAAAAAGGGTTTTCACTTTACATGCTAAAAGAAAAAATGCTTATTTACGGAATGTTTTCAAATTTTAAAAACACAGTATTATAAACAGATGTATAAGTTACAGTGTTGTGATGAAAATTGAGACCTTTTTTGACTTGAGAATGTGTTCCGAGTTTAGTGTAGGATCTTTCACATTTAGCGTATGCAACCGTAATACATCCTTCCTAGCGAATTTCTTTCTGAATTTTTAGGATCTTGGATCAAAATATATAACAGACTATAAATTCCAAGAAAGATATTATAAGAATACAATAATAATCTGGTTTTGAAAAAAAAAAGAATTTAGTATCATAATTATTTACGGTTGCTAGTTATAAACGAAATGGAGCGAGTATCAAACAGTTAATTTCTTGAAATTAGTACGCAGTTCTTAGGAACTCACGAGAGAAGATTATTAAAGGAATAAATAAAAAAAAAAAAAAAACTACTACTTGCATTGAATAAGCTTCCTTCGTAGTTTAGAAGATGAGAACATGAACTAATATGAATATACTGCTGAGCGACGGATTTAAGGAATAAAAACTCACAAATGAATAAATACATCTAAGTTATGTACCTCAAAGCAATTTACTTAAAATGCTGAATTACAAATCAGAAGAAAGAGATAAAAATTAACTTTATTCAAATCAAACTAAGAAGAAATTGATCTTGATGCTATTAAATATTTGTAGGAAAAAAGAATACGATGAATTACGGGGAAGAGAGTTTGCAGATCAAGGACATAAATCATAAAAATGAGACTTTGAATTGACAGTCCATCGATTGCATAAGACACTGATGTCTTAACGTTTGAAGCCATTAAAAATATAATGCTTGCAGAAGACAGGTATGACTAATGTGGTATGGATATTTAAGTTGACATGCCCAAATTAAGCTAATTTTATAACCCACGCACACGTCGCTTTGGGATCTGAACATATTGTGTCTGATATTTCCAGGATGGGCCGCATTCCTGTGCTGTCATTTAGCAATTCAAGGTCGGTAAGTGTTGGAATTAATAATTGTCAGATTATCAAAACCATGTAACACTATTTGGAACCTTACACACAAAAAGACACCCGATGCAAGGCTCAGAAAATATCGATAGTCTTATTTTAAAAATGAGTAAATAATTGTGAATGTATTAAATGCAAAATCATACTTGCTGGAAAATAAGTGTAATTATTTTAATGTGAAAAGGGAGAAGCTCGAGCATCTGATAAGGATTAATTAAGTAAATTATTTATTTAAATTTCAGCTGAGCATTGAATATTATATATATATTATTGAAACCTCTAGCATTCCCAAAATTTCGTGTCAAGAAAACAACTACAACTGCAGAGAATCGTTCCTCTCAGCATGCATAAATATTTAATTTTAGGTTTCGATATATTTTAGCTTACCACTCCATTATTTTTTTCCAATTACGATTTTTTTTTAATAAATAAATATGTCGTCAAATATTTTTTTTAAATACACCCAATTAACTAATGCAAGTTGAACAACTCTGGTTCAGATTCTGATAGTGCAAAAAGAACTTAATTCTAGAATTGTAAAATAATTTCTACGTCCTTCACACACATGAAGCACTACTGAAAATCATTACCTACGATCGATTTCTTTTATTACTCATTTCACTTATAATTTATCGGGGGAAAAAATATTGGTAGTTATAAAAATTCCTATTTTACAACTCCGTATTCAATCCATACATAATATATAAAGATTTCAGAACGTTGTTGGAAATTGAAACTAAGTCTGCCTAATGTTTAATTCTTCACTTCTGGAAACAGAAATATTTAGCTTTGATGATATTTGCATCACGCAGTAATTAATCAGAGCAGAGAAACATTGGAAACCTATATTTATTTCTATCATTCTATGATGAGTTAGCAATAGTCAAGGCTGAAAAGTGAAATGATAGCCCTTAGGCAATTGACATTAAAACCAGGTTATAATTTTGTAACTCGCTTACGAAATAGGTCACGTGGTATGGAAGCAGTTGGTCGCTCCCTACATCTTAACATGTCCTGGAAAAAATGGCATCTTTGTAGATACGGGCATTTTCCGAATGCTGTAGTTTGGAATGCAATTTATGACTTGCGCGGAGTTTGAATGTTGTTTTTCCAGCTGCAGATTAGTTTTTTTTTTTTTTTTCTCTTCTCTCTATCGAAGTTACGAGAAGTTTCAACAATACAAGGAGAGTTATTAGACAATGTCTGATTTTTTGCCCTCCAGGCTGCTTTTTTATTAAATGATGAAAAATAAAAAAAAATAACAGTATTCGTTACCCCACCCACAACAATATTTAAATTTATTTATCAAAAATATATTCGTTGCTGAACTTTAACAATTTGAGAGAATTGATGACACATCAAAACTGATATCAATATATTTGCAATAAAAAAATGCCTTCTTGCAATTAAATATAGTAAGTAAATGGGATAATTCATATCCATATTAGAATCTAAATCAATTAATGTAATTACTAGTTATCTTAAAAACTTATCGATTTGATGTTAAATTTTATCCAATTTACATATTTATCGAATGTTGTGAAAATGAAAGTAAAAATATTGCATAAACCAATGTCATGATTATTTTGAAATTATTATAGCATGTAATAAAAAATAAAAGGAAAAAAAAAGATTTTTTTTTTTTTTTTTTTGTTAAAATTTAATTTGATAAGTTTAGATACGGAAGAGTAAAAATTAACTATTCTATAAACAGAAACAAGAAATAAATATTAATAAATAACAACAAATTTACGATAATATTTGTGATTAACGTAAATATCACATTAATTCCTCATCTGAATTAGAGGTGATCAATAAATAATTATTGCAGTTCATCAATTTATTAATATATATTGAGGAAACACCTTAGTAACACAACGAATCAATAAAAACATTTTCGAAATGGAAGTCAAGATGAAAATTTGTGCAGATACAGTAAATTAATTCATCACATTTTGAAGTAAATACACTCAAAATATATTAATGATATTTAAAGTATGTATAGAAATTCTATTTCATATATTAAGACAATTTCGTATCCAACTGAATCTAAAAACTTATAACAAAACTTGTAAACCTTTACGCAAATTGTATTCATTTGCAATACCGAAATTCATATTTTAGTTATTAGTCGTAAAATATCTAAAACATAAACACTGAACCATTCTCGAAAAAATTAGTTCCCAAATTATTGTTTCTTTAAATTTTAACTTTCGCATATATAAAGAGAAAAAAGTTTCCCCCCCCCCTGAAAGAAAGGACATCTTTACTACAAATCAGATAAGACTGTCTTCGTATTGTTCTCATATGTAACAGCAATAATTCTTTGTGTTTAATTTAACAAAATTATATAAGTAATGTTATTAAAAATTAAAGCAGAAACGTTTATAGTGAATTAAAAGAAAATAATACATTGATGGATACCACCATTGATGAGATATTACCATTATTTCTCTTTTTATCAAAATAATAAAGAATAAAAAAAAACACGAACATTCGTGCTTGAATGTAAAATTTTAGTTTCAAAATTTAAAAACTGATTATTCATTCAGCGTTTATTCATTCGGATGGTTTTGATCTAAGACAATGTTCATTACAAATAAACAGAAAATTTTTAATTTATAAACTTAGTTATAAATCACTTAGTTCAGATTCATGAATATATGTGCTTGTTGATAATAAGAACTGTTTTTTAAAGGCCCGAATGTAATAATCAAGATTTGGCTAATAATTGAGAAACTTGTAAAAATCACGAATAAGTTGATTTAAAAACTTGAGGAAAGAGGAAAATGGTTAAAAGAAGTTCTTCCCAATTCTAAATAAAAAAAATGTAATATATAGAAATAATGCATAAATAAATAACGATCTAAGCTAATTCAACAAAAATTTCTGAGCGATCCAATAAATCAGAATACTACACTCAGATTCTGGAAAGTATTGAGTCGGAAAAAAAGGTCCATCACATTATTCAGAAATATATTTTTCGGAATCCAGAAAAACACTTAAAATGACAAAATAAATCTTAAAAATATAAAAGATTCTCAAAAAATATTCTCAAAAATGAAAATAAATATATATGTGTTCAAATTTAAAAAAAAGTTTGGAACCACGATTTCAATAAATGTTAGAGTCAGAAATGTTTAAAATATCCAGTAAAAATTTCATGTCATAATCTTAATAATAACTGCATAAGTACTGTGTGTTTTTCATATTAAAACATCTACGTATTTAAATTGTGAGTTCTACGGTATCATATACTTCAAGTGAACAAATTGTTAAACAAATACGTATCGAATTTCAAGATCAAGTTGCGATACGTAAAGACCGTGACTCATGATGTAATCTATAGATACACCCTTTTTATTTATCTCCAAACGATTATTGAGAGAAAAACAAGATTCTGAACTAAAAGACATTTCAAGAGGAAAAAAAGGAATAGAAATATCAGAGCGAATGTTGTAGGAGAGAAACATTACTTTTCATCGATCAGAGCGTGATGGTATATTAGACGCCAAGATCTTTATCTATTTAAACGAAAAAATAAAACCTAATAAAAACGAAACGATGTCCGCAAAAAAGAACTCGGAGGAAAATAATGAACACGAGGACGCCACCTCTAATGCTGAGATGCATTTTCAAGGACAAGGTCTACTCAAGGCGGATAGAAAAAAAAATATACATAATGATTCGCTTTTGATATGTTGGGAACGAATATTAAATTTTAAATCTGCTAATGACATATCTACTTAACATAAACCTTGCCAAGTTAACGATACAGCAAGAGTTTTGGTATCTAATTCTAATTTAAATTGACTAGAATACATACACGCATTCGATGATTAAATGGTTAATAAACAAACATAAATATTAATTATTCTCATACATTTCACGCCAACATAATTTAATATAAATACCAGAGGTTAGGTTCTACGAACTTTTTGAGCACAGAACTGAAAATTACGATGTACAGAAATAGTTAGAAATAGCATTTCTAGCAGAATAGTTAGAAAAATTGCATAGAATCATAACACAAACTGTACCTCGTTGTAATTTTTTTTAATCGATAAACAGATGATTGTATAATACTTATACGTACACTTAAACTAAAAATGTATTTTTTAAACATTATAATGCAAATGCTGTTTAAAAAATCCAAATAATTGTACATGCAAT
Organism: Nephila pilipes; assembly: GCA_019974015.1. Taxonomy (NCBI): domain Eukaryota; kingdom Metazoa; phylum Arthropoda; class Arachnida; order Araneae; family Nephilidae; genus Nephila; species Nephila pilipes. The sequence continues at coordinate 834,409 of BMAW01042039.1, read as the reverse complement.
GCACATCAATGGAAACCGGAAAAGGGGAAAAAGAATTTAATTCCCAAAATAAATATTGGATTTGCCTAAAAAATAGTTATGAAAGTTCAAAAAAAAAAAAAAAAAATCGATTAGAAATAAAGAAACTCAAAATATTAAATGAAGTTATCGATACACTCCGAAAAATTAAATAAATAAATTGCTACTTCATTATAATTTTTTTCAGTTACGAAAAAAAAAAGTTCTTTAAAAATTAATCATAAGTATAATCTCAAGCGAGTGTTATTTACATAAATTCACATTCATTGTATTATTATAATTTCTATGGCTCTATCATCAAATTTTAAATATCGTTTGAAATTATATGCAATATTTAAATATAGAGAATACTTCATAATTACAACGAATCGTTATATGTTAGAAGAATCTCAAAATAAAAACCAACTGACACTTAATATTATTTTGTAAGTAAAAACATTGAGAAAACTCTCAGTTAATTAAAGAGACCTTTTAAAAATAAGACATACAGACGTTTTTTTTTTTTTTTAAAAAAAAAGGATCATATAAATATATTCTATCTCACATATAACAATAAAGAACATTATATCGTAAACATGTGGAATACAATAATACATATAAAATATATTTTTAAAATAAATACTTAAATTCAAACATGGACTTAATAAAATTTTAAGGGTCTAACTCTTCAATATATTTTACTAAAAGTAAATTTAATGTATGATATGAAATTTATTACGTGTTTTAATCTTTTCATGTGCACATTGTAATTTACGTTCCTCTGTACAGAATGGGTTTTTTCAGCTTCGTTATTGATCCTTAAACGTATTAGACGGAAAAATTTATCCCATGTGTCGAGAGCTAATACATGTTTCTGAGTAACGTTCTTTTTAGAATTTCGAGCAAATTAAACATAAATGAGGGAGTGTTTATATTTTGAACAATATTTTCCAACTTTTCACTACGCTTTCTTTTTCGTCTACTGTGTTACTGCTTCCTCATGCATCTGCAAGACACACGCCAACGTCAAATGAGCGTGCGAAATATAGTTTATGTTAACTAACTCAATGAAACCAACAAAAACCCAAAACTAAAGTATTTACGCACATGTCACTAACTTCATGTTCACCTTAGGCAACTAGTTCTATTTCAAGAGGATGAATTACTGAAGTATGTACAAAGTATGCATTCAGTAGAATGATAAATGTGAGCATGAACCATGGATAAATGCTTTTAAATTTATATCTTCTTTGCATTAATGTATACTATATCGACAACGCGAAAAAAAGCGCATTTGAATTCATAAGTAGATCATTAGATCGGCAACGTGGAACAGAACGAAAATGAAAGTTTAAAAATAAAAGGATGAAATTTTTTTTTCACATAGCTTGTCATGAATTTCGAGTAATACTCGCAAAAGAGAGGGAAAAATTGCATTTCTCATAACAAACGTATAATCAGAAGCACAAAAATATAAATCGAGCTGGCTACATTGTAACATACGGTTCGGCGCTCTCAGTACTATTATTTACAACTTGGCTACATAGATTGTCAAAAGCATTCCCCCTTTTTTAGAGGAATACAATGGTCGTTGCACGGGCCACCATCAAAAAGAGAAATAAATTATAGAGATTAAACAATCCTCGAAACGACGCCGAAGGGTAACTAAAAACAAATGTAACAAGGAAGAAAACTTTTTGCTGCTGTCAAGAATATATCCGTCAGTAAAAACAGTAAAGTCAGAAAGAGTAAGGAAGGAAGGGAATATACAATAATAAAAAAAACTAGCATACTAACCGGAAGTATGTGACTGACCTGTGTGAAGGCTTGAACCCGAATGCCTACTACTTAAATCCACTTTAGGTAGTAAACCTGTTTCGCACTAAAAACTTGTACTTTCAACAATTTCCACTACGTTGTATACAACCTCATGCGGATGAAGAGTTCCCCAGTCATCAGCTTCAGGGTAGATTCGTCTAGTCGCCTTACGCGCGTAAAGCGAAATGATGCGCTGTGGTTAACACGTTACCGAAACCTAAGTCACAGGTTGGCGAGGGTTCTGGAAGGGCGCCAAGCGACGTCGCCAAATGACTGCGGTACCAGGAAAAAGTAGATATATATATTTACCTTTTTTGTGTTTATTAGCATCTTCCGTTCGCTCGATCAACATCTGTCAGTTCAGATGATAGTAACGTTTATATCGGCAAATATTTTTAAATTATTATTCAGTGTTGAGGTTTATTTTTGTATTACATGGAAAATTAAATCAATCTAGTAGCTTTACAAAAGTATTTTACACGTTTCGCAGTTCGAGATATCGTGTCACATGTGATCTCAATTACTGAATACACTTATACCAAGAAAAAGTTAACCCTATCTACTGGATTCTTGATTTCTAACAATCGCCAAGAATTGCTGAATTATGCAAACAGCTTGTCTTAATACAATTTTCAATAAAAGTGTCAATAATCTGAAAGATAAATTTCAATTTCGCCTGACACTACAATAAACAATATTAATCTATTTTTAGCGTGTAATGGACGAATTTTTTCAATTCCATAAAATGTAAAAAAAAAAACCAATATTATGCATTACTTTAAATTTCAGATTTTTTTTTTTAAATTATTTAAAGGCAGAATGTTTTGTTTCCTAAAACTTTTTATACCCAATTATTAAAAGATAATTTTTACAGAATAACATTCATAAGAAGTAGAAAAGTAATACAATAGAGAATTATGTTCGTAAAATTCATGATGAAGATCTCAAGCTCCTCATCATCACTAAAATGAATAAATTTAAAATGAATCACTTAAAACTGTACCACCATTTGGCGTTAAGCAATCGAAAATGGAAAGAGCACAATGATCAAAAATAATTGGCACATGTACGAAATTTGACGCATTTGACTGAAACCGTTTTTTATGTCTCATCAAAACGAAGAAAGCTCTCCATATTTACTTCACACGTCATTTCTTGGAAAAGTCTGCAAGAAAAGTTGATGAAAAGCAGCTCGTGTGCCCAGTGCATGAAAGAGGAACTTTCTAAAATAATATCGTCGGGTGGGGGAAAAAATTGACCTTGACAATGCAAGAAGGAGTTACCATCTTGTTCCCAAGGAGACAGATAATTTTTGGTTCCACGTGGTTAATTCTCTACGAAATCACTATGCAGTCTTATGCATTTTAGAATGTGGATATGTACAGATTGTTTATGCTTCTTCGGCAACTGTTCGGGTTGAGTCATTCTTGTTTGTTTGGTTCATTTATGTTGAAGCAATTATGATTATTAATAATTATTGCAGAATTATCGACTTTTTCCATTAACGGTGATTCGGTAAACAGAAATAAAGTTTCAAAGAAAACCGGTATTTTCCGGTAAATTACCGAAAATTTCTTAAAGTGTTTATGAAAAATAAAAATTCATCAAAAGATTCATTTTTTTTTTCTTGTATACTTTGAAAAAAGCTTATCATAGCAAATTGAAATAAATAATCTAGAAATAATTAAGCAATTTCACAATAAATTATGAATAATTTTTAAAAATGTAAGCAAGTATAAAATATGTATAATTTAATATATGATCTCTTTGCTAATTTTTTTTTAAAAAAAAGCAAGCAAAAAAAAAAAAAAAAAAATAACTGATCAACAGTTTCGACTTCAAATCACGATCTAATTTTTATACATAATAATACATCCATAGAAAAAGCTTTTTTAGATTGCATATTTGTTCATTTAATAATTATAAAAGAATCATATATTCTGTTTGGATATATGTACTCCTCATATTCTCCTGTTGATAATGCTCAAGTTTTTTATTAATGATTTCATGAATATTTTTAAGTGTATTAGGATTAATTGTTCATTAACGTGGTACTAAGATGCAACAGAAAGACTATTGAGCCCCCGTCAAGTGATTGATTAATTGTTTTTTTTAACGTCCCACCAGAAGCAGCACGAGGGCTATAGACAACGGACCTCGAAATTTTGAACCTGGGTCAAATGACGAGGACGACACATGAGTTAGCAACTCCCTCTCCAAACTTCCACACCACGCCAACGGGAGAACTTTGAGCCTTGATAGATTTAACGTGCATCAACCCCAGCTCAAACCGTTGCCCACGAGTCCGCGACCATTTCCACCAGGCCACCGAGGCTACACACCCATCAAAAAACAAGGATAATAAAGCACCTGAACTGGCCCCTCCCCCTATAAATTTCCCCACCACTCCATTGGGTGAACTTGGAGATTCTACAAATCTAACGTGCACCAGCCCTGTTACACGATGGATCTTTCTTCAATGGATCAAGTCTCGAACCCACGACTGAACAGAAACGTCAACCGCGAGTTCGTATCCGTGTGTACCAGGCTACCACGGCTTAGTGTGTTGGGCCACACATTATTCATACACATGCGAAAAGCGTATTATATTTATGTATACATTATTTACCGAATTGTCGGTATAAACAATGTAAAATTGCCGGAAACTATTTGAGGTTAATATTCGCTATTTACCAGTAAACGGTGTTGCAATCCCTAATTATGAATATCAAATTGTAAACATAGTTAGAAACAGATGCGAAATTAATTTTTTTTTTCTTTTTCAAAGCATGAGTAACTTGTTTTCAGTTTTTTTTCCTAGAAAATGGTTGCATCTATGATAGAAGGAATAACGCAGTTTGAAAAAATAAATAAATAAAATGGATTTAGATTCATAAAATAAATATGCTGCGTTCCTTAAATATTTTTGTCCGTACGTCACGAAATTTAGTTTTGTAGAAAACCAGTGTAAACTATCATGACAACTATAAATAGTCTGCGTTAAAGATAGATCGCGTTATTGATCATTTTGAAAGGTTAGGCTTTATGGAATAGTTAACTTTAAGTGTACAGAGATATTCGGTCACATGTTTTTTTTTCGATGAGTTACAAAAAGATTTACATTTTAAAACATTTACTATGCAAACTTATATATCGTTAAGTGATCTAACATTTGGTTTAACTTTAAAAACTATTTTAGTATGGCAAATGTTTTGCTCATAAATATCCAAGATAATAACATTAGTACCTATACAAATTTAAAAATAAAACGCAGAAATAAATCATATTTATCTTTTTTTTGGAATAAGAATACTAATCGTATCAACATTAGATGATAACAATATTGCTTTCTTTTGCTGTATTCCTTACATATATTTCCTAGATGATCTCAATAGATAATTCTGACGCTCTTCGTGAAAATATTTTGTTATCATTCAAAAATGCAAAAGTTTGAAAACAAAATTTTTTTATCAAATTTGAGTGGAAAACTGATTTATATATTTAAATATTGATAAATATAGTTAATTTTCTTAATTTGCAATTTTCATAGCTTCAGAGAAAAACGAATTAAAAACTAGTTCAAAAGGTTTCAACTTTTTTTTTCCTTCACTAATCCATTTACCAAAAAAATAAAAGAAAATATCGTGGTTCTTGAGGTAAAAAGATCACGGAACCCTTCTCAAACAGCAATATCTTGGAATACATGTAATAAATTTTAAGTTAACAATATGTGTGTGTGTGAAATATTTATCGTTTCTGGAATTCTGATTATTCTTGGTAAGTGCATAGAGTGATAATGAAATTTTATGTATGACTCGAACATATTAACCCGGGAATAAGAATACATTTTGACCTGTATTCTTATTCCCGGGTTAATATGTACTTATGTAATACATTTTACATAAGTACATATTAACCCGGGAATAAGAATACAAACTAGACTAAAAACACACAACTCAAATGTGAAGCCTCTTTTCTGAATCATTCTTTCCTTGGATATCTTTGAGGAATTGAAACAACTTTCCCTTTCTCTGAGATGTCACCAAGGTTGAAAGCATGGCCGGATTAAATCTAATTCAATGAACTGTATTAAACGAGCAATATAGCTTCAGGAAATATTTTTTTTCTACTTTTTTTTTTTTTCAAAATACGTAGAAAAGTGTATATCCTAAAAATAACTAAAGCTCAAGTTCTGTAATCTTTTCCCACATATTAATCAGTTTACAAAAGAAAAGGAGTAAATAAAAAAAAATGATTATTAACGTGTAGTTCTGAATGTATTCATTTCAAATAGCATTTAAAAATTTTCAATGTCATTTCAAAATTCAAGAAATCTTTCCGGATGCAATTGAGAGACTTATTAGAATATTACATCGCATCACAAAAGCTGTTAAAAAACAGAAAAAAAAATACAAACAATTTTCTGCGCATGAAGAAAATGAGCAAATTATTCCAAAGGTTGTTGCACGCAAAAGTCATTTATTATTCTAATTGTAGGTTTCTTAGAAATTCACGAAGAATAAACAGAGGTCTCGTAATATCTCTGGAAACACGTTTTCGGTTAGAAGCATATGTTAAAAAAATTAAAGAGTGAAAGTAATTCTCACAGAAGATGTGATACTGCTAAAATTACGATTATTTGTGAGGAAAAACCATCTTTTCAGAACTAAAACAAGATATTCGCGAGGGTTAATGCTCGAACATATGAGATATGGGAAATTTTTCAGAACAAGCATTTTCTGCGCTCTTCATATACACAAATATTCTTAAAAATAAGCAATAAACATTTTCTTGTGTAGGAAATTCTAATTAATAACATTATCAAAATATCATTTAGTAGCGGATTAATTATATTTATTTCCATACACACACAATTGTTATTAATTGCATTTGTTTGAATGACATCGTTTTCAATTTTATAACTATTTTCGTAATTGTAATGTGTTAAAAATTGTTGAAAATTATAATTCAGCAGTTCGAAATCTGGCTTCATGTTACTATCCTATTTTCGTATTCAGCACTTTATAGTAGTTAATTCTAATCAGCGCCGGCTCCTGCGTTTTTGACGTTGTAGGCAAACTTAAGAAATGCCCCTAACAAACTTTAAAATTATCTTTTGAAGACAGAATAATAAAAGAGCCATGTTAACCTAAAAATGATGCGTAATTGTATTAAGACAATAATACTAATATAGATTTAAGGAAAAATTTTATTAAAAAACAAAATTTACATTTTTAACGAGCTAACGACACAAAGAACTTAATAACTAAAACTAGTACGTACTAATTTCAGAGATAATTTTCATATACTTTTAAAACAATAAACGAAACTAGTACAATAATATATATATATATATATATATATATATATATATATATATATATATATATAATATTCTTTAGTTTTCAGTAAGAAATAGTTACGTAAAGAAAAATAATTTTCCTTCCCCAGACAGAAAAAGTAGCAAATGCTAAATGTTAAATTTTGAGATTTATTAAGTACCATTGTATATATTACTTTGATGGGAAACTTATGATTCTAAAATAAGTTAAGATGGATGTCAGAATTACCTTTTGCAACTTTCGAAATGCATGGTATATATACAATGCTTAAAATCTCTTAAAAAAAGATTTTGGAAAAAAAAGAAGAAAAAATAAAAAGACTGCAAGCAATCGGATAAATTAAAATTATTTTCAGTTATTTTCCATTTTTCTAACAATGTTGATATCTTCTGTTTCCAAGCCAGTTTCATTATCAATGGTACTAATAACAAATTTGATTACAACCCCGTGTAAATAGTCTGACTATCAAACTAATAAAAATCCACAAGACCCTATTGATAAATTTGAGCCTTAACCTATGAGTGCCTATTTTAACCAAAACCTATTACAGTTTATTTACCGGTATTACATTACAATGAATAATGCATTATTCTTTTTTAATTTAGCTGGTTTCCACATATACCATTAATTTTTCAAAGAACATTTCTTTTTTAGCTAGATGAAAAGTAATTACAAGTAAAAGAAATTATTTCATTATCTTTTTATCAATTAATTTTGAAAGCGAATATTGTTTCTTGAAACCGATATACAGTAAAACATCGATTACCTGAATACTGATCAACCAAAACATCGGTTAACCGAAAACATTCCAATCGGCAAAGTCAAATTTGCGCACCTTGTAGAAGTTCCGAAAGCTAATGCTAGTGGTTTCCCCCTTCCTGCCAACCGACTTACGTGAATAACCTTGTGTCTTTGTCGTTGTTTGTAGCATTTGAACCTTCACTTCGTCAGTTTTTTGTGCTATTTGTAAGATGTGCGATACAAAATATTCGCAGTTTTGCATTTAATATCACTGTTTCTTTGTTTCTTATTGCAGATATAACACAGGACTTATCCCCCCCCCCGGGAAATGATCGGTTATCCGAAAAATCAATTATCCGAACATCTCTAGTCTTCAATTGTTTCGTATAATTGATGCTCTAACGTAATTTTAAATGTGAATTAGAAGCAATCAGCTTATGGAACGAAGTGAAAAGAAACTATGTGAAAATACTAAGTCGAACATTTGCGTTGAAATGATGACCTAATACACATAACAAAGCATAAATTAAACGTGGGAATGATTATGTAACCGTAAAAAAAAATTAGAGAGACAAAGATATCTAAGAATTTAGAAATATTCATGTCATGTGTGCTTATAGTTTTTGTGAAATAAATTGTTTTTCTGTGTTAAAAATGGATAAGAGCGATTCTTTTCATTTTACTTTCTTTAAATAAGAGACTGATAATCCAAATCACCTACCATCAGTTGACTAAATATACAATTTCAACTTGCGACCTACTTGTGTGTTGTAAATTACGTGAGAATAACAAACGAAAAAAAAAAAAAAAACGGGAAAGCAAATAGGAAGAGGTAGTAAAATAACTACGGAGAAAGTAATAAATATTTTTTTTTTCCTCTGTGAGATAAGAGATAAATAATAAAAGGCCATTACAAAGTGTCTTTTTTTATTTTCTTTAAGAAGACAGCTTCAATAACGACAATAATTTATTTATGAATGTAAATTTTGTTGACCTTAAATTACAGAATAGTTTTTATTATTAGTTGAATTGGTATTTATATATTATGTCCAATTAGTAAATTTTCAATAAAATTGCATTAATTTGATGAAAAAAAAAACATGATAGAATATAAAATTAATTACAGGAAAAATAATTAACTTATAAATCAGGGCTTTTCACAATAAATTTGTGAAATTTATTTTGAAATTAATTAATAAGGTTAAGACTTCACACGAAATATTAAAAAATAATAACAACAACAAATATTTGTAAACGGAGAAGTTTTTGTTAAGTATACGGTAGCGTATGCAAGCGCCAAATGTTTTAATTTACGAAAATTAGGAATAGAATTTCAGAGAAAACATTTAATTGAAAATTTTGAAGCAAATAAAATTGAAATATTTACATTAGAAGAATTAAATCAACCAAATTAAGTGTGATTTCTAAAATTTCAAGTTACATAAGAATTGTACAATGCATTAAACTGAACAAATTACATTTTATTTTGAGATTATTTTAAAAAAGTTAAGTAAAATTATTACTTTTATAACATAATTTGTCAGATCACAGTTGGACAGTATTTCAAATGATAAAAAAACCAGCCGAAGTATTTTTTTGAAAAAATATATTATTATTATTATTTTTAAACAACCATAAAATGAAGAATTAAAGCGTTTATCACTGAAATGGGGAAATTTTAATCATCGATTTCTGTTATTTTAACAATAAACACTGGAAGACAAATATGGTAACTTCGAGCCGTATAAAAAAAATCATTTATCAAATTGCATGAAATAAAACAAAACTTGTTACGATTTTTTAAAACAATAATTTAAAAATAACTCACCATCAATAATTTTAATAAGTTAAACCTACCACCAGGCAAAATTTAGATATGAATAGAGTTATTCATTACATAAATGTTTCTGATAAGTGTCTGAAGAGAAGCTAAAAACACATTTTGAAGGTTGTAATTTACTATAATTAAAATATGTAAATATTAGTAGTGCATATTATTCTCTTTATGATGGCAATAATTTCTCTGAAACTGGTTTGTGTCTTGCTTTTAACCATTCGTTGTTTTTTTCCTCTCGTATTTTTTCGTTTATTTTTTAAGCGCATTCCACACACCCTAGTGTTAAATCGTAAAACTCGAAGTTTTATGAGATGTTGATGATTATTTTTTCTCATTACACTGAAACGCTTTTTTTTAAGTACACGAGTCGAAACATCGAAAATCGTACGTACGTTCTATTAGAATAGCCAAATGGCGCTGTATTCCGCAGTGTGATTCGTTCAGCACATATCTAATTACCAACAGATTACTTACAAGAGATGCATCCGGTATATTTAAAAATTATATTAGAATCATCGTCGTTCAGGGGCAATAAACTTTTTTCAAAAAAAAAAACTCTGAGAACATCCCACTCCCCGCGTGGAGGAAGGAAAAAAAAAAATTTTTTTTTGTAATTCTTGTTTTTTAACCGTATAATTTTATTTAATACTTGGAATCTTCGCTGACGTAAAAGCCATCAGGTCAAGTTTTCATTCAAAATAAAAAGGTAAGAAGAAAAAAAAAGTGTACAAATATGTACATTTAGAGCTCTTGTTCAGGGTCTGGCTAAATTTGTGGTTTCTTACCACAGGTGTGAATGACCTGATCCTTCTTCCGCATGCAACTATCCTGCTATAAATTTTTATGAGTTTGGATAGTCGCTGTGTGTTTGAAGAAGGATTGCGAAAGGTAGCATAAGGAGTTCTCCCTCAAAAACCTCTTGACTAGAGTGACGCTACTCAAATTGCCAATTTTCTACTAGGGAAGCCTCACTTTGCATTAATTTTTTATTTCGACATGTGATCCTGCTCTAACATCCATTTTAGGCCCCAAGTGAAGCGCACTCTGTGTATGAAAGGAATTATAATTATTTTATACATATGGTTTTCAGTGTATCTAATTAAAATTGTGCAAGGATTTTAGTGCGTTGATTGAGGAACTACATTCTTCGCCGCATGTTGAGAACGGAGCATTGCGTTATAGGTTGTTGACTTAGCGTAGAAAATGAAGTCCATGGCCAATGAAGGTTTTAGTTTGTGAAAATAATAATATATAATTGCTGTTAACCCTCGTTCACCAAGTATATATCATAGTATATTACATACCATAAATTAAAATGCTCCACATTTCTTTAAATAGAATTTTGATTCCTGTAACATAAAAACTTCCAACTCGCTGCCCACACCTAATACCTTCGCAGTCCCAGCCAACAGAGATGTAACAAAAATTTATTAAAAACATCGCAACACAATTTACAGCAACGATAGAAATAATTTTGTCACTTTTGCCGTAAGATCTCAAAACGGTATTATTTATTAGTATTTGTGATGATACTACGGAGAACATATAGACAAAACATGTGCTCTTTTCCTTGACATGCAACTTTTACCTTCAATTATTGCTTCAAATGTAGTTAAAAATAATTGTGTGTGCGTGTTATACCTATCATGATTTTTAAGACTATGTTTTGTATCATATTCTTTTCAAATTATTAATGTTATTTCATTTACCTTCAAACCAAGAAGTATAAAAAAAGCAATGAAAATAATATATATATATATATATCAGATATTTTTTTTTAAATCGAAGGAAATATTTTTGTTTTCTACGAACAAAAAAAAATCAAATCATATTTGTGGAAATCGAATGTTAAAAGATTTGTAAAATAATTAATAGGCCAAAATGTAAATGTCACAGTGATGAATTGATTTATTTAAGAATTTTCATGATATGGAACAAAAAAAATTATTCCGCAAATTTCACAATTCTACAATTTATTACCATTCAGTTGAAACGAAAGTTCTAGTATTGACAGAATAGACCCTAACAGCAGATAGTTTAATTTTTTTAAAGTATTAAATTTCAATTGACCCCATTGAGCCTGTCAAACTATTGTTTATGACTATTGTTTTACTTAACAACAAAATTTAAAATTCAATTTGAAACAAGTGTTGTTTGATTATATTTTGTTCTTAAAAAATACACAAAAATCAAACAAAACACAAATTTTAGAAAAAATACCCTAGTATAATTCTATAACTATAAATCGAGGCATTTTTTTGACAGCTATAATTTTTTTTACTTCAAAATTTTACAAACTACTCATAAAACCGATGATATAGCCTAAAATGATGTTGAAAGGGCCCTTACACTCCAAAAATGTATAAAAAAGTTTAAATATTTAGTTTAAAGAAACTAACGGTGGTTATTTCAAAAAAATTTCTTATGAACTTCGAAAATGAGGTCATTTTTAAAATAATCAGGAAAAATATGTGGAAGGAAAGGAAAAAGTTTTTCGATTAAAAAAGGACTAAATATACTCTAAAAACTCATAATGTTCTATTTTAAAAATTTTTGAATGCTAAGAAAAATTATTTATTGACTTTATAATTATATGTACCATTGTTATACTTATATTGATATGTTATTTTTTGCACATTATCGAGAAATATAGTTATTTCATTTTACATTTATTTTCCTCCACATTATTTTTGCGGTTCTAGTGTATTGATGTTAAATAACAGTGATTAATTAAAAAATATTTAAGAAATATATATAATTATTTAATGCAATTTGTTACTCATTCATCAGTACAATAGCCTTGATTTATTATTAAAGAACTAAATTGAAACTTGATACCTCCTCCTCCAAACATATCTCTTGGTATGAGCTGTAAATTGAAAGTGCCCCAAATCTGTTTTTAAATTTAGCTCTTGGCTTAGTTTAATCCATGTAAAATGTCAAAACGATATTATATATCGGTATTTATGATGATATTGCAAAGAATATAGGCAAAACATGTGCTCTTTACCAAGATTTACTCAAACCTGCAACATTCACCCTCCATTCTCTCTTCAAATATAGCTGGAAAATAATTGATTTGCCCTAACTTGACTTTAAGACTATGCTTTGTATCATATTTCTTTTTACTTTTAGAACGCGGGAGAGGCTGCGTCTGTCATTTCAAAAAGCTTCAGCCCCATGCTAGGACTAAATATAGGGCCCCCAAGATAGTGTTGCCAGCTTCAACTCAGCGCTAGTAAAATTTGAGGTTTTATGTTTTACTCCACTCGGTTTTGCTGATGGATGTATCCTGGAGCTATGTTCAAGTTGTTCAACAAAGTATACTTTTTGGAAGATAAGAGTTCTGATTTACGAGAGTTAAAAAGCATTGGAGGGGACGGTTTGGGCTCGTCTGAAGGTCACTTGCCCCCACTGTCTTTTTGATGTTGCTATTAGTCCTATTAAAACATTCTTTTTCTATCCCTCTACTGGGGCGAATGTAAGGATGGACGTTTCGGACGGTGAGAGGGAACTTGAATTCTTCTGCCGAGTTAGGAATTTCGGTTTTATTTGCAATGTTTGGCAAGTGAGTATAGAAGTAGGGATATTTTCGAGGGCAAATCTTTTTTTTCTTCTTAAATTCTTATGTGAAGATAAGAATACATGTAAACATTGATATTGGGGGTATAATTAAATCATTTTCATTGTTTTTTTTTTCCTCTTGGGGATAAAGTTTATCGACCTATGATTGTTAAAGATTAGATAATACGATAGATCTTATTTGTGGAAGAGTAAAAAAAAAGATGTTAATTTTTAAAAAAATTAATGCAAGCATCCAAGTTATTATTTTTTAAAAAAAAAAAAACATACATATGAATGATTATAAATTTTTTTTACAAAATGTTATCGAATGAAAAAAAATATTTAAATAAAATTTAAATAAAATGTTTGCATTTGAACTAAAACTTCCTAATAATAAAACAAATCCTTTTAAAGAGATTAGAATGGTCAATATTCATCTAATATCCGATGCATTGTCATAAGATGAGTATATTAAAAAATTACAAAGTAATGAAAGTCAAGAAAACAAATGTCTTATATCTTCCATCTGAGCTGCAATTAATTTGAGTCCTGATTCTCCAGTGAAAACCGTCGCGTAGAATAATGAGGACTGTTGTACATTGCACCATGCAACAGCATATTCAAGCCTTTGCATGGTGCAATGTGGAAGTTGGGTGAGTGAAGCACTTCTCGGGCATTCTCCTCGTATTTGACAATGGTTTAAGCTATTGAGATTCATCGCAGGTGTAACTGTTTCCATGATAAAACAGAAAGAAAATGGTAGACTCTCTGCATCAAATAGTTAAAAATACCTTAGCATTTACGACATACATTTGTGCAAATTCTGTAAAAAAAAACTCAAAATAATCTTCCTTTTACAAAAACAGTGTAAAAATTTCTAAAAGGAACCCTTTTATCATTTACCTAAATATATATATATATATATATATATTCAATCTGTTACATTGATAGAGCAAATATTTTCGGCTCATCCACGGCCAATGAAATAAGAAAAAAAAAAAGTTGAAGAGAGTGATTACTCGCCAAATGTTTCGATCTCAAAACAAAACCTTTGAGTGACGTCAGAAAGAATACCTGGAAAAAGAAAAAAGTAGTAGAAAAAAAAGACTGAGAACAAACAAATAAATAAAAAAGAGAAACACCCTGTGACTGGGATGTAGCGACGGAATGTTCACCGAGTCAAGCTGTGCAACTGGGGCGTCCTACCTACTGGACATTAGGCCAAGGTTTGACTGAGTGAACTTAAGAATGGAAAGTAGAGAAATGCAACCAATCAGCGGGGCAATGGGGAATTGTATCTGTGCCTCTCTTCTTTTAAGTTCCATCTCTGTTCTGTGAAGGCGTTTCAGAACTAATTCGTACATTGAATAGCTCACGAAAACGCTAAAATATTTTTTCCACTCAGAAAATATTGGGATACCCATTCAACACATGTATTATTATGATAAAAGTCAGACGAGAAAAATTATTGCTTTAATATCCTAATAATCATCTACGATATTATTTTCTTAAACTATATTTTATTGATCATTAGAAAAGTACGTTGATTTATTTCAGATAAAAATTATTAACATTTACAGTTAAAGTGAGGTATAGAGAGCGCGGAAAATTAAACTATTATTTTGGACTGATAATAATTTTAATTCTCGTAAGCCTTTTTTTTTTTTTTTTGGCTAATTCATACGATAGTAGGTTTTTTTTTCTGTAACCCTTAAATTAATTTGATGACTTTTTTTAAGTCCCCAGAAAATTAGAAAATCACCAATCATATTTCATTTTAACCTCATTACTTTACATATAATAACTTTCCTTAATTAATGATGCACCTATTTTGATGATAGATCGTAAAAAATTTGAGCCATGGTCACGAGACGAGAATACCATTTGAGCAGGTATCTTACTGCCTAATTTCCCCACCACGCTGCATGAGGATTTGACCATTTCAACGTGCAAAAGCTCTCATTATTCCACGCAAAAATCTTTAGTCATTGACGAGGTTCCCATAAATATATCAAAATAAACATTTGAAAACTAATCAATTTTTTAACTTTTAAAGATAGATAAAATTCAACAGTATTTAGCTCTAAGTTACATAGTCCATTTTTCATTCACGTTTTGCTTCTGATATCTTGATACGAAACTTATTTTCCTAAATTTTAAATGAAACCTGAAACATTAAAGTGTAAAACATCAGACTATCTTTTTATCAAACAGTTTAACAACTTTTTAATGAAATAATTATCTAATATTTCTTAATCAAAGTTACTGTAATAATGGCATAGTATGAAAGCTTATATTTTTCAAAACTTCTATGTTAACTTTTATTTAAAAAATATTAGGCAATTCTAAATTTTGAAGAAATATTTACAAGGATATATATATATATATATATATATATATATATATATATATAGTAGAAAAACAAAATCAGTATAATAAGTTTTTAAACATACGAATATTAAGTTTGTAAACTTTGATTTTATCTCTATGTTACTGTGAATAGTGTTTACTCAAAACTAGTAATGAAATTAAATTGGGTTAAATACATAATTATTTAATGACGTAAGAATATTATATATCAATCTTCAATGAATTTAAAATTAAGTTAAACCGACATTTTAAATATTTTTGGAAAAAACTAGAACTTTTGTTGAGGAAGATTTTCAAAAATTCCAAGACAGAAATCAATTCATGAAAGGACTTATTTGAAAAACGAAACAGTTGCAAAATGCGAAAGTGGATCCAATATAAACAAGACTTTTGTAAACGCAGAACATGGTTATTATATACGGGAATATTCAAAAACGAGTCATCCAATTTCAAAATGCTACATTTTCATAAATAAACAACATTGAATGGCAAGTGATACATGAATGCAAAAGGGAAAATATGGAAGTTCGTTTTGCAAGTTTTCGACATAACTTCCTTTAATTACAAGTATAATATCAATTCGATTTTTGTTGTTCAAGTTCACATAAATTTGAAGGAAATGGTGGCGCATACACTTTATCCTTTACAAACTCTCAAAGGAATAAATCTCCTGGAGCCATATCAGGCCACCAACTGTGTAACATCAAGTCACCTGGTCCACAGCGACCGATTTAACTGTGAAACAGCTCCATGAAAGCTTCTAAAACAGCTTTCGGAAAATAGCTTCACGAAAAATAAACGAGGGCTATTTATTATTCACAATATAAAACTTTTACATTTTTCCTTGACGTTCATGTATTACTCATAATTCTGTGTCCTTTATTTTAGAAAATATGGAATTTTGAATCCGATTTATTCATTTTGAATAAATGTATATTTTGCCATATGTACCATGATAAGTAATTTAAAGTTTAAATAATCATTTGGAGTCGTTTTATTTTTTATATATTCTTTATTTAGTCGTTAGCCCCGAAGCAAAACGCTCCAGTATGGAATGGCACACACACAAACAAAGAAGGTTGCTCCACTAAAAGCAAAAACCCGATTGTCTATAGAAAAACTCTCGCTACTCCATGTTTGGGACTCACAGAGTATTATGTACGTCGAGTTTCTTCATGACCAACTACAACTAATGTAACTATATTACTGTAAACTTTTGGAGAAAATTTGGACAAAATATCGGTCCAAAAGTTGTTCCAATGCAATTCGCAAAGTTCTCCTTCGCCAGAATATTAGTCGTTTGGATCCCTCACAGAATTGGCCACCCTTCCATCGAAAGACCCTCCCTTCTATTGCGATCCACAAAGATTTCCTCCTCCAAGACCAGGCCTGTCTAACCCAAAAGAAGATGCGGGCCGCATTAGAAATGCATTTTATTCCAGCGAACCGCATTGTGTGAGGTTTTCTTCACCTTTTTAATTTTGGCTCCTTCAACTTCAAACGAAATTTTCACGTTAAAAACTACTAATACTTTCACTTCTCGAGTCGCGAGAAGCGATTTATCCACCCAATCCCCATTAGAGGAATCAAAAACATTCTGCAATAAATTAAAAAAAACATATATTTTATTGAATTTAACGTGTTTGTAGGAAAATTAATTTTTAAAAATTCAGGAGTTACAACACAGCATTGGTGCTAAATTATTAGCGATCAATAGACATCCAGCAGTCACTAAGTCTGGAACCATGATCTCCTGGGTCAAATGTATTAGGCTTGCTGCAGACAGAATAGCTGCTGCTATTTCGCATGATCCGAGCGTCGCATTCCCTACCCGTGTCTAGGGCGCACACCCGTATTCATAAGTAGGTTTGGTGGTTAGGTAAGCATTGTGTATAGCCCACTTACGTAAGATGACCTACGCTCCTCAATTTTGTAATTGCTTCTGAACAAGAATATAAAAGAAAATTTGTGACGATATTTGAGTCAATGTAATGAGATACTCCCATAGTAACGGAATGTAAAACGAACCACACTCATGGTGAAATGTTTTTTGATACTTTTATGAACAATAAAAGTTTAATTTTTTGTTCAGATTACCCAGCGCCGCGGGCCACATGCGGCCCATGGGGTTGGCCAGGCCTGTCCAAGACAATACACGATATTATACTCTGATAATCTGACAATTTCTGGTCTATATTTGTCTTGAGACCATATTGCAGATACTACCATAGACTTAACTGAAAATAGTCCTGACCGATAAGAACCTCTCCTGTCGGAGAAAAAAATTGCTCTCTCGACTTAATTTGGGACGAGCATCTCACCCCACTCTGAGCTTTCCTTCAAATTCAAGCTAAATTCTGTTTCTCATCAATTTGGACGACCGAAACCGGTACCCACCTCCACCACGACAGCTGTCTGCAATAAGCAGATTTTCTTTTCTTAATTTCTTAAAAAAAGTAATTTCCTAATAATTCCACTGAAATAGGCAAAATTCATTTTCTTTTAAACAGATCAAGAATCTTTATCAGATCGCAATAGTGTCTGAGCCCAGCACAAAGACTGAGCTTCAGTAATTCAATATCGCGAAAATAAATCTGAAAAGGATCTTTTAAGAGTTTAAATATTAAAGTAATTGTTTTAACTTTTTATGTACCGTTCGTTCTAGCTTTTAAATTTTAAAAATTTTCTCGCGATCTAATTCTACTTCTGGGCAGATGTAAATTCCGAAATTCAATTTTAGTAAATGTTTTTTCCAGCCAGATCGGGGATAAAAGCCCGAAAGGGTTAAGAACCCCGAGAAGCCTTTTTCTGCTACAAGACTCCCCACAGCGAGTGTAACAAAAGAAAAATTTTAGAAACTTCAGTGGACAACAATCGAACACTCCTTCTTCCTTTAGTTCCGACTGATCACATAAGAGCTACATTTGTTTGGACTCCTCAAAGAAGCGATGGGAGGAGAAAGATTTTCATAGAATGAAGCAATAAAAGAGTATTGGTACAATTGACTCCGTATATGTCCGACTTCTCATAACACAGGAATAAAAATATTATCAATATATTGAAAAAGTGTGTAGACCTTAAAAAGGAGGACATATAGAAAAATTTCATGTTGATGTAATTTTGGTAAATAGTACTTTAAAAAATATCTTTAAAAAATGTCTCGTTTATATTTGGTCCATTCTCGAAGAATATTTCACTGATACAGAGGTCAAAATATATATTTAAAGTGTCATAAAATAAAAGTATTGTGACGAAAATAAATAGGAAAACACATAATTTCAAAATAAACGCAAAAATAAAGCCTTTGTAAGCCATATTTGTGTTAAAGTAAATTAGCTTTTTCAAAGAAAGAAAGTACGAAGAGTAGAAGGATTTGACCGATTTTTGTGAACTCTTAGTGTTTTTCCTGTTTGAAAACTATTAAATTCAAGATCTGCCCTCCTCTTGTTTCACCTTTTCGACTCAAGATTTCAGTCACGGATTCACAAAATATTATGGCTAAGTTCTAAAAACACAGAAAATATTTCTAGTTCCACTAAAACAAAATAGACTTACTTTTCTTTTTAACAAATTAGAAGTGTAATTTTCACGGTCACTAACCTACATTTGAATTGATAAATGCATTTGAAAGACAAGAATTTAAAAGAGTTTCATTTGAAAATGAAATAAAATTTAGCTAAAAATATTTGAGACAATATTACTATGTTAGTACCTTTTCTTGCTCTAAAATGCAGAAAAGGAACACATTCTTACACACTTTTCTTCTCATAGAATTTATATAGTTTTTCTATCAGATAAAAATCAACAAAAGAAACATATCTTATGAACAAGAACTTGAGTAATGTTTTGACAAACTTTTGAATCATTTTCAGTGAAATGTACAGCTAAACAATTTACGCTTCTAAAAAATTGAAATCCCAGAAAAGAACAATAGCAACGGCAGCAATATACGAATTAAACTGTTAATCATTTAATTATTAGAAGCGACTCGTTCGGGCTTAAGACCCAATAAATGTGTTAAGCCAAAAAAAAAAAAAAAAAAAAAAAAACATCAAATTATGAAATATACTTATAAAAAACAAGGAAATTGAACTTTTATATTCAGTTTAAGAGAAGGGATATTTTTTTTAAATACATCGAACGAAATAGCAAAAAGTCAAACATTTATCAACGTTTTGAAATACTTGAAATAAATATCGACGCACTATCCACACGGCTGATTAGGTTAAACTTAAATCCCTAATCTCCTCCAGATATGAATGTTTATGCTGCATCAAAACAGTTAGAGAATTTCAATTATTGGTGCAACATAAGTAATTTTAAGTACTGAATAAAAATTATTATCGGCTGAATACAATTTCAAAAATAAATTTATATTCTATATGTATATTCTTCTTAACCATAAATAAAAGTACAAATAATAGTTTAAACAAATTGCAATCTTTTTAAAATGAATCAAGAACTTTTTAGTTATTTAAAAATATTATTCGAATTATTTGTTTCTATTTAATCTTCTCAGCACTATCTTTTTTCTTTTATAGATGAAATATTAAATTTAATAAAGTACTCTTTCATCACATAAATTTAAGGAAGGATCATCACATAAATTTAAGGAAAGTCTTATAACCCAGAAAATACGGTAATTTGATTCTATAACATTGAGGTGGTTCCAAAATATCTAAATGCCAAATGTTCATTTTATTACTAATGCAGTCCTTATGTAACAAATTCATATAAAAAATTTTCAAATTTATCAATAGTTTTCTGTGTAATACAACCAAAAATGATTAGATGACCTTTAAATTTGTCGTTATTTCTTATTGGGTTGCTTGTACTGCTACCATGTGAAGTTCTAAAGGTCAATTGGATCCTAATGGTTAAAATAAGATACTTGAAGACCCTAATAAGGCGGATGTAATGCTACAATTGTAGAGAACAACACAGGTATAATTCACGTAAAAAAATTATTATCAACAAAAAAAAAAAGAAGAAAGAAGGATTATTTGGTTCAATCGGACACACCTTGGTCCAGAAATACCATGACCAAAATCTTTAAAAAAATAACAAAATTTTGAACAAAATCAGTAACATGTCACAGTATTCTTAAGACCTAGTTCATACGAGTTGAACAGATAAATTGTTCACCATCAGCAACTGGTTCGAAGCGATGAAGGTCGAACTTTTTGACCTAAAAAGCACTGCCGGTGTAAAATTTCAGGTTTTTTTGGTGGAGTAACCCAACAGCGGCTGCTGGACATCTATCGCCCGGTGTCTTGCGCAACCTGAAGACGGTCCGTGGGAAAGGGTTCATCCACTCTTCCCTTACGGTTACGATTCGCGCTTTGCTTCCAAGGCAGAATTCATTATAACACATCGCAAAAGCTTTCTTCCCAAGTTCTTTGCACAGTAAAATAGACGATTTTTTTTTATCAAAGATTTGTCAAAAACATATTTACAGCTTAAGCCATTATTGAAAAATCTAAAGAAATGGCTTGAATTTGATTTACAACATATTTAGAAATTACAAGCTGAACCCATGCTTAAAATTAAAGGTAAGTTTTATTTTAATCATTTTTTATGTTTAAGGTCTAGATAGTCGTGTTAGAAGTTCACGATTAAATAAGATTACATTTCACAATTCTCAAGTATGCTTAAAAATGTGCCTCATTTCCTATTTAATTAAATTGTTTGATTAAATTTTCGTTAGTCATCATTTCACCACCAAAAATTCATCATTTAAAGAAAGGTAAGCTATATTTCAATCATTTTTTTAATACTTAAAGATCTGGAGAAAATTTTAAGATTCGATCATAGTCATTTAGAAGCTTAAAATTTAATTAGGAAATTTTTAGTTTGGTGTGCTTAAAAATGTGTACCATTACTTAAAAATTTAACTGGTATATAGGCAATACTAACGTGACAGCCACTGTAATTACAATCTTAATTTTATTTTGTTGAAGTTAATTCAACTAATGCTTCTTCGTGTATTAAAGTTGCGTTTCTAGCATAACTATGGGATCAATAAACTTATATAAAGAAATTTATTTCAG
Organism: Nephila pilipes; assembly: GCA_019974015.1. Taxonomy (NCBI): domain Eukaryota; kingdom Metazoa; phylum Arthropoda; class Arachnida; order Araneae; family Nephilidae; genus Nephila; species Nephila pilipes. The sequence continues at coordinate 812,690 of BMAW01042039.1, read as the reverse complement.
TGATAACCCAACTCGATGAATTCCAATGTACGTCACAGTGCCAATTGCTCAGTCACGTTAATAAATTTTAATTAAATTTTCTTTGGTCTATCTAGCATAGAAAAATCAATCAAGAAGAGAAGTAATGTTAATCCTAAGTTCTAATCACAATTGAGTGATGTTAAGTCGGTCTTGGCCTAATGTCAAAGAACCCGATCGAAACTTCGAACATATTTCCAGGTGGAAAATACTTCCAATTTTCATATAAGTTTGGATGTGTTGCAACGCATACATTCGTTTATGATACAGTATTCTCGAAATTTAAGAACATTCCAAAAATAAACAATTTTCCCCATGGATACGTAAAGTTTAAAAGGCCATTTACTCGTAATATTACAATGTAGAAGAAACACGAAACACATTTTACTCCAGAAAAAATAGATTGATTCAGATAGAAATGAGTAGGATTATAAAATATGCTGTTCTCTGAAGAATATCGAAGTCAGGTTATAAAATTAATGTTCGAGAACTTATTTACCGGAAAAAGTATTCCAATTTGAGATTCTGATCTTTAACATTAAGAATGGAATGAGAGAAAAGAATAAATGTGACACGGTAGATCTCTAAATGCCGTAATATATAAAAATAAATGCTTATCGCTTACTTACATTTTAATTGCAGTTTATTAATTAGTGTGATTAAATAATATAATTTTGTTGACGCGAATGCGAAATGTACTAAATATCGATAAAAAAAAATTGACAGAATTTTCCAGAAAAACTGATTCATTCATAAAATAACGCTTGATAGTTTAAGAAGCTGTAAAGCCCCTTATTATTCAAAATTTGCTTGACTTTCATTTGAAAAATATTTGAATTCGATTAAGGGCACAAGAATCGGATAAGTTGCGATAGAATTTTCAATTAGGTGCACAAAATTATGAGTAAAGGCTGAGTGTGAAAACTAAATTGCTTAACGAGGGAGATGACGTAATATGTATTTCCTGAGAAAAATGAACGAACAAACGTATTTTCAAAAGCAATCTATTTCTAAATTTTTTTATCGCTTAGTATTAGATAAAGTATAAATTTACATTTCCTATTCAGTTTATTACAAAAGATCATCTATTAATTTTACTTTCATTCAAATTAGTCGTCAATAGTTCTCGTGTTGCTTCTGGTGCGACATAAATAAAACCAAACCAATCATTTAAAATTAAAAATAAACTTTAAGTAAAGGGTGCTTTTAATGTTCAAAATAAATTATCTCAGTTTAAAACACGCGAAAAACTTTAAAATGAAAACGAAAGCATTTTTGCATTTTTAGTTTTTCGTACTTCCAACTGATGTAAACAAAAAATCAGGTTGCGATTTTAATATGCTCACACAGAATTGAAATTTGTTTATTTAAAATATACAATTTTTTCCGAATCCCCAGAAAACCTAATTAGTTCATTACAAATGCGAGAAGACAGCAATTCATAAATTTTATTCAATATCGAAAAGTTTTAAAAAAAAGTAATTAAAGATAAATATGTAAACACAAAAAAGAAAAAGGATTCCCTGAAAATTCCGTAAACAGAATGATCTTAATTTTACGAAGACGTTTCACTCAAAAAATTGAGGCAATGCATCAGAGTTTGACATTTCGATCTGTGAACGGAGATAATTTTTCACAGTTATTAAAGAAAAAGTTATCCCAATGCGTCATCAACAACTCCACTTAGTGAAAACTTTTCATTAATTAAAGTAGCGGATAACTCAAAATAAATATGTAATCGATAATGCTGTATGAAAATCGGAGCATAATTAATTTTACAGGAGCAGTGCCAAGCGGTTTAAAAAAAAGAACACATTTTTTTCCCCTTGTTAAACCGTTTCTGTCAGCGAATGCCAAATTAACTGTCATAACGCATGCTTGAAGCTTCCCATTTTATGAAAGAAAATGAAAATGAAGTGATCAGACCTCATCGCCCACTCAGTCTGGTCACCTTACACAGAGTGATCCAGTTACTGTAAAAAAAAAAGTCGTAGGAAGAGAATCAATAGATGTCTGGGACATCTAATTTTGTTAAAATGAGTCGTTTAGAGTCAACTTTCATTCTTTCAAATGAAATTTAAATGAGGGACCGAAATCAAAAGAAATTATCTTAAATTTTATTTTGGGAATATGTATTAGTCCAAGAAAAAATTATTTAATTATTTTTTTAAAATTTTTATGAGGATTGATTGAAAAAAGTACTGCTTCAGAAATCAAAAATCTTTATATTTGCTATCTTATTTTCAAAATTATAGCGGTTACTGAAATCTATATACATATGCTCCCTCTATGTAATGAACTTGTTCTCCTTATTCCCAGATATCGCTGGTATGCTGAGATCTAAAGAAGATGACAACGAACATGGACATTGCACCCGATCTTGAAGATTTGACTTCGTCGCAAAGGTAAAAGTTAACCTTAGAGGACATCATTTTCGTTCTAAAGACTATGTGAAAACTACCATTAAAACCAGTTGGTGACAACAACCATCAGAATTTTTTTCCTGATGGGTTTGCCCAACTAGTCACGATATGGTGCAAGTGCGTGGGAAAGGATGGAGACTAAATCAAAAAGTGAACAATGCATTACATAGAAGATACATGTATCTTTCGTATATAACAATAATTGTGAAAATCTGGAAACAAAATTTATATGACCACGGAGGCATTACTTTTCAATTATGACTCGTACAGATATGAAAAGAAAAAATACCTTGAAAAAAAAAAGGTTTTGCCTTAAGAAATATATATATAAGTTCGGACTTTTACTTTAATTTCATTGCTCATTAACACAATGGTAATAAAATCATAGATTCCTTCTTCTCAAAGTCAGGTGAATAAAATGTAAAGTTATCCAGATAATTTATTTAAGTTATATAAACTTTATTTATACGCTAAAAAATTACTAGAATTTGATTGAAATTTTGGGGCAAGGTTTAAACCGGAATTCAATGAAAGCACACTCTGTTGGCAAATCGCAGTTCAAATTCGACGAATCCACACAAGTTGAACACCGATTATCAATCAGTAAGATATACAGGAATTTTTCACAACTTTCTGGATACAAAATGCTTGGAAGCGTTTACTCACACGCAAATAATAAACCAGATTATTTTAAATCACAGTGAAAGAGAAACACGCGATCCAACAAATTTTATTTTAAACTTTAAGCCATTTTTATATTAATTCACATGATATATGATACATAACACACAAACAGGTAGATAGAAATAAAAGTTCACCTTCGCAACGAAAATCCTGACTCTTCTTATCTTTAATATAAGAGTTTTATTAAGTTTTTTTGATGAATTTTTTGTGATACCCAGCATAGCAAAAGCGAAAAAAACTACTAGTGCTTCAGTACAACATAATTTACAAAGTAAACACATGCTTATGTTTGGTATATCATGCATGTATATTATACACGAATAAATATTTTGTGTCATACATAATAATACACACATACTGAAACATATTAATAAATTACTATACATTTATGCATTATTCGATTTTCTTCTCTGTTTAATCTTTTCTATAGGGTTCACATAACAAATTACTGCATAATAAATCTTACAAGAAACATGGCGATTGGCAAGGTGATACAGAATAAATTTAACAACACGTAATAATCTTGTTGTATCGAATCAACTTCAATAGAGAGGGTGATAAATGACGAGGTCTTGCTGCATTTTGAAAAGTGCTGATGTCTTTAATTCACCAAAATCAAAATGATTATTAGATATTTTTTCTCTTAAATTGCTTCGAAATTAGTTCTTTTCTTTCATGTAAAATAAAGAGAGCTCTTTGGAAGAGTAACTTTACAATAAACCGCTTCCAGTACCGCAAGCGAGATTCATATCTTGCAGCGGATTCGAAAACGAGTAGAGGAGGAAGTACGGGGGAGAGAGAGATGGAAAAGGAACAGTCCCGTTCACTTTGTCATAAGACAAACACAAAACTCGACAGAAAAAGAGGTGTAGTTGCGGCAGAAAAAAGCGCGTACAGTTTTTGGGGTCGGAACGGACAGGTGGAACAGAAACGGCAGCAGTGGAATCGGTTGAAAAACCGAGAGGTACCCACCTTGGACGAAAAGGGGGCAAAGGGAAAATGATGGATGGCTTTTTAAAAAGCAAATCACAGCATGCGTCGACTGTGGTGATGAAAGAAAAACTCACTTTTCTCCGTAAGTGAAACCAGTTATACAGAGGATTATTTGGTTTGGAAAAATTCTGTACTTTCCATATAGAGAATAGATGTATCATTATGCGTTATCAGACTTGGCAGACTTTTGTGTTAAATAAATGAAAGGTCGATACTTTTGCATCAATTCTTGGTCATGAACGATGCTAACAAAGTTAGAAATGTACAAACTGTCGTTTTTTCTTCAAACATTAAAATATTGGCAGTTTCTGAAATAATGTAAAAATAAGCTTTCGAAACTCCTAGAACTTTCGAAATCTACTCTTTGTCGGTGAAAGCAAAACCTGTAAATAATTTTTACTTCCTACTCAAACTACAGTGATCTTCAGGACTCACTAACTAATAATGAAGAAGAGTCATTATAACAACAAGTAATACAGGATGACTATTTCCTTTGACGTTACACATAATCTCCATTTCAAGAAATACTCTTTTGCTTACAAGAATTGGTTCATTGAACAGGAACTCAATTATTTTCATTAGTATTATGTAATAATTAAAGCAGAGCATGCCTAAAGATTCGAATAGTTTTCATGATTTTTTTTCGTTAATTTTAAAAATTCATATTTAATTTCCTCTTACAAATGTTTTCATGTCTTTATACTCGTATGCCAATTATCAAAACTTTCTAGATATAATAGAAATAAAATTTTGAAAATCCGCCAATTTTTATGAATCAATTTTTTTACCATAAACATCGACCAAAAAAATTCGTTACTAATACAGCTTTTTCAGAAATAAAGTCCTTTTAATCAAATGTTTGAATAAAATTACATTTCCTAATGAACAGTACTTACTTTATAATAATCTTAGAAGTTAGTTTAAAAAGACAATTCTTAAATTCAATCGTTTCAGTAAGATAATATATGTAGATTATATATATATATATATATATATATATATATACTTGATGACACTATAACTCTTCAAGATATTTATAAAAATATATTAAAGTCCATTTTAATTCTTAATTTTTCTAGGTTAAAAAAACGAATCCGGTTACAATATTTAGTGACATATATTTACTATCTAAGCTATTCGTTTAAATAACATTAAATTTTTTTTTATTGAATATCACAATTTTTAACAATTAAATACTTCGATTGATTCGAAAACATCTCTTTTAAGGGACAGTTGAGTTTCGGATCAGCTAAATTAAATTTGTTACAGTAATTATATCTGTAAGAATCAATCTTGAATTTAAAGTTTAATCGAAACAATTTAACAAGGGACTGGAGGCTTTAAATGAATAAGTCTGTTCTAAAGAGAGAAAAAAAATCGGGAATTGCTGTAATGTTAAAAAAGTTTTTTAATTTATTTCGAACGGAATCTTACGAATTTAAGAAATATCGATCTAGTTTCATTCGCTTCAGTAGAATTGGATTGCAATTTATTTTTGTTCGATTCGAACGACGTATTAAAAAAAAGCACAGAAATAAATCTCTAAAGAAGGAAGGAAGGAAGGAAAAGACTTCTGCGAAAGTTAGAAAAATTACCAATCAAACTCGGGAAAATTTTATCATATGTTTATTAAAATAAGCAGCAATCATCTGCTAAAGGTAACAGGAAGGATACAACGAATTTGAAGACAATTTTTTTTCTTTATAAAATCTTTTTTTAATCTTCTAAGCATGTACACTTAACTCCAGAGGGTAATTTGTGTGTGTGTGTATGAATACAGTTTCTTTTTCATCTAAAAAAACCGTGAAATGAAAAATAGCAAAAACTCGTACAAAGCGCACGGAGTTTGTCATTGTGTCATCGATTATTTTTGTGTTATAGTTGATATTTATCAACAGAAGATCTTGCCAAATTCCTTAAAACAATGCAACTTCCTTTTCCAAACATGAAATTACAGACTTAAATATCATTAAAAACAATATGAACAGGATACGCCTGAACGCTTGTGTGTGAAATTAATATTGTATCGCACTATATTTTGGAATGCTTTTGGTTCCTTGCCCGCACAAAGAGGAAAATTTATGAAAGAAAATAAGAGTAAGGATTTGTTTGAAAAACGTGTTTAAATCTGTCAAGATACATTCCAGTGCTTTTATTAATTCTATTCTTTGTTATAGATTTCACACACGTAAAAGCTTCTTTTTCATCAGAAAAACTACAAGTATTGAATTCGAACACATTCCAATCTTCGGAGACTAAATTAGGTAAACAAGAATTTTGATCGAGCTCTATTTGGTTCGTAACATTTTCGCAATTTTCATAAAAAAGATGAAAATGAGTTCAATAACTTTTACTTCGTACATAAATTCGAATTATATATTTTTCTTTTTAATAGCTTAAAGGCTGAACTGGAATGACTTCAATACGAAAATATTAAAATAAAACGAACATTTTCATCATAAAATGGAAAATGAGTTGAAACAATTTATACTTCGCTTGTGTACTTTCCTGTTTATTCTTTCACCTCTGCAGCTTAAAATTTGAACCGAAATTTTCCAATGAATCTTAAAACAAAATAAAAGACACAGCAATTAAAATTATGAAATATAACTGCAATATTATACAACCAAATATCGAACTATAAATTTATAAATAATGCTATCATATATTTTATACATTAAATAATTTATTTTAAGCAATTTCATATTTTAACAATTTATTTTAGACATTCTTTATTTTAAATATCTTTTTTTATTTTAGACATATTTTTTTTTATTTTAGATATATTTCCCCCCATTTTAAACAGTTTTAAAACTATTTTAGACAATTTTGTAATCTAAATATTTTTTAAAAAATTTTATTTTAGATGAATTTACTAAAGACAAACAATTAATTTTAAACAAATAATAGAAATTCACAAAATCCAACTTCAGTTATATACAAATGACATAAAATATATTAAGAGAAATGAAAATCATCAATTAAAATCAAAAGTTTTTCGATACCAACCTTCAACAAGTAACGGCATTCTGATCACTTCCCACTGAAAAGGTATACAAATGAATGATAGACTGTGAGTTGCAAAAATATTTTTCGGAATGCCTCCTAAAGGGTTAACCACGAGACTTAATACAGTTTTCAAGGTTTTTCCTCTTTTTTTATATTGCTGCTCGAAGATAAAATTGAGCCGAAATCAGCGATTTTTCTATCAAGAACTATTGACTTGTATATAAAAGCATCACATAACACTTGTTTCTCAATTGTAAGCCTCATTGCCAGGAAAAATGATGCTGGTGTGAATTCCGGTTTTATCGCTCTCGCAACGTAAATATTTGCTGTTCTCAGCTCAAAATCAATAGCGACTCAGCTGTTTAGAAGAGTCAAGTCCACGAAATGTCCTTCGCTAAAGGAACGGAAACTGCAGATCTTCCAAGATAGAGGTGATTTCTCTCTCTCAAGTCCTTGAATTGTTCAGATTCTCTGGGTTCAACGCCCATTTATTTTGATTTGAACATTATTTTTGCACATATAGGTTCAGCGGTAACCTGTTGGCAAGGTCGCCAACTTTGTGATTGGTAAATCGTGGGTTCGAGTCCTGATTCTGACAAATACTGTCGTACAAGAGAAATAGGATTGCTGCAAGTTAAATCGAATTGACCCTAAGAGTCGAGACAGGGAACCCTGGTGAGATACCAGTTCTCTGGCATTGTTTGCCCGTCAAAAATATATAATGAGATGCGAATTTTACATAAAAAATAGCTTTTTAACAAAGTAGAATATTTAAATTTATTTTATAGCTCTTTCGATTCTGATATCTTTTAAAATCGATATTACAATAATGGAGGAGGAAATGGGCTCTCAAAATGATGCCTTATTAAAACCTTATTTGCAACGCAGACATTCATTCTTGTGAAAATACAATCTGGATTATTTTTTACCGACTAAGAATTTAAATTATCAATAGAAAAATATTATGGTTTCTTTTTTTTTCTTAAAATTTTTTTTATCAAGTTTTTAAAACTTTTTTCAGCTTTGAAATATCTGTAACGTTCGAATAAACTTTAAAGCAATCACGCATTTTACGATTTTACTTATTACATTTCTGTTCATTTAAAAAACAGGCTGAAGATTTACATTTTTCAACAAAAAATAATAATTAAATTTAAAGAATAGTTTTAATTATAAGAATCTAGACCAATTGAAAAGTAAAAAAGCACTTATAAAAAGAATTTCTTGAAACAAATTGTAATATTACCCAGAAAACTTGATGGAGGGGGGGGGGGAGATTTGAACTGTTACGCAACTATTTGACCTTAACAGAAAGTTTGATTATCAGAGTTAGATAGTATCGGGGAAAAAATCTTGTTTATTACAAAACAAAAGTCGAAGGTTTCAACTGAAAACACACATTATGTTACCAACAAATAAACATTCGATTTTTTTTTTTTTTTTTTTATCTAACGTATGTCATCTCTCAGAACTTTGAAGTTTGGCATCGAATATGATGGATTTTTTTTAATGGAACATTTATATTTCAAACGATTAAGGGAAAATAAATGCATCAGTGCATCAAAGAAAACAAAACGCAAATGAATTTTTAATTCGCTCTTTTTATACATATTTATAAATATTCTTAATTTGTGAAGAAATAAGTTTGAGTTTCAACTTTTGAAAAATCTTTCCCAAAAACCTCTTAATTTTTGGTCGAGAAGATGAAAAGCTTAAGGATTTTATAATCTCTATTTATAGTACCATTTTTATATTCTATACTCCTAAAGAAATCTTTAACGATACATATATATATATATATATATATATATATATACACACACATACATTCAACAATGACGTTATACGAAAATCGTATAACAATCTTAGACATAAGCGCAATGAGGAGGTTATAATCGTAAATACGCCGGTGTCAAATGGACGCTTAAAAATATTAAAATTAGAAATAAATAGACAAGTTCAAAAGGATTTTTATCAGATTCAAGTAAAAACAACGGCAACAGCTACACAAAAAAAGCTTAAATTAATCCATCGAAATAAAAAAATTTTTTAGTTTGGGTGGAAATCGACACGAAAATAGTATATTTTCATTAAATGAACCGTTTATTAAAATTATTTGTACTTGTGTTGTTCCTTAAGCAATGGATCCGTTGCAAAATTGGTATTAATTAAGGCACTTCAATATTTGCAGTCTAGGTTATCTTACGCTTATTTAGGATTGTTTGAGATTAAAGTAAAAATTTGGAAGCAAAAGATAATGTGCTGAAATTTTCATTTGAAGCAATGTTATCCATAACCAACTACATATATATATATATATATATTCTCTCTTTATTCCTCTTGGTTTTTTTTAACTGGAGTGAATTATTCTTATGAAGGGGAAAAAATGTCAAGAACAAGTTGAAAAAAATTAAATACCTTAATATAAAAAAAAAATCCGAATTTTTTTTTTTAACTAAGAATGTTTCATTTATAGAATGTTAATTATATAAATGAAACATATAGATTTTGTAAAAAATAATATTCTCCCCTTGAAATGAAAAAAACTTTTCTTTCATATATATAAAAAAAACTCTTGTTACAGATCCTCAAGAACATTACTCCATTTTGGGAGCAGTTATAAAGAAATGTGTCAAAAACGACTCTAAAGATATTCTCCAGTTAAGAAGCGATTCAATCCATAACTTAATGCCGACGGGGACAAAACCAACCATGTCTGCTTATGAGGGAGGAAAGGAGGAAAAAAAACTCATGCCACCTTCTTATGACAGTTTATCAATACTCTGAAGTTCAACAACTCTTGCCTTCACTCCTCTTTTTTTTACCTCACAAAGGGGATAAAAGAGGGGAAAAAACAACCCCATCATATACACGCGACTAGCTCGCGACCAAAGCACCCTACCTAGGAGGAGAAGGGGAAAGAACTGCCCCATTTTTACTTTTATCGACGTGCAAGTTCACCCCAGCAGCCCTTCACCCCCGCTAAATTTATTTGCGAGGGACTCAAAGAGGAAGGAGACCCAGAGGGGGAGGGTAAGAATCTGGCACAAAGTTATTAATACCGCCCTCCGTAGGGCAACGTTCGTAAATCTTGATATCCGGTGGTGGGTGCACCACCCCACAGGAAAGATACACAAAGGTGTAGGTACGAGGTTGTTTGGGGAAGAGGTGATTTTCTTCCCCAGGGGAGACATCTGTTGCTGGATTCCCCCGTCTTATGTTGGTGTGCTCTTTTAGGGGTATATAACCTGGATCGCACGCTAAGTGTTTTGTTACTGATAGATGCTTTTTTTTGTTTTGAAGATCAGTTCTTAATTATATTATATCACCTCTGATCTCTATTTTTTTTAAAAAAATTATTTTTTCTATTTAAAGTACATCGTGCTTTCCTACATATAATCTTATAAATTTGCTTTAAACATTAATCCAAAGATGGTGATCCTTTTTCTTTATTTAAACGGGAAAGAGTAGTGCAGAGTTCTTTTACCTTATTTTGATGCTGTTATGATATGTAATTCTGATCATGAGTTAAACAGTTATAAATTAATGAACTTTTATTTGAAGAGAAACTAAAGGTGTTAAAGAAGATAGTATATAATATTGTCTTAACTTTTTTTTTAACAGAATCACATTTAAAAAAAAAAACATATGTTTCTATGTCTTGTTGGACATGAATTAATAATTAATGAGTTTTTAATCGGAAAGGTACTAAAACTAAAATCATTAATAATATTAATTACGAGGTTTTATCTAGATCTGTAAAATAAAAATGAAAAATATAAAGATTTTTTGAGCATTTTTCTCACAGATAAATTTCTTCTCCTTACACGATATATTACTGGATTTCTTTATCTTATACGAGTATTAGTGTTCTTTTCAAACATAATGCCAAATGTTAGATCAATTAGAAATTCATAAGCTTATGATTATATAAAAAAATGATTAATATTACAGATAATATTTATTTTCGCTTTTTTCAATAAACATGTATTAGAAAACAAAAGAGATAATCGACGAACATGATAAAATTAGAAAACTTCAACAAACTTTGATATCAGATTACTGCAATGAAGCTTAAGCTTCTCGAGATCAAGCAGTAATCTGCACTTTAAGAGCATTACAACATGCTCTCCGAAACGTAATCCTCATTTTTAAGTAAACATGAGCTGAAACCATGACGTAAGTGCAAGATGATATTCTTCGTATCCAAAGAGACATTTTAATCTGCGATTCCAATAAAACTGGTTTAGTAGTTCGGTAAAGATTTGCGTGATTGAAGCTGAGGTTTATGAAGAGTTAAATGAATTTCAAGGCTAAATGTATTTTTATAATCAGAATGAACAAAATCGACAATTTAATAAAAATAAAATTGTATTTTTGAAAGAAGTATGAGATGAAATCAGGGACGTAGAGAGAAATTTTCCAAGGAAGGGGGAGGGAGAGAAGGGTTTCTCTCACTTGAATTCATATCTCGAAATTGATTTCAAATTTCATTGATTATTTTCAAGGTAAAAAGAATGTTTATGTGGAATACGGGATTATGAATATTAATATTTTCTGAAAAAAAAAATCATTTAAAAACTTCATTTTTAAAATTTCACTATTCAGTTATTCTTATGAGGGGGTAACAACCCTCAGTTCCCCTCCCTTCGCTACGCCACTGAATTGAATATAAAAATAAAAACGAACACTTCAAACTATATATGTTTAAAAAAAAATTTTCATGCAGTGTTCAGGGTACATTTATTGTAGACAACTCTTTTATATGTGATTAAGTATATTAACTTATATAAGTTCTATATAAATATTGGTTATATATATTAGACATGGAATCCTATATATAATATGGGTATTATCTTTTATATAATAATACAACAATTATTAATTAGATGATCTTATAATGAAAATAATATTATAATTTCAGACTTAAGCTTGTTCATGAAAATCACGCATCAATTTCTTCACGAATAGTATCAGCTACTTGAGTAATGCTTAGTCTACTTCAAGTTATAGAAATGCAGCAACAAAAAAAAAATGAAGCATTACTTATTTCAGTTATTCCATTTGTAACACTTAAAACGAATCAAAATGTGTACATTCTGCACGGTTTTTGATCCATATGTTTTACACATCAAAGTTTGCAAAAGAATCTCCCTGCAAGGGAAACGCGTCACCTGGCTGACGCCATGTGCGATCTAAGACGATCAAAAGCGTGTGACACACTTACGGCACACGACCAAACGCCTCGTTCAGATGTAAAATGAAAGGAAATTTGAATCCAGAGCTTTTCATGGATGAGGGTCGAAGCACTTTCTTCTACCGCCGCTCCAATGGTCCGGAGCAAGCTCATGGCCCTCAAAGAATACCTTAGCGGCCAAGCCGACATAACAGCGTTATAACAAAAATTTATTTAAAACCGTCTTCGCCTAATGTCGAAGAATCATATCAAAACTTGAAACAAATTTACAGTCAGAAAATTGGTCCGATTTTCATTAAAGTTTCGGACGTTGTAATTCGTATAATTTTTATTATGATACAATGCTCTCCAAATTTAGGAACATTCTAAAAACGCGCCATTTTTCACATGAATACATAAAATTCAATACCCATTTAATATTGCAGTATGGGAAACGAAACATGGAACACATTTTATTTCAAATAATAAGGGACTGATTCAGATATAAATTAGTAATATACGCTGTTCTCTAAACGATAGCAAAGTCATAATATAAAAATTACGTTCGAGCGCTTTGTTATCAGAAAAAGGGTTCAAGTTTCAGGTCCTATTCTTAAATCATTTTAATGATATCAGCTTAATGTTTAAAATTTCTAATAATACTTAATTATTGATTGCTAATCACAACACCAGCCACTGAACTGTTTATCAGTTGTGCAGAATCGACGTATCATTTCTCTCACCGGCGAATATTTTAGAAGTAGTCATTAGTATTCTACTGTTTTGCTTAGTGTGGCAATCATTAAATATTCCGCTTTCACAGAACAAAACAAAAAAAAAAAAAAAAAAAAAAAAAAAGAAGTTCACTTAACGTTGTACCTGTGCTGTTATCCTGTGTTGGTATGCTAATGTTTAAGAATAATATTTATTTTTAGTAATTTTTGGGTGTTATTGATTACTCTTTTATTTTTAGTCCTTACATAAAGTACATCTTTATAAAAAGTAAGTGGTAGAGGAAAACTAAACTTAACGTCACCAAGAAAAGTAGGAATTGGAGTATTTTTGCTGAGACACAAAAAGATAAAATAATCTGCTTTATACGCAACTATGCTAAAAATTAACAAATTTATATAAAATAAAAATAATTTTAAAAAGTTCTATGCAAAGTTTTCCAAAGAACAGATTTATCCACCCAAGGTATGCTTTTTTAATCATTATTATTAAATTACTCAATTAAATATAAGAATTAAAGTAAAGGATGAAATATCGAGAAATGGACAACAGTAAACTTTTCCGATATTAAAATTAAAGAAAACGATAAATTATTACATTGAATGTAATTAAGCAAAATGTAATTAAAATTGAAGCAAACGGATAAAAAATTGAAAAGTGATCTGGTATGCCAAAATTGATCCACCTTACAGAATAGCTCCTTGGGTGGCTAATGAAACATCCCTATAAATGGCATACTCCTGCTTAAGAAGTTTAAATAGAATACGGCCCGGTGTGTTAAACATCAGTCCTCGGTAGAAATGAGTTTGACGTGATTCGTTTTGAGGGTTTGATTGGAAAAATAGGTTTATTCGGTTTAACATAAACACAATTAAATATTTTTGCGTTTTGAGAAAAATGAATTGCGAATTATCGCCAAATAAAAATATATAATAACAGCAAAGCGTTACAAGGTCAGAGTCATTAAGGTAATAAAATAACACGTTTGCAACTCTTACTAAAAGAAACTTTGTGTAAAGAGTAGTGAAGATTGAAAATGAATACCACCCTTATTTTTTTCCTTATATTACGTGTAGTAAGACTTCAATGTTGAGTTAAGAAACTTTTAATATTTTTTTTCTACAAGTTTTTCTAATTTAAAACCAAGTCTACTGTAATTATGACGTCTGTGTACTGCACACTGCAATTAAATCTTGATGGAAACGAACATAAAGTTAATGGAGGAAAGAGAATTTCATTTTTTTCGGTTGACTAGAGAATTTTTATCGATTAAACATGAGATTATTAACTAATTTTCAGTTGTTAAATGTAATTTTAAAAGGAAAAAGAAAATTAAAAAGAGCATTTTTGTTACTTTCAAAGCAGTAAAAGACAACTGATAAATAACACTTCAGTAAAATAATAATCTTAGGAGAGAAACAGTCCGGTTTGATGTGCATGATTTTTCAGGTTTACGCTACCTTATTTTATTGTTTTTTTTAGAATCCATCTATACTTAACATAAAATTTTAGTCTTATTGATATTTAAGAAGGATAACAGGAAATATTTTATAGCATAAATGCTACTTATTAACGTTTTTCTTTGGACATCTATATTTCTTGCATAGCAATTAATTTAGTAACACTATTACCTTGAATGATAGACGATATTAATTGACACCCTTCTAAGGCTATCTCTTATATTCAAGGGACATCAGGGTAGGCGTTAAGCGCCTACATCGTACTGAATTTCATTATAATACTGATCGTATCTTCGATGACAAATAGCTTTTTGTAATCAATGCAGAGATCGTAAAACAAAATATTTTCGTCAAATGTATGCAGATTTATCATCATATTTTTCTAAAATTCTTTTAGATCATCAACGCTTTGCAATAAAATCATGAAAAACCTTTTGAAATTCATGCAGTCTAAATTGCACGCGAGGGCAATTCAAAAAGTACCCTTGACAGGAATGACAAATGGGATAAGGGTAACTTATCAAAATAATTTCATGATTCTTTTTTCTTTGAAGTCCATGAGTATGACGCCCTTTGCATCCCAAAAAATCATTGTCGTATTTTTTCCCCGGCCGATGAGACCGTCTTCGCTTTCTTCGAATCAGATTTAACGGAAGCTACCTTTCGTATTGATTACTGCTTAATTTCCAACGTTTGCAATGATGAATTCGGGTTTTTTGATAACGTCGATGGGGCAGCAATTAAATTTTGTCTTGGCTACAAATAACTTCCAAATCAAAATTTACGTATAAACCGGGGCCAAATTTATCATGGTGCCATTTAACAGATGAAGATACAATGATAACAGCAATTTTGCTTCAGCAAAACCCTCTGCTGTCAGATACGCGTACTTTTTGAACCCTCCTTGCATATATTCTAATAGTTTAATAAATCGAATAAAATTTATCGGAAATTCTTATAAGCTTTGAAAGTTCATAAGTCTATACAGTTGAATCTATAAATTGAGTCTATACAGAATAAGTTTTTTTTTTCTATAGTTATAAAGTTATCTGAAATTTGAAACATAACGCTATAATAATAAAGGAATCGAAATAAAAAAAAAAATTCAAAATAAATATTATTTTATTTAACCTGTAATTTATAATATCCACTAGCTAAAAAAATTTAATGTTTGTCTTAATATATAACAGACAGAACACTTTTTCTAATAAAGTACTTAGCTTGTGACAAAAATTATTTCAATGAATCGTTTCTTTAACAGGATCTTTTTTATCGTGACTATTTTTTATGAATTTGCTCAATCTATTTTTATCACCACTCAAAAGTTTTGTAAAATGTTATTTAGAAGAGAGGAAACAAAATCAGCACATGTAATGGAATTACTTAATTTTTTTAAAAGTTTATTTTACCTTTTGAGAGAGAGATAGCAATAAAACGTACAATAAATATCCAGCATCAAAAATCTAAAAACGCGTTAAATTACTTTAAGGTTTGAAAAACATCCATTACCCCTTTTTTCACATTTTGAAATGATGATGACAAAATTAAAGATAATTTGAAATTATCTTTATTAATCATATCTATCTTATTGACTTTTGCAATAAATTGTAAATAAATGATTTCTCGCATAGAGTTTAATCTATTTCCGCAATTAACGATCATAATTTCAAATAGATTTGTTCTAAATATGTTCAAAGCATACATTAAATTTCTGTGTGTGTGTTTAGAGAGCAGTAAGATTTCTTTTTGTGAATTTTTTACCCATTCCTCGCACAAGACTGTTTTTATGCATAGCACATTTGTTATTGAAATGTTTTGATGCTAAAGTTTTTACTTTGAAAATTGAGATTATAGAGGGACGTGAAGGTTACATAAAGCTCTAGAATAACTTTCGTTACGTATGTGTAGGCTCGGTGTTGACAAAATCGCTTGGCCGTTAAACCCACCTCCTGATCAATTTTCATTCAGATGTTCTTAAGAGCGTGGCACATATTTTATTCCCGCGATATTATCAATTAAAATTATTTTTCAACCTTTTCTGTCAACATGCGAACCCACGTACACTTAGAATGTTTTCTATGCTTCAAGTACGTTAAAAATTGTTAACTGTTTTCGTCTCCGTTAAATACACGTCGCATCCAGTGTCTGTAACATCGATAACCGGTATACCGGTTTGCCGGCAAATAACGAATTTTAGCCTCAAAGAGTTACTGGTAAATCTATTTTGTTTTTACCGGTGATTGGATAAATTACGTATATAACTACAATACGCTTTTCCTTTGACGTCGGCAACTACATTATCTATAAAAGAGAAACAATAAATCAAAACAAAAACAGAAAAGCAACATAATTATTTGCTTCTTACACATCCAAAAAGTGTTAATAAAATCATTAAAAAAAAGAAATGGAGTGATTTTCAAATAGAGAATGTTAGGTGGAAAGTGTGGAATCTTTTCCGAGTTAATTTTTGAAAACATGTTAACAAATAGAGAGAGATAGCGTATTCAATCGTATATATATATTTTCTTTTTATTTTGCTTGTGAAAAAATATTTATATACAAGTATTACTTATATAATCCGCTATAAAATTGTTGAATTTTATTTCTGTAGTATTTGTACGTAGAATACATTTTATTTTCGTATACTTTTGTTACAGTCAATGTTTATTAAATAAAATATCATTATTATAAATTTCTATTTTATATTCATAGTTTAAAGAGTTCCTAGTATTATACAAATATATCGCATTTGCTCGAAAATTTTCCTTAACTACCGGTAAAAGAAAAAAATTGGCAAATTTCAATTACTACTGTCTTCTACTGCTATTTAAACATAACAAGATTTAATTCATCGGGTTACATACATATATAGTTCGAATAATTTACTTTATGTTGTTCGAATTTCGTTTAAATTCCTCGATAATTGTTCGGAATTTCTTACGTTTTTATAAGCAATTATGAAAGTCTTAGAAGTGAAAATTTCTCTATAAATAATTCTAGAACATTTTTCTTTTTCATAGTACATTTCCATGAATTGATCAAACTTTTGCAAAAAAGTTTTTATTTAATTACAAATTGAGCTATAATTTATTTATTATTATTAATTTAAAACTACTTATTTATCGTAATTGGATAGCAAGAAAAAAAAAGCCATCTTTTAAGAGGGTTTTTTTAACCATCTGTTTTACCATTTTATTTCAATGCAGATTATCACTTGTAATATATTTTAACGTGATTTCAACTCTTCCCACAAAAATCAAATCGTCGAGGCATATTTCCATCGTTTTCTTACAAAGCTAAAGAAAATGAAATAATAGTTAATATTTCTGTCAAGTAAATAATTAAAAATAGATTTTTACGATTGAAAAATAAGGTTTTTTTTTTTTTTTTAATTTTTTTTAAATTTCCTTTCATAATTGTAGTCGAAAGAACAATTTTATTAGAGAGAAACAGTGATTAATGAAGTAACTGCCATTATATACAATCTCTTTCATGTCACTGTATTTTGAGAATTTCGATGTTTTCCAGAAAAACCGCTCATAATTACTTCACGCTCTCTTCTAAGTTTTCAGACTGTTGGATATAAAAACTGTGGTGGGGACAAAAACTACCCACAAAACCAACCGATTCTTCTATTTCTTTCCAATTACGCCACCAAATGTAACACCTGCACCAGAGCCGAGCGGAGGTGATTGATTGTGCCTACCTTAAAACACAACCTTATTGTTTAAGGGCATAAGAGAAAGTTCTAACCTTCTCTTAGGAGGAATCTATTCCGTTTAAGGAGCTGGTGTCAAGGAACTTGAGGGCAAGTACCCCACAGCGTACTTGAACTTCCCATCCTCTTACGTCGAGTATCAGTTCTCGACTCTTTTCGATAGATGGTAAGATTTCAGGAAACAATCCGCTATCTTTCAAGTCGTACAAATATGTCTACGTTTGGGTGGGGCACGCGCTTTCTGGGTTAAATTTCCTGTGCTGGTACACAACAGGTGAAGAAAAAAAAAGTTTAATTTAGGTCTTCGAGAGAGCGTTTTATAGGGCAAGGGTATGGGCAAGAACCATCTCTCCCCTTCAGTGTGTGACACTACCTAATAAATAACAACTGAAGTTAAAATGTAAAATGTAACCCACCTGGTTAGGGAGAGTTAGCGTTTTTTATGTTGTGGCACGCTTTTATTGTTGAGATTTGTTATGTTTGAATGGGAAATTTGAATAAAAAATTTTGTATCAAATGAGAAGAATCTTAGAAGTAAATTTTAATAAAAACATTAATTTTATTTTGGTTCAGATAGATAAAATTTTTAAATTTAATTTTTTTTAAAGTATTACCATTTAAAACTGATTTAAAGCTTTTTTTTAAAAAGTTCTTCCTTTGTTAAAATTAATTTTTAAAAGCCAATGAGAAACAATGAGAAATGTAACTCAAGCAAAGCGAATATTCTTCTTTATATTTAATGTATGATAATTATTTTATTTTAATGATATATATTATTTGTAAAGTTAAAATTTTAAAAGTATCAAATTTGTAAAAAAAAAAGGGCTGGGGACTTCTTTCTAAGCGATGCATTATTGTTTTATGAGACAATAATATCAGCTTTTGGAATTTTCATTTCAATAAATTTCCATCACATAATTGTTATTTATCACATCCGCATTTTAAAATACAACGTGGAACAATTAATAATAATAAAATTTTCATTAAAATAAACAGTTTATTGAAAATTTCTCAAAAAGGTTCAGACGCTAAGAAAATACACAATTTTTTGAAAAAAAAAATTCCTAATACACTTTTTCATTGTCATTCACTTTTCAGAATGCATTGTTTGAAACAATTGTATCCATTTGTTTGAATTTAATAATACTTTTATTGTATGTATTCATTTGATTGGTAGGCTCTTTTAAAAGTGATTTTATAAAATAAAACAAAGGTTTTTGAACTGTATCGCTTGTTCTATTATTTCAATTAAAGAAAATAAAAGAAGAGTGATGCATGTAGAATATTAGTAAGAACGAAATTTTGCTCTATTACGTATATATATATATATATATATAAAAGAAAAAATTTCTTGAAACTTCTAGAAAAAAAAATGAGAAATTTAGAAAGAAAAATCTTGAATGTTGAAGAAAGACAAAGGAATAAATAAAATACGAGTAAAATTCAAAGGGGTAATTTTTTTTTTTATCACAGTCATCCGAAAATTTGAATATATTAATATATAACTATACAGTCATAAGAAATTCAACTGTGTTTTATGTAGTCCCCCCTATTTTTCATAGTTAATTAAAGTGCTGTTCCCAGTGAGAGTGAAAAAGACTTTAATACTTAATAGTCAGAAATTTTTAGAAATTTAAATATCCTTTACAGGAAGTTATGAAAATTTGTATGAAAATTTGTTCGTGATATGCCTCACAAAACAAGTATCGAAGTTTGTGTTAATTTTCAAAAAATTAGAAAAAAGCTCAAATAATCTTAAAAATTAATCGATAATTAATCATCATGATTCGTAACGTAATCAAACACACGATAACTTAAACAGAACTATTTATTTTAGCTATTAGTAGTGAGTAAGCCGAAATAAGATTTGAGAACATGTGGACATTCGTTCAAAAAAAAAAAAAAAAAAAAAAAAGAACTATATTAATTCTAGATACCTTAAGAGAGTGAGCGGAAAAAAGATTTGAGAGCATGGGAATTAATTTTCATTTCGAAAGCGACAGAAAAAAACTACGGGTATTGCCACTTTAAAAACTAATCGATGATTAAACATCACGAATCGAAATGAAATTAAAACTTTAATAGCTTTATAAAAATTATTAACTTTAACTACTTGCAGAGAGGGGGCCGAAAAAGGATTTTCTATCGGAACTTTAGTAGCGCAACTGTCGGAAACAAGACGTCGTCGTTGTACTTAAGGAGAACGACTAACGATCAAATGCGTTGGTGTAAGACAGTATACGAAAGCACTTGAACAGCAGCTTCCTGTCAGGAAATCTATCGATCAAAAGATTCATAAGCCCTCACATCCTCTCCGACTCCTCATTAGTCTCAACCTACAAGTATTAGAGCTGAGAAAAATCAGGGCACATAAAGTGAAATGGTAAGAGTTATGTCCCACATATCGCATATAATGATGCCGCATGCATACTTTCTCACTGAAGACTTCCAAAAGCTAAAGTCTGCTATCTCCGTTATACAGTAATCATTCAAAAAATATTTGATGTAAAAAATCCAATCTATAAATAAAAATTCTAAACAAGGAAATAAAAAAAAAATTTCTTCGTGATCAGTAGGTAAGAAGGTTATGACCCGGAAGTGGCGATATAGGCGCCGCTAGCTTCCGGAGTGGGCTCTTTATAATAGTTTTTATTTAAAATTAAGAAACGGAAGCTTTATAAGAGGAGGGTAGGGACTTCGATCACTTGGGGTGGAGAGAGAGGTCGTCTGGGGTGATATCGTGTTGTATGTGAGACGGGAGTTTTTTTTTAAATTTATTTTAGTCTCTCCCTCAATTCTTTTTTTCCCTCCCTTTTTGAGGTTTCCGACCTCAATTTTAGGCTCGGTCAAGTTCAGGGATAGAAAATGAAAAATATTTTTCTTAACGTTGTTTATTTATAAACTAGCAAAAAAAGGTGCTGTTCTTTTTCTACAACTATCAAAGGAAGCCGGTTATTTGTTGATAAACAATGCGTTTTTGGTCTTCCTTCCCGTTGTTTAGTAATTCATCCGCAACTTAAGCGTTCATTTTTTATGAATAACGCATGCGTTATTCCGTTAGTATTCTATTTTTACCATAACAAAATCTGTTTCCAATATTGCCAAGACACAATGCAGTAACTTTTACGCACCGTCCTGTTCGTCAAGAAACTGCTGAATCATGAATGTGTAATACTTTTTGAGGAACCGTTGAAACTTTCTGCAATATTCATATTTCAAACGATTACACCCTCTCTATTTTTCAAAAAAAAATAAATTATCATCGTTATTTGAATCTTCGTATCGATTTATGTGCGGAAATAAAATAAACTTCTGTAAATGAGACAAAACAGACTTCTTTGGTATTACACAGCAAATTTGAACGACAACCGACACACAATTCTTAAAAATGAATTACGAAACAATGTCTGAATTGAATCAGAAATTAGCAAAAACATTTTCAAGGCATATGTCCCGTTTGATCAGATAGCAATCATTTGCGAACTTGACTTATCTAGATCTACGAACCATTTTTCATAAGTCGAGCGTGTTAAATGTAACGCTAAAAACTGACTCACCTCAAATGCGTTACATTTAAATCATCAGGTCATATAATATGAAATGATGGATTACTCATCATTCGCGAACTGATTATCGAAATGGTTAGGCGCGTGTTTAAAAGGTACAGTTTTACCGTCAGTACCACCTCAGGAACACAGGGGAGATCAAAAAGATCGTTAAATGGGTTCTACTTGAATTGAGCGATCAGCAAATGCAGCGAAGATATGATATTGGCAGTTCGCTGTATTTAAGGAACAATAGGATACCTTTTTTGAGAAGAATTGTAACCTGTGACGAAAAATGACAACCTTTGATAATAAACAACTATTACAACAAATGACTTATGACAATAGAAAGTGATCGGTCCAATGGATCAACTGTAAACGCACAGGATATACATTTATCTCTATAGAGCCAAAGGTTGTGGTGACTGTATGATGGAGCGCATTATTCATTTATTACAGCCTGGGCAAAAAATATTTGCAGAATCATATTGCCGTAAAATTGGCAAAATGCATAAACAACTTTTCCAATAGACTATGTATTATCATGGAGGAGAAGGAGTCCATCCTCTTTATCATTCATGATAATGCACGGCCTCATGAGGTGCCAATAAATATACCAAAGCTTAAGGAATAGGCTACGAGATCCTGCCTCATCTTTCGTACTTACCTGATCTTTCATCAAGCGATTACCATTTACTTCGCAGTTTGGAGCACTACAAACTTTCATTATATGATTAAGGTTGAAAAGTCCTTAACAAACTTTGCGTCCACCAAAGACCCCATACTATTTGAAATATAAATTAATTTGTTGGAAAAGCGTTTTGACATGAGTGTGTTGAAGCGAATGATGCATATTTTGAATAATAAAATGATTAGTTGAATTCAAAAATCAATTATTCCGATTCTTTTAATCTGACATTTCATATTACGCGACCAACACAAAATACGAGTATGCATAAGAAGTAAAAAAAAGATGGAATCGAAAATTAATGCATTTTAAATACTTAATCGCTTACAGCCCCCGAAAGTACTTTTGGCTAAGACTATAAGAAGGAGCATTCGGAGTCGCAAAGACAATATAAGAATGTAAAACCAATAGTTTAAAGTAATTATCAGTAACTTTGTAAATTAATCTTATCTCAGTATAATACACGTTTAAAAACCCTATTCAAATGAGTAATCGCTCACTTTATTTAAGTGTATTATATGATTATACCAGCGAACCACAAACAACGAGGGGCAGTGAGTTCTCCCTTTCAGTGGATTGTACATATCTGTATATAACTTTGTAAATTAGTACCTCATTAAGCTCTTTAAAAATCAATTCGTGAGTCGTCCATTACTCTGTAGTATGATGGTAATAATGAAGCACAAACAACGCTGGTAGTGTTACCCCTTTCAGTGAATTATACACACCAAAAAGAATAACCTCGAGAAGTTGCACACGACACACTTCCTTCATGTTCTTCGGAAAGTAAATACAAAGAATGAATACAATGTCATGATCTAGTGATCTTTAAATTTGTTATCTATATTTAAAAATGACGGGTTAGACCTAGATCTGATGAAAAAATTGTAAACAAAATTTTCCTCTTAATAATGTAGGCGTGAAAAAAATAACAAGGCATATTTGTAAAATGTGTTGTGAATGTTAATGAAAGAATTAGGAATTCAGTGAAATGGAGAAAATATGCTTCATGTATTAACTCATCGTTGATTTTGTATGGTACGTTTCAGTTTTATACGACTTTTAAATGAAAACAAAAAATGCTTAGGTTTTTATTTTGATTGTTTTAAGTTTTACCATCAATAAATTAAATCAGTATCATAGTAAAGTACTATTTGCATACACAGGATGTTTCAAAATTCATGGGCAAAAATTTAGGGGGTGATAGAAAACATCTAAACAAACAATTTTCATCATACAATGCACGTTGGCCATGCCTCCTGAAATTCACGGTAGAATTGACGATGAGTAAGAAAATTCCCGCTTTATGCTTTCCATTACAGCACCGTCTAGAGGTTCACCACTTGCTCTTTGCCAATGCATTGTGGAGTGAAAATTGTTTGTTTTGACGTTTTCTATGACCCCTTACATTTTTGTCCATAAGTTTCGAAACACTCGATATACCTGAAATGTCTAATACCATTGTTACCGATTTCATAACATTTAAAAGTAAATTAAATATTATCAACAAAATGGAAAACGTAGTCAACATCTGAATTAGTAAAGCTTTACAGTACTACACACTGAATGAACTGTTAATGACGTTACACCGACGCAAACAAAGGAAAGAACTCTAGCTATTCAAAGGTCCGAACCAGAGCAAAAGCTGATTTTTATTTTTGTTTTTCGGTTAATTTAAAGTCTGCCCCGACTTAAAAAGTCCCAACAGGAGGTGCCCATCTCCGTTTCTGTAGCCCTTAGGCTTGGGCGCTAATTAATAGCTAGTGTCTGGGCCAAGTAGCTAGCTGGAGGCTGGACCCCCAGTTAACTTTCCGAGAGAGCTTTGCATTTATTTATCAGTCCCGGAGAGATGAGTTGACCCATGACCAGCAACCCAAGCTGAAACCCCCGAAAACGAACCTGTGTCGGCACTATTCACGTTCAGACACGCTAACACTGCACCACTATGGTCGTTTTTGCTTGATCCATATTCATTGCATACGTATATCCATACGTTTTGCACATATTTTGAGATCATAATTTTTTTATTTGTGCGGAATATTGTTTACTTGGTCATATTTTTAATTGCTTTTATTTGTTAGGAGGATTGTTAATTTATATTTCTGTTTATTATTATTTTTCGTACCAAATATCGGGTTTACGTTTATTATTTCCAAAAATAAATTAAAAATGTATGAGCATGAAGTGATTCTAAAAATTACTGAACCAATCCCCCTTCCCCATGTAATTCTTATTTCATTTTCCACGTTTTTGATTTTCCTCGATTTTTTGAAAAACGCATCTGTCGTGTTAATCAAAGGATGAATGTATTTTTTAAACATCTTCACGAAGAGTTTTATATAGGGTAAATTTAGGTGTATAAAATAGGTAAGAAAGAGTCAAAATCTATTTTAAATTGTTCTCTCTTTATTTGTAAGTTCTTATCTTATTATATCCTGAATTTTTCGTGTAAATCGAGTGTGCCCTCGAGT
>BMAW01042039.1:748403-787763 GCA_019974015.1 Nephila pilipes | reverse complement strand
TATATATACGTATAGATAACTTGTGTATATATACGTATAGATAACTTTTGATGGATTATGTTGATTACTTTAGATTAAACAGATTTCTTTCCTTTGTTTATGTTTTCTTTTTTCTTTGGTTGAGTTACTGTTTTGAATTGAGATTTTTGCCTAATTTCCGATTTTATACCATCTAGTTATAATGCATTTCGCTGAAGTTGTGATGGTTGAATCCTTAATACTAGTACAAATACGCTGTTCATAGTATCAAGTCTGAGATAGTATCAGAATCACATTATCTCCATTTTTAAATTTAATTATTTATTTTTTCTCTTGAGTTGTTTTTTACGTTTCTGTAAGGTTTTGTTACATTGAACTAAGTTGTAATTTTTTAAATTATTGGTTTTACTTTTTAATTATTTATATGATAATTTTGTGTTCTTGAATATTTTGTAATACAATTTTCAGCAATTTAACGATTTCTTTACATTATAATATTTTGAATGTATAAAATTAAGAGATAGTATGTTTTTTTTATTTCAATGTTTCGTTTTTTAATTTTTTTTTACAATAAATTTTATTTTATACTGTCATTTTCAAACTTTAATAATTTTAATTTCATTGATTTTAATTTTGATTTTATTAGCTATAATTTGTAATTTTTTTTTTTTTGAATTTACATAATTTAAAAATGATGCATACTTAGTATTACAAATATATATATATATATATATATATATATATATATATTAGTATCAAAAATGTAAAAATACTAACATAATTCTGTTTCCGTTTATGCTACGCATTTATTGTTACTTTTTAATATATTCTGAATATATTCAGAATGTTTTGTTTGTTTGTTTCAGCTGAAAATTTTTATGATTATCAACCGTTGGATGGAATAGTAATTAAGCAGACGGAATGTATATATTTCTATTGTGAATGCGTATATCATTTTAATGGGTAGATCGCTTAAAGATTTGATTCGTTTATAAGATAGTTTGACAACCCTGATAAGAGACTTTACCTAACTACTTACACTACCTGAAAATAAATTGCAGCCACAAGTTGAGGCATAAATCATATTATGAAACATAAGATTCGAAAGGAAAATTAAATTTAGGACATAACGAAAAAAAGTTTATGTTATTATCACAAAATTCGTACAAGTCATAGAAAATAACTGTCATTTTCATTTCATTTTTATCGCCTATTAGCATAATAATATCAGATAATAATTACATTTGTATACCAGCTTGAAATATTGGCAAGCATTCAAGGTCACAAGAAACGCTATTTTGCAACCAAGGGACGTTTATGAGGAGATTCCGCCCATTTTGTTACACATGAAGAATTTTTTTTATTGGCTTATAACAATATACTTTTTACTCCGATTTTTCTGTCTGTCCTTATTAATACTATAGCATGATAAAAGTGTGATGCATAACAAATATTGATTGTAGGAAAAAACAAATGTGTAATGGATTTAAGACTTCTCAAGGCAGCCCAGGTGAGAATGCTAAGAAAATGAATATTCTGCGTAGCATCTATTAAGTCCTTCCTGTAAATGAGTCATAAACGAGTTTTAAAGAAACTGCAATCTTTATATACATATAACTACGCATATTTAAATCGTTAATTACACTTAATAGGAAAAACATTCGAAAAGCTCCGTTACACATGAGAAGATTCCTCATCACACTATGATAGACAAAACCATTTTTATGTTTACATAAAGACTTATCGAAGAAGATTGCAAAATAAAATCTAATACTTTTTTCCTTTATCAGACCGGATAAATAGATTACAGATACTTTGTTTAAAAATATCTACATTAAAGACAAAGAGATTTTTGCATTGCATTTGAACTAACAATTCCTTAATTTTTCACCAGTATAGCATCATAGCATAGTAATAATTTTGTTCTTTTTGAAAAATTATCAAAAAAGAATTCTTCTTTTTTTTTTCCAGCTTTCAAAACTGTTTAAAAAAACATAAAAGTCATTTCCAATAACCATGGAAGAGTTGGGAAAATAGAAGCATGGGATCAAGATGATTGCACAGATATTAATAACGCTTCGTTGTCTAAATTAAAAGCTAAATTCAAATGGTATCAGGAAATAAGAATGGACTCTTTACTGTGATAGTTAAAGAATAGTAAAAATTACGAAATTAAATTATATTGAAGAGAAATCATTATAAATGGTCAATCAGGTAAAAAAGAGCCTAATAACAAAGAGAGCATGTTGAAGATAGCCAAAAGAAAGATGGATACCTGGCAAATTAAAATAAAAGATTCAGGCTTAAGACTGAATGGTTGGTTAAACTAATTTTGCGGTATACCAATGTTCTTACAAATAAATTTTTTAGACATTTAACAAACAGAAACCTCGTTAAAGTAAGAGAAAGCAGAAAAATATGTGCTACATGATAAAGTGAAAAGGAATTTAATGAAGTATAGAATGAAAGAAAGTGACACATCCAGAATCTAGAGTGTTGATATCAAACTCTGAAAACTAAACTGATAATTACATTTTGTAATACAATCATTTAAATCAGTCGGAAGCAAAAGGTAGAAATTTCAGTTTGTACTAAAACAAAATGCATAATTTAGAAGTTTACCACTCCAAAAAATCTTTTTTTGTCTTCTTTAATTTTCAGATTAATCTCTTTTTTTCTTGCTTTCATTGAATTAGGATATGTATTTTCTATAATTTTATTTATCATCATGATAATAATAACATTTACATGAATAGCACACACAAACACACACACACATATATATATTTGGGGGTTGTGAATGATTGATGGAGTAGCAGTGTCCTTTGGGATATGAATTAATGAGGTTGCACGCGTTGGTTATTCACAAAGGACCGTTTATTTATCTGTCGTAGGACGATAATATTACAAATTGGACAAAGACATACACGAAGGAAACTCAGAATACATAAGTTGCTAATGCCTTTTGGCTATCCGTACTATATATATAATTCCCATGAGAGATTAACTCTCTTCAATGATTCACCATTACTACTACAGTACAGCGTCCTTACGCTCACAATATCACTCTTCTAATTTCTTGTGGCTTTTAAAGCCACCTCTATATCCCAGTAGCGTTTCCTGGACTCCCTTCGCCCATCCACGTTTTACCAGCAGTTTCTCCTGGATTTTCCTATGTCTGTCCTCGCTCGTTTCCCAGCTGCACCTCCTTGTTGTTTCGCGCTGGCGTCTTATATGGGGATTACGAAGGTTAATTTAACATATACATACATATATATACACGTAATTAGAAAGTGAGTGTAGACAATAACGAAATGAATCTAAAGGAACTATTGACATTTTAAATGTTACTTGTTAAGAGACACAATTTTGATGAAAAATTAAATCTAAACAGAAGTATATTGAATGAAAATCGTAAGTTTTCTTCTGTAAACCTCCACAATTTGTTTTGAAAGAATCATTTGGAGGATCAAAAGACCATGTAGGGTTTAAAGTCCAATAGTTCTTTATTCTCCTTGAAAAAGTGTGATTAAAGTGCAACTTATACTTCAGATAATGAGAAGAATTACTGTATTCGCTTTCTAAAAAGTTTAGTCCATTATTTAAACTGAAAGAGATTAATTTAATTTTTTTTTTAAAAAAAAGTATGGGATAACACTTAAATTAATTGTAATAGTTTCTTTCACAACGTTAAAAGGAGGGTTTAATTGTTTGTCTTGAATTGAAATAATTAATTTCAATTTGTTATTCTTGAAAATCGTGTACAGCCTGTACTGCTTTGATTAATAACAAATATTTACATAAAAAGGAAATATTAGTCGTGATTAGTTGCCATTGGAAAAATACATTTGTTGTCATGTCATGTTGTCATACATGTCATTGGAAATTTTTTCTTCCTTTTTGATATTGATTTCCTTTTTTTTTTCATTCAAGTTCATGGATACCCTGAAGTTTTAATGTAAATTCCTAGAACCCCAGTTCTATGGGTAAGCATACCTCAGTTTGAAAATCGTAGGTATGTGCGATAATTCCCTACTCTTCTAAAATAATTTCTATGAGAACTCTATTGACTGCCCACCCTGAAATTTTCTAAGATTCAAATACTTGAGCCCGTTTGCTCAATTCACCGCCAATAATTTTCCACCCGCTGGATTTTATTTCCTCTGCTGTCAGTATGAAGATTTTATTCCCATTAAGACGGATTGTTCGAAAAGAACCGGATACGTCGGTTGTGGAGTCTTTTCTAACGAATTTGTGCACAGTTACCGGCAAGACACTTCTTGCGGTATCAGTACTGCCGAAGGTGTAGCCATTTACTGTGCGCTTCAGCTAGTTGAAAGTTCCAATTCAAGTAAGTTTATTATGTATACTGACAGCATGAGAGTATTAGAAACATTGGAAAATTTAGATGATCTCAGAGTCACCCTACATTAACTGATAGCGTATATATCATATAGGACATCTGTAAAGTAAAAAATTATAACGTTAAATTTTTTTTGGATACCAAGTCAGATAGGAATTTTAGGCAATGAGCAAGTGGAATCAGCCGCAAGGTCGGCTACGAATCCTTTGCAATTAGTAGTCCCTTTTTCTGTCACGAAACGTGTCAGTTTAAAATTCATTGAAATGGCATGACAGAAAACGCGACATCTCCAAATTCACAATAAGCTTCATTCCGTGAAGCCTAATGTTGGAGTATGGCCAACAAGAAAAGCTGATGCGAAGTTGACTCGCCTTCGCATCGGAGATACACGCTTTTCGTAAAAATACCTTTTGTCGGATGAAACCGCTCCCGAGTGTCCTTATTGCCATGTCCCATACACCGTTCATCTCATTTTAAATATATGTCCGGTGTTTCATCATGATCGCCGAACTTTTTTTTTTTAAATAATCTGTTCTACAACTGTCTGACTTAGAGGGAGAACCCTCACTACAACTAGTTTGCGTTCTTATGCAAAACTAGGTTACTAAAGCATTTTAAAGGTTGTAAACCCTTAACATTTATCAGCGACTAATCTTTTTAAATATATTTATCTCTCTCCCTATTTTCAATCAAGAAATATTTTTTACCACAGTCATTTACCCTTTTTTTTTTTTTTCATCCTTTTTGGAAAAAAAAAACTTATAAATTTTGGTCTTATCAACAAAGGTTTTGGCGCAGATTAGCCAGATTTGGTTCTTATGCCATAAAACCACAGTCAATCATGCAATCAATGATTGCTAGCCATTGGATAACAAAATGGATCTCTGGGAGGAATTATATGGAATACGAAATTCAACACTTCATAAAGAGTAGAAAATAGCAAGTGCAGAAAAATAATTTAGATGTACTCATCAATATATTAAATGTATATCTATAGGTTTCGCAATTCTTTTTTAAACTATAATAATTTATAGAAAACTACTTTTTAAATGTATTTAAAGAAGGAAAAAGAATTCCAGATAAAATTAATTAAAATAAAGTCATTATGCTTCAACAGTGTGGTTATTTATGCCAGAAGTGTTTGAATGAAGGCGGATTGAGCAGACAACTACTGTACTTTTGAAAGTTTCCACAACAAAAATAGTTCGGTTTAGATCATAATCGTGAGAAAAAATTATTATTTTTACAGAACTAAAACAGACTTTCGTGTTTATGTATATAAAATGTTATTTATTTCTTAAAATTGCTCTTTTACTTTATTTTAGATTTGGAATACAATTCGAATAAATTTGCAAAATATTTAAAATTAATTTTCTCAAAGCAATTAGAAAATTAACAATTTTTCGCAGAGAAAACTAAAAAAAAGCTTCATTTGATTTTGAAAACGCAGTACTGAACAACAACAAAAAATTACTACTTTCGCAAAATTTCATTAAGTTCTTTAACACTCCATTTGTCAATTTTTTTTAAATTTATGTTTTATTATAATTTGCTTAGATGTTTCTTACAAGTAATTTTCATCACTTTAAAAAAATGAGAAAATATAAAGGTACTCTCAGGCTATAGAATAAGTTGACATCGTAATTAATAATTTTGATAGCAAAAATAGATGTACTCATCAATATATTAAATGTATGTCTGTAGGTTTCACAATTTTTTTTTAAACTATAATAATTTATAGAAAACTACTTTTAAAATGTATTTAAAGAAGGAAAAAGAATTCCAGATAAAACTAATTAAAATAAAGTCATAAAATAATTATAAAATAAAAATAAAGTATATAAGATATATAGAAAGTATATAAAGTATATATTAATGAGAAAAAAAAACTCGTGGGAATTTCTTTAGTCGATATAATTAAGAAGAGATTACACAAAGTGGTTTCCTTCAATTGCAACTCCCAAAATGATTTTTAATCTAATGCTATCACAAAAAAGAAAGAAATAAAAAAAAAGGATAATGTGTATGAAGTTTTATTAGCTATTTACTTTCAGAAACAAGTCCACACATTTCATTCTTGCAAAACTCTATTAATGAAACGTACTTCTTAAAAGTTAGTTCAACGACCGAAAGGGGAAAAAAGTATTAAGAAACAAATAAATCTCAAAGAATGCCGATACGAGATACTGTATAAAACATGTTGTACCAAACATTTTAAAACTAATACATTCTACTGAAATGAAACATTAAGAAAATGCAGCAAAGAAATGCTTGAACATCAGGAGGGCACAGACAACATTTCGAAACATTTTTTGACGAAACGAACCTAGCAACAGCGCAAAGGAGGGGGGTAGCAACATGGAAAGGGGGAAATTAAGGAATATGATGTATAGAAGAAAGCTCAGGGTTAAAATACACCTTCGAGAGCCCCTTAACAGGTTGACTTCGGGCCCTAAGGATACAACTTTGGTATATCTTCGGTTGTTTCGACATAAGTTTGTTGCTCAATGGTCTAATATTTTCCCATCACTGAGAAGATCGTCTTAGATTACAATAAAGTGATTTGCTTCGCCTTTTCTTGGAGGGAAGGAAAATGATTAAAATTTATTCATATTAAAATTACGATAAAGAAAATTTTTTGGCAATGGTTTAATTTTTTTTTTACCGAATGAATATTAGATTTTGTCGGGAGTATCGAAGTAAATGCATGTAAAGCATGGGAAAACTACAACAATAACAATATTTTTAAAATTTGTAAATTAGGCGTGGAAATTATTTTATATGTTAAATAAAGGGTGGACAGAAAGTCAATTGACAATTTAAAATGTGTATAAATTTTGTGAAAATTATTGTTTTTGAGGCTAGTTTTCAAAATCCTAAAATTAATATTTGGGATTTTAATTATAGAAAATTACACTACTGAGAAACGCGTTTAAATTACCTA
Source organism: Nephila pilipes (assembly GCA_019974015.1). Lineage (NCBI taxonomy): Eukaryota > Metazoa > Arthropoda > Arachnida > Araneae > Nephilidae > Nephila > Nephila pilipes. The sequence goes on along the minus strand of BMAW01042039.1, from coordinate 780,477 downwards.
AAGTTATTATGCAAATAAAGATTTTCTTGTTTTCAAACAGAAGACATACTCGTATATGCGTCAATTCGGCCCTCAATGTTGACGAACTTCCTGTTTTCAGTTATATAGAATATAGGAATATGATGACCAGACCACAACTCCTCCAGAGAGATAATAAATAGCGAATGCTAATGACAAATTTTAAAGACTCCATTTCCAGAGGAGTTCAGACTTTTCTTGGTCAATATGTACCCTGAATTTTTTGCCTTTTCTTCTTAAAGATCATTTTTCATCAATAATGCTATAAAATCATTGCTTTGTTCAAGGCCAATATTCATCAAGAAATTCAAGGCATACAGTAAGAGATTCTGTAAAGTGTTTATAAGAAATGTGATAGAAAGAGACCATATATATATATATATATATATATATATATATATATATATACCTTTAAAAATAGGAATTATAGGAATTATTTATACATACTCAGTTTTCATCTTTAACATGTGAAGTTAAAAAATCATTTAAGCTCTAGAGAACACATAATATACATGGGATTTGTTTCTTGCATGAAAAATTGATTGATTCAAATAGAAATGAGTAGTATGATAAAATACTCTCCATTCTATATTGAAATTAAAATATGATAATAAATATTAAAGCATATTTCTATCCGAAAATCGTTTTCCGGGTTTTCGACCTCTGGCGAAGATAACTTCAAATCAAATTAACATTTGTAAAAATAGCAAAGTTATTTTATCTTAGCGAGGTTTAAAGTACTTGTTTCAATCTGTTTTTGAAGACAGAAGGCGTTTCTGAGGGAAGTTAGAATTACCATTATTTGCTGCCATTTGTTAAACGGCGCCAAAACCAATTTTGACAATGATTTATCAGATAGTTTTGATTGCTGCTGATTTGAGTAGTTATCAGCATTTGGGTTTGAGTCGTCTTTATCAATGAAACATTTATTCATCATTATACTCAGAAACCAATCAACAATCAAAACATCGGCTTGCTATCAGTAAATCTTATCCGAAGGGAGAAGGTCTTGTAGCCCCGGAAAAGTTAGGGCGACGAATTTTTAGGATATGAAAGGCGTCAGGCTTATCAACTTCTTAGAAAAAGAGAAATTGAGTCTCCCCCCGTTTCTAATACCCAATTTCACATTCCTAACATAGGTACTTATTGAATCATTTCGTATTTTCCCCGAAGACGAAGAGAAAAAATAATTAAATTCAAAAAAGTTAATCAGTGCAATGTTCCACGCAATATATGCACAAAAAAAAAAAGATTTAAGTTTTTGAAGATCATGGATATCTTCCTTTCAAAAATAGTGACAGTTTATTCACAACATAAAAAAATTTAACTGAATTTAAATTAAAAGTATCGGCACTTCAACTCCATTTTTGAAAATTAAGCTTTACTAAAAAAAATTTAAAAATTAATAATTCGAAAATTATTTGAAAAAATATTATCCTAATTACTCATTTGACGTCATTCTGCTTGAAATATGTGATGAATTTTGAAGAGAAAGAGAGTGTGTAACAATTTCTTTAGAATAGGAAAACTATACTTAAAATGCCTAAATCACTTCTTAGTTAAAATTTCGCACAGTAATCGAACCATAGTAAGGGATTAGATACATTCCCAAGATATTCATTCAACTTGTTTTCTATGTTTCGAAATTCTTTGAGAGGAACGTAAAATTGTCTCTTTTTTTTTCATAACGAAACAACTTATCATGTAACACTATTTGTTGAAAGTAAGCCACGGGCCAAATGCCGTACTTAGATAAGGAATATTTGTTATCAAAGACATTTTCAACGAGATACTCAGATATATACTCAACAAATCATGTAAGTTTTGCTGATAACAATCAGAACCTGTTTACAAACAAACGATATTCTTTGTTTTTACAACTCTCTTGCGACTGATATAATATTGTTTCAAAATGGCTTTTAAAAAATTTAAGCTATACGTTTTCGAAAACACTTTCTGAATTATTCAAGCTTCCTAATATAGCAAGATTGAAAGGGGAAAAAATAATATAGAAAAATTTTGTAAAAAATTTATGTCTCTTAGACATTTCCTAAATTGTCTTAAACTCATTTACATTAGTTAACAGTTCCTCTCATGAGCAAAATATTTCTTTTCAAATTATATATTTATTGGATACCTGTAAAGCTCAGGCATTAAGCTGCTTGATTTAATTTTATATAAATGCATTTAAAAAACTCAATCAAACGACTTTCTATATCTAGTTAAATTATTTATTCGAGATCAAATGTCAAATGTAGGTTAATGAGTTCTGACTATAATGTAAATGTACTAAACACTCCTTCAGTTTCTTTTTTAAAAATAGAAGACGAATTTAATGGAGAACTTATTTCTACATGGAAGGAAGGATAATAAATAATTTTAATAAATTATAATGCAGCGTTATTTATAATATGATGAGTATACCTTCATCTTCACACCCTTTTGTTCGAATTCCGTACATAACAGGGATCCCTAACCTTATTGTACCTTAGATCACATTCTAAAACATCAAGGAGGAGACAGGTACATTTATTTTTTGTACGTAAATTTATAGGTATTGACGTAGTTAGTGATACGCATAACATGCAAAAAATTATTCTAAAAATATAATTTCAAGATATAACAATGTCCTCTTACATAAAATAAATAATTACTACAAAAAACAAACAAAACTTTACGAATTATCTGGTTTAAATACATTGATAAAAATATACAGTTCGTAAAGTTAATGTGATTTTTGGAATTGCTTGAAAATGGCCATTGCTTTAAAATTAGGAGAGTAAAATGACGTATATATATATTCCTGCTCGTAAGCAATTATCAAGATGTTTATCTGTAAATTGAGATCAGCATTTTGATTTATGATATTCATTGTTAAAAATAATGATTCACCCAATTATTGGGATCCAAAAAACTATTTTGACTAATATTATGATCTGTTCAAGAATGGAAATGTATTTTTGTTGCTATAATCCACAAGTTCTCATCTGATGCATTGGATTTATGACAATGTTATTTTGAAAATCCAAAATTTCAGCTCCAGGTCTTTCGTTTTTGTTTGGATAAATTTGGTAATGTATAAAGCTATTTCGATTACATTCACTTGGTAAGTAAAATGATCGATGAAAAAAGGTGACTATTGGTTCGATAATATTAAATATTTGAAATAATTTTTCCAATTGGTCTTGAAGTAATTAAAGGTTGATCAAAATTAAAGGCAAGTCAAATTCCGCTTCACCTATCATTTTTTTCATATTTGGGAAATACATAAGTGTCTCCATATGCAGATATGATATCTACAAAGCCAGTTTAACTATAAATGATCAAATAGAATATTTCACTTAAACTATGTGTTTGTCTTTATCCTGCAGCTCTTAGTTTAAATAATTCATGTCTGTAAATAGTCCTAAATCCGCCAAAAGTCCGTTTCCAGCAAAATTTTAATTTTTGGCATATATTGAGAATTTTTTTTTTTTTTAATTCTTCAAATAAATTTACAAGTTTTTCAAGGACTTTTCCTTTACTGAGCCTGCGTACTTTAGTGAGCAGAATGAGATTGGGATTTTCTAGAAGGGCATTGAAAAGGCGGTGTTGTAAAGATGCTGCAGGAAAAACGTTTACTATTTTTGCAATTATTTTTATGTTATGCTGAATGGCAATATTTTCTCACACAAAACTTTCTGGTGGGTGATACAGTAATACGACATAAAATTTGGAAATGGTTTATATTTTTTGCAGAGGTCTATAAATCCATTAATATTACCAACCATTGCTGAAGCCCCATCAGTAGTTATCGCCAATAGCTTGTGCAGAGGTCTAGCCATCTATTATGCAAATGCTGTGAATATGTTGTAGATATTCTAACATCACGACGTCCTTTCATAGGTAATATTTTCAGTAGGTCTTCTTTTACAGTAAAGTTACGAAATAAAGCATCATAATTGCAAAAATGAAGTTTGTTTGTGTCGTTATCAGTTATGTTGGTGTTAATGCTAATCCAAGCCGATCTAGTCAATGGGTTAGATCAGACCCATGAGTCAAAAAATACTCAAAAAATCAAAGACAAGAAAGAGATATTTGGTCAAGTCCTCCTTGAAAAAAAGACTTCTACAGATGGGAAAGATCTTATTCCCCTTGTAGATTTCAAGCAACCGCTTAAAAATTTTGACATTGCAGCCTACTGGACCCGATCACCCTCATAAACGATGGCTCTGCCCGGCCACAATCCACAATAACATCATGTATTGGAGGAGAACTTCAAGATAGATCGGTAGTAGACTAAATTCTTGAGCAAGTCTCTAGAAAAGCTAAGGTGATAGAGGTCAAAGCCATTGGAGAGCCCTCCTTAGCTAGGGTATCATCCACTCTATTACCGCAGATGCCAGTAAGAGATGAGATTCCCTGAAGATGTATAGCATGGTGAATGAAAGTTTTTGAAGCAATGAGTGAATTAACATAATTGCTAACTGTGCAGCCTCGGATATATCTCTATGATCACAAAAAATTGTCGATCGATATAATGAGAACCATTCACGCTTTAACAGAGTTTGCTTATTTTTGAAATGGACTGTATTCTTCTTGTGATGGTGTTATTTGAAAAATGAAAGTTTGTGTTGACGTTTATTAAAAAAAATCCTTAATATAAGGAATTGGTTTCAATTAAAAATGCTTCTTTTAAATTCACCACCATGGTAAAGCTTTTTCTTTGCGAGCATGCGAGAAATTTTTTACGGATCAAGATTGGTATCTTAATATTTTGACACAGAATTAGTCAGAACTGACTAATTCTGTGTTCAAAAGACAGATTTGATTTCAGCTGTTTTTTTTCTTTCCTTTTTTCAAATTTAAATGGACAGGTCAAATTAAATATGACACTAATCGTCTGAAAATGACATTCGACATTATTCTTTCCCCAACTTCAACGTTACTACAGCACAGCAAACCAATACATTTATCTTTAAAATTAAAGAATCAAATGATTTTCCCCGGGTAATATCAAAATTTTAGGGTTTTTTTTTTGTTTTATACTTAAAGTCACATTCATTTTGGGATTAAAATAACAAAGTATGTAAAAATAATGAAGCAGAAGACACTAACAATAAAGTAGGAGCCGCGTGCACTAAAAATATGAGAATATAACCAGAAATAAATATAACATGGCATTTTAGAGAAGTATTCCTTAAACGGGAATTCACCTTCGTAGATGGCACCGTGATGCATAGAAAATAATTACGCTCTGAGTATCTCACCACACACGAACAGTGGCATATAGTACAATATTACAAGGCCATGGTAACTTAGTGGTCATGATCGCCACTAGGTTTTCAACGAGTCGTGGGTTTGAGTCCTCATGCCATTGAAGATCCCTCGTATAGCGGGGCTTATGCACTTTAAATGTGTTCGAGGTCCCAAGTTCTTTTTTCGGCGTGAGGAAGTTTGAAGAGAATCGTGCCAGCTCAAATGTTGTTCTCGTCTCTTGATCGAAGTTCAAAATTACGAAGTCTCTCACCAACAGCCCTCATGTTGCTTTTTAGTGGGACTTCACTATATCAACCATCACTTAAAAGTGAATATATTCTTAATGTTCATCAAAGTTAGTTAAGAAATTAAATCAGACGTAGATGACGAAGAAAACTTTGCCCATGAAGCCTATTTCTGAAATATGAAGTGAACCTTTAAAATTAATTCAAAATTTGTTGAAATTCCTTCTGTTTCATTAATAAATATACAAATATATTCATTTTTGATTAATTACAAAAATAGTGTCCAGTTGATTGTACTTTACAATTAATGTTTTAGAGTCGGAAGTATTTACTTCAATACGTATGGTATTAAACTTCTTTAGTCAAGATCTAAGATATATTGAAAAAATTTCAGAACTCATTTTATCACTCTTATGTGAATAGAGACTATATTAACCATTTCGGTTGACTTTTGATCAAAGCTGAAGAGTTTTCAGTTTAGTTTAAATTGTAAGATTTTCAAAATTAGTGCTTATATTTTAAGAATATCAAATTTAAACTTCTAGAATGTGATTTAAAAGTTTACAAATATTTTGAAATCATACTTATACAATCACAAAAACTTTTCTGTTCTTCATTTAAATTATTGAAGAGCATCAAAGCAGTAGATATTTCATGGTAGCTTGTAAAACTGTTTAAAAGAAAAGAAAAAAAAAAAAAAAAAAATACATTAAAAAAAAAAAAAAAAAAAAAAAAACCGATTTCCTGACAAGAAAAACGCTTTAGATGCAGAAAGAAAAATGCTACGATTAAAAGTCTAAGCACACTCATAAAAGAACACCTTAAGAGGGCCTCTAGAAATCTACCTTACAACTTTGGCTGTAATTGCACAAACCTACTGCTGAGTTTAGAAAACGAAAGTGAATGCCTCGCAACCTTGGACGAAGAAGGGAAAAAAAGAGTAAGCCCCTTTGGAGGGTAAAGGTGAGACAAAAGAAAGTTTATGCTAGAAATCGCCTATTGCCAAAACTACGTGTCCTCTTTATAAGTTTCGCAAGGGAAGAAATAACAGTTGTATTGACAAGAGTTTTAAAAGAAAGAAAAAAAAAAGAATTACGTAACACACACACACAAGGTGTTCTGAAGTACACTTTTATATTGGATGGTCATTTATTTTAAAAACTATTCAACCGCGCGGTGGCCATTTGAAAGACAACGTAATGTGCTACAGTTTCGTCAGAGTGAAAGTTAGAAAAACAATGGACCCAATGTGGAGATTCATAGGTTCGTAAAGATTTTCAAATGCTAGTAATGCAATACATGTCATGCTGTGGCAACAGTGGGATAGAGATAACAGACGCAATAGATTTTAATGTCACATTCGGTATGCCGTATGTGATTCCGAAAATACTGCAGGCATTATCTTAATGTAGTCGGTAAAAAAAAAAGAACATAATTTTTGTGTTATAAATTTTTAAACTCGAAAAACAAATAATAAAAAGAAAGAAATACGAAGGCGTTTATTACATCTTTCCTTTTTAAGGTATCCGTACACCTTCGGAGAAAATTTTTTGAAATGCATTGATATTTGCTATCAAAATATTTTTAAGGCTAAAATATAACCTAAAACTATGAAAAACACATTTAATAATCTGCTTTTAATTCCAAAAAAAATTTTGGAGTGGAAAGCAGGTGCACATAGTACATAAATTTATTATCAGAATAACGCTCATTACTCAAAAGTAAATAAAAATATTATTATTCTGTAAATTTTATCTTATTCATCATGGCATTTTTTGAGGGTGGTATTACTTTCATGATGAAAATCGTATTACTACAATTTTTATCGTGTTTCGCGTCAAAAAAAAAATCAAAAAATCAAAAAAAAAAAAAGTTATAACAATACATTATTTGCACCTTTGTTACTAAAAACATATCGATTTTACAACCATGATAGTAGTAGGGGTTCTTAAAAAATATATAAGGAAGACACTTGCAAAATTTAAACTAATTTGGTTCGTACCTTTTTCTGATATCTACGTTACCATAAGTGATTATGTCGAGAAAACTCATTTTGAGAAAAATCAAAAGCAAACTTTCAAATGCAATTAAAAATTAACTACCGAGTAAAATTCAAATCCCTGTAACTTAAGTTCTAAATAAGGTATCATTCAAATATTATTGGAGAGAAAAAAAGTTTAAATTTTAAAATGACATGAAAATTAGAAAATCGAAAATTTTGGCAAAAATGACGTTTTAAAGGTGTATGGATACCTTAAGAACCACGTTCTGTGGCAACGAAAGCAAAACGATCAGAGGGGGGAAACAACCTTTAAAATATATGATTATTCGATATTTTTATTTTTGGCGACTAATTTCGTGATATATGATACTTCTATCTATTTCTTTATTAAAATATTTAATTAGTTCCTCTGTTCTTTTTTCAAACTATTAAACTACTTAAAGATATATATATATATTATATATATAAATATATATATATATACGCTCACCTCCCACACCTTCCACAAATATATAGATATTATCTTAAAAAATTTTATAAGTAAGACAATCTAATTTACCTCAGATGAATCATGATTTAGTATATGAAAGTTGAAAATATTTCCGTATGAAAAAAAAATTAATTCGGAATACAAAAGCATTTTAAACAATAAAAATGATTTAATAAAAAAATAAATAAAATCAGAAATATTCCGTTTCAGTAGGGATGAAAATATTTGTAAAAATTAATATGCTAATAAACGTAAAAAATTTAAAATAAACACAGCTGTTTTTTACAATATTTTTTAAGTATTAACTATTATAGTGGTTTAAATAAAATAAATTTTACAAACGAATAAATCTGAAAAAATACACGAGTTCTGCAATTCGAAAAAATTATATGCTCTGACAACCAAGATAGTTTCCATTATAGCATAGTAAAAAATAAACATAAGACGACGGAATGACAGGTTTCGCGGTTTCTTTCACAGATTTAGAAGTATCCCAAATCGTAATTCTTATTCAACCAGCTATTTACAAGTCGCTCCTTAATAACTCGCAAAGAAAGCTACGCATTAAGAATACAATAAATAAAATAAAATTTCCGTCTCTCAACCTGAGAGTACTATTCAGAGTTGTAAAACCTCAGAACCACAATAACAAGATGCTCTGCATATTTGTACCTGAAACAAACAATCTTCCCCTATGCTTACGATCAACAACAGATGCACGTGGTTTTACGACATTTTTTTTCCCTGCCACTACTTCGTGAACAGTCGTTTTATTACTGGATCACTTTTGTGGCTCAAATTCACAGCGTGTTTATTGCCCTTTTGGTATATTGACAACTGATGGTTTTCTTTGAAAATTACGTATGTTTTCTTTTTTTTTTCTACTGGTAAAGTCTTCTCAATATGAGATCTTCCCAAAAGAGTCAGCTTAAGGTTTCTTCTTTTTATGAATGAGTAGAGCATAAAAAGACATTTTACGAGCATCGGAAGCTATAAAAAACGTTGTATACAATAGAGAAAGTGTTCCTTGATTTGGGAATCACACACAGAAATTGAGAATAACTCTCACTCTTTGATAATTTATCATTAAGAGTTTCTTCGAACCCGAAGATTATTTTATCCAGAGATAATTTTCGAAGAAGTCGATGTAGAAATGCTTTTCATGAAAAAAGCTCTGAAATTTAGTAATGAAAAGATTTCAGTTTTTTTCCTAGTAAATCAGAAATTCTAAAAAGAGGAGTATTTATCATTTCTAAATTACTTTTTGAATATTAAAAGTTATTGGATTCAGAGTAAGAGAGATTTATATATAGAATTATTTTTTCTCAGATGAGACATTTTAAAATAATTTTTTTTTGTATCACATCGTAATTTATGTTTCTTATAATATTTTTTTTGAATACACACCATTCTTAAACAAAATTGTTTGACGAATAATATAGCACCCATATTCACAAAAAAACCACGAAAATGTTGAATGAAATTTGAATTAAATAATCAACTTCTTAAAGATCTTAATATGCATATCACAGTATTTTACAATTTTACATCACCCAACCTCATACCCGAATCGATTTGCAATACATAGTCTAGCTTTACATTAGATAAGTAAAAGCTTCATTTAAAAGCACTTATAACGCATTACAAAATTTTAAGACGCATTATAAGATTTTAACTCTTAATTTGGAACTGGAGAATTTTTATACATATTTTTAGAAAGAATTGCAACACTTTTTAAACTGTGTAATCTATGAAATGTAATATCTGTAAATTGAGATTGTTTGATAGATACAATTTCTAAAATCATATATATATATATATATATATATATATATATATATGTGTGTGTGTGCGTGTGTAATGTTTTAACTTTAATAATTTTCTCTTAATAATAATTTAATTCTCTATTCTATCCCATTTCCCCTAATTCAAAAGTAAAGCGCACATTCTTATTTCCTGATCAAATTCCAAATTTTTCTTTTATTTATTAGTTCACGCGCTCATAAAACTGGTTAAATCATCGTTCCTACGATCATAAATCTGCCAAAACAATCTCTACTAGACTCTTAGTCTATTATGAAATTCCCCCAGAATCCCTAATCCTGTACCACGTGTTATGAGACGTTTATTATGAAAGATCCCTGCTATATAACCACAAACACAACGAAATTCTTTATCTTATTCTCTTATTCTTCTCACCTCTGGTGTAATCTTCATATGGTCTTCCGCTTTGGCCTTGGTGGCCGAAGCCGTGCTAAGTTCATCAATACGTAACGCTCTTTCGGTTAGAATCAATAAGTATTGTTATTATGAAAAAGAAAAAAAAAAAAGAACTGTTCATTTCGGCCATGCATTCGCAACATTTAATTAATGTTAGAACGAACTTGCAATATCTTTCACACACACACATACATATATAGTTCATAATGAAATTGAATCGTGTTGCAATTGTAATTCGGCAAGATCATCAGAGTTTAAGTACTTCTTTAAATCCATTTAAAAAAAATTCCTTCAGGAGAAAAACCTAGAAGTGTCCTCAATTATAAACTGTGGTATACTCTAATTATAGCATTATGAAATTTCATTTATTCGTGTTGCACTTCTGACTTCAACTTCTTGGAAATTGGTTGCGCAAGAAGTTTCAGACGGAAAAAAAAAAATCAAATTCCTATTCAAATAGATTTTGTTGGTGGCCTTAAATGTCTGTCGTTAGGTTTATGTTTTACGTGAAATGAAAAGCTGATTAATTCATAAAAAATCTTCCAGTCATTTCTTCCATGAAACAAAATGTTGAAGTCGGCTTCTTCGAACTTGTCAATAAATTAGCCATCTCATAAAGGAGCTTTCAAATAATGAAAAAAGTAGAAAAATTATCATAAAAATAATAAATTAAGACTAATGACGATATCTTTATTAATAAAAGCAACATAGCATTTAAAAAAAAATTTGACTTTGAAAGAGTTTTTGAATTTCATTACTTAAATTATGATTTTTTTTTCTATACTAAGCTCCTACAAAAAGATTTCATAAAAAATGCTGCCTTTAAGTGAGTTTCTTGAAAAAGTTAAGAACATTTTGCAAAAGAAAAAAGGTCACACATTTCAATTTATTAGATTTAATTATTAATTAAGCCTTAATTTGCATAACTTGTCACGGAAGAACAATACAAACAATTCGTTTCAATAATGGGATAAGTTTATATAAGTACTCGCCAAAACGGTTTTTAAATACATTAATAAATTTAGTTTTTTTCTTTCTATATTCATGAAAGAAATTCATTTCTTTCTATATTCATGTTTTTTCTTTCTCACTTCAGATCAAATGTGATATGAAAGAAAAAAAAAAAGAAAGAAACGAATGAAAATAAACCAAAATTCATTTTTTAAAAATATCTTTTGTTTAACCTCTGATCAGTTTCATTTTTTTCACGAATTCAAATAGAAAAATATACCATTTTTAATGCATACTTTTCTTCACTTTATATTTGTAAGTAGGAAAAAGTTGCTGAAATAAATATTTTTAATAATTTTTAGCAATTAGAACAGCATTTTCACTTACTATAAATAAAAATAATAGTGTTTTCCTTGGAAATTATATTTTCTTCCTATGTTAGTGCCTAACAGGGAAGCTGCATTCACAATCGTGCGTTAAGAAATATAATTTCTTTATAATTATTTTTCTCTACAATTACCACAATTTCGTTTATTTACTTATAGTATACGATTAATTTGGTATTAAAAATTAAATAAGATTCGAACAGTACAATAAAGACGAAAGAGGAATCGGACTGTTCATATGTCATACAGGCAAATTAATTAAAACATGAAAACAGCGCATAGTAAGGCGTATAGACAAAACGAACTTCTCAATGAGAGAACATTTAAAGAATATGAGAGATGTTTCTTACGGATTCATAAAAATACATTATTATTAAATGAAAATAAATTAAATATAAAAGCATTTAAACATTAAAAAAAAAAGAGAGAGATTCTGGGTTTCATGAGTCACAACTTGAGTTAACAAAGAAAAACATTATTTCCATCGAAGATTCAATATTCAGGTTAGTATTAGATGCGTGAAATTTAACCTTGATTCTTTATCATAGAAATAGGAAAAACTTTTATGAAATGAAAAACTAACAAATAAATTTTCCTCTACAAATACTTCTAAAGGACAAGGGGAACTTGGAGAGTACGATGAAAAAAAAAAACCGAAACCAACTTCCTTGCAGACCGACCATGTTTTCCAATTCCCACAGAAATTGATCTTTTAACCTTTAGTTCGTCAACAATAACACTTCCTGTTGTAAACAAGGCGAAACACTATAGAAGACGAAAGTGGGGAGAGTAGAGATTTAATGGAACGGTGGGGAGAAGAAGACCACAACAAAACAATCTTCTTCCTAACATCCATCCCCAGCGAAATTTTCGGCAGCTGATAGCTTTTCGAAAACTCTTGACCTTCATCATCTACTCATCAATCAAGAGCGGTCCTTTACGGAATTAACTATTTCAGTTTGGAAACAGCTCGTTTAGAAGTGTATGGTTTCCATTATTATGTATATTAGAAAATGACCGGTGTTTATGCGTAGCTATTTTGGGACCGTTATCATCATAGAAAAGGAAGTGAGCAAGCGGAGGAGAAAGGTGTCAAAGATGTTCCATACCGTCTGTTGCGTATTTAGAGGAGGCGGAATTATAAAGAGCGCTTTCAGAGAGGCTGATATGAAGTGATGGATAGCTAAATGTTCTGTTATTTCTGACTTCCTGAGGTATTCTGTGCATTAATATAGAAGATTGGTTTTTCGTGTTAAATCTTACGTAGCTTTGTAACATGGCTTAACATAACTCTTAAGTATAGCTGTATAAGTGGAGGAATATATAGACATCAGAACAAAGAAAAAAAAATTACAGCAAAAACTGATTTTGCAATTCCTATATTAATGCGATCAAATAACATTGTCAGTTTGTTTGTTTTTTTCAATTTTCGTATGTAACTTCTTGCGGTTCGTCATATTCTTTTGCTAGTATTATAATAAATTAATTTATTATGTGAACTCTTTGATCCTATTATGAAGACTACACAGAGAAGAAAAATGAGCCGCGTATAGCAGTGTATAGCATTCTACTAATACTTTCGACCAAGCGTATATTACTACTTGTATGTATGATATACAATGCTTACACATGTGCAGTGTACATACATAAAATGTCAAATAAAAGCATATGTACGAGTTTATATTGTAAATTAAGTTAGAAGGGGAAGTGCAGGAAAAATTATTCACTTTGGCCAATCTTAAAAATAAATGAAAAAAAAAAAAAAAAAAAACACAAAATTTCTTGCCATTTAAAAGAAAGTCTTATATTAAGGTAAGAAGAATCAGAACCTTCATTACGAAAATTGGCTTCCTATTTCTGAGAGCATGTTTATATCTTAAGCAAATTATACTGTTAAATTTGTTTATTTTGGATCACGTTTTCCTGTTTCCCTATTTACTATATGTTAGAATAACTTTCCGTAACACTGTTTCATTTTGCGCTTTGTCATCTATAAACGCATCCTAAGAGCTAAACGAAGTGTTAATGTCTTTTTAATGATAGAATTTTGAGTTTCAGAACTGAAAGACATGCGTGGTGCGCTTTTTTTTTTTTTAAATATTTTTCTCAAAATACTAAAATACAGAACTACTAAAAAGGATACTGTTCATGCCATTTTATTAGTACTTTGATATAAAATATTAGCTACTGTTCTTCGTATGCTTGAATTTTTAAAATAAAGCCATAATGAATAAACTGTCGGAAGCAAAAATAGACAATAAGTGCAATAGTATACGCCAGAACTTAGTATTCGGAGAAATAGTATTCGGAGCGGCAATCTTCTTCACGGAGAGGGGGGGGGGGAGACGCAAAGGTCAAAAACTCACTCACTCCGTGTGTAATTAATAATGCTTAAAAAAACACCTTTTGGAATTTTTTGTTAGTTGTTTTTTTAAACCATTAAAACATCCCCAACATTTTTTGAGGGATAGTATCATCAAAGATGTGGATTTTTGTTAAGAAGAAATAAACCAACTATTTAACATTAAGTTTTGGTCTGAAACAAAAACTATATAATGACTCCATTATTTTTAAGAAGATTGCAAAAAGTCAAATTTCTTTAAAAAATTCATAAAAATACGAATCCTTTGAGCGGAAGAGATTTGAGAAAAAAATTGTCGCATTTGTTCGAAAAAATGGAAAAATAGTGAAAAAAGGGGGAAGGGTGCGATGATTATCACCAAAAATAAATTGGACATTTTTTTTGTCAGGGATATGATTATGTTTCTTTCTTCACATCAACAGAACACCCTTAAAATTGGAGTGATAGAGTCAAATGTATTTATGTAAAAGACAAACAAATAAACGTACTTTAAAATAAATATGTATGATATATGTATCTATGGAGTTTAAATAATATTATTTTCATAGTTAGTATTCTAAGGAATGAATTTTAAACAATCCAAAATATTTTAGTGAATTGCAAATCATTAACAATTTCTAAGGAAAAATAAAGACAATATTATTTGTTAGAAAACTTCATTTCAAAATGCAAAAATTGTTTTATAACTTTTCATGAATAATGTTCAAATATTTTCGGAGCATCGTTAGCATAATAATAAGTATATAATTTTGTTATTTGGCATTTTCTCATTACAACTGTTTCAGCAGTTGCATTCAATTACCTAACTCTACCGATTCAGATCTTAATTTTTAATTGCATGACATTCAATTATGTAGGTAATAAATTATAAAGAATCGTTATTAATTATTACTCGAATTCTCATTTTTAGAAACGAGTACTGATCTTGCAAATTTAGTTACCACCATTACCTTCATGGAAAGCAAGTGAAATACAATTATTATTCATGGTGGCTGAGATCTATGGATGATATTTCCGCCCTGCGGTGAAAATGAATGTATTTTTCGAAGGATGTCCTTCTATGTCTGGATATACTTCTGAATTCTGAGAACTCGTCTTCTTTTTAAGGGGTGGATTCAGTGCCAATAATATTCATGTTGTCATGCCGACAAGTCATTTAGCAACAAACCATATATTGTCGCGATAAAGGACGGTTATCTTATGCGATGACTTTCACGAAATATGTTAACCATTACATTTTCTAATAGTAACAGCCAGGAAAATTAATTGGAAATAGAAGAAAATTGACAGAGAAAATTAGTTTAAGAATATTAATTTTCAATTTCCATATTAAAAGGCTACATTTGGAATTGTTATAATATATTATAACTATAGAATACTAGCATAATATTCATTAACTCTGCGAATTCATGTTATATCTCCTCTATCGTACAAATATTTTGATTCATTAAATTTAATTTTATATCTATATGCTGTAAATATAGAAATAAAATTCTCTAACTTTTATTATTAATAAAATTCACAAAAAATCAATTTAAATGAAAATAATTATAAGGAATTATATTTTTTCACTCAAATTTTCTTACTTACGATTTCTGACTCTTGTATGTTTATATATTAAAATTTCGACAACGAGAGAGAGAGAGAGAGCTTTAAAATTTTTTACTCACCACAGAAAACAAGAGATATAATTTTTTGTTAATAATTTGACCTACATATTTACTATTACACGCTGCTTTTAGTGATATAATTATTTCGGAAACTAATATTTATATTCCGTTTATCGCACAATAGCCTATTAATAAATTTAAATGAATTGTTAATCTTGTGATTGGTTGCCTAAATAGTGTCAAGTAAAAAAAAATCTATCAACCAACTTTTATTTAAATACGGAAGTATACTTTAGTTTTCTCAAGATGCGAAAAAGAATTTTAGGAAAAAAAATTAATGATTTTTTTTTAAAGTGCTATAAATATTCAAAGCTTTATTACTTCAAGAATTTAATTTTATTGAAGTGAAAAAATTGAGCCAATTCTTTTTTAAGAAATTAGTTAATATCACTAAAATTAGGTTTTTGCTGTCGAAAAATTTTGCTAAGCTCTGTGCCGTAATACGATAACTTTAAAGAAAATAGCGACCCATAAGATGGGCGATAGATCTTTTGTTTCCCACACTAAATACGATGAATCCTAGAAGAAATTTTGTGATTTTCGTTTGTGGCATTGAAATTCTATTTTTGTATATTTATGAGCACCCGACATCCCATAGTTTCTAATGACTCACCTGTTCTTTGTGTAGGCTATTTTATGGCTCTGAGGATGAGAGCTACCAGACTATCAAGGACGACAAGTATATTTTATTTTAACAAACGCCCTGCAACGCATCATTACGACCAAATTTCGCGATTTTTTTCCTCTTCTGCTTTTAATTTGGCGGTATACCTCACGCCAGCACACCCATCAAAACATTTACAGTCTATTCCTGCATTGCCTATTTCATCACAGACCTCCTTCTGCTACAATAATTGGTTTTAAAATGCATCAGCCATAGCTGCTTGTATGGACTCTAGATAAACTTAGGCTATGGCGTGATTTCGCCGATGTTATTACGAATAACAAAGCTGTACAATTCATTTTCAGAAAGCAGAGCATGCTGAAATTATTTCAGAAAATAAATAATAGTTATCAGAAAGAAATAATTGAAGGACTGGTTAGGTGTCACTCAGTGTAATTGACTGCTGTACAGATCTGGTAATTTTAAACAGATGACGTCCTTGACTGACAATCAAAGCAATGAACCATCGATTTGCTCAATGGGAGATTTGGATTTTATTCCAAATATCATACATTCAATGCTGACTGTAAACAAACATTGTACAATGATATTTCGACGTTACTTTCAGTAACTTGCCAATGAATAAAAGGCTGTGCAATTATCAGTCCTGAAAGTTGAACTAGAAGTCAATTACAAGAATCTCTTACAAAAATCTTCAATTTTATTCTTCATTTTTCAGAATTTTTTCACTCTTTTATAACTATTTTTATTGATATACGTTGAATCATTAGAACTTCACATGAAGCACGCACATCCTTTAAAGTTCAAATATTCGGTGGCACACTGAAAAATGATGCAAGAGTTGGCAAGCATTCTTTTTTCATAAAATCATGACTAAATTCAAAGTCGATGATGATAAATGTAATGATTTAAAAGAATATGATTTTCTCTTAATTTTTAAATATTCACAAAATATTTATCGCGTATTTTACCGTAAAAATATATATTTAAACTATATCTTAGGTTACTTTAAACGAAGCTCCATATCGTACATGAATTCCTTAAAGCTAATTTTATATATATATATTCTGGAATTTTTA
This sequence comes from Nephila pilipes, assembly GCA_019974015.1. Taxonomy (NCBI): domain Eukaryota; kingdom Metazoa; phylum Arthropoda; class Arachnida; order Araneae; family Nephilidae; genus Nephila; species Nephila pilipes. Next base: position 763,191 of record BMAW01042039.1, on the reverse strand, counting down.
ATTTAACCTTTAGAAATCATTTTGCTTCAAGAGAAGATAAGTGTAAACTGCGTTTTTCTAGTAAAAAAAGACGAAACTCATTCCATTATGAAGATCAAAACCTAAAGTGAAGTTGATGCAATATAAAAAATTAATTTGCCATAAATCTTAGATGCGCTTGATAAACTTGAATAGCGTAATAACATGTTATTCATAATAATGATTCGTCATTTCTAAAGGGTCGTTTTACCCAATAAGGTGATTTGGAGGAAATCTGAGATCCCCAGAGAGTTTCGAAATCCAACAGTTTTCTTTGATACTCCGTTACATCACTTCATTATAACAAGCTATAAAGGATTCGAAAAATCTGAAAGACTTGGGATTCAACAATGCTTAAATCCGTCATCAATCTTGATTATACTGAAAATTAACTTGAGACTGATTTTATTTTGTTTTGGAGACTTCAAAACAAAAATAGAAAAAGAAAATGAGATTATTATTATAGCCTTAGGTGTTCTTTTGAGAATAATAACAATAATGGTGTCTCACATGCATCTGTACCATAAATTAATTAATATTTTCTACGTGTCATTTGTCAAAAATTAATTATAGTTTCAAATATATTTTACTTGCAAACTTTATCTTCTGTACATATCCATTTAATAAATATTTTAAGTACAAATACATTTTTAAAGCCAGAACATCGTTACTGGAACGACATAAAATCCGTATAAAATCTAATGGGCAAAGAATAACATGAAATTTAAACAAGTAATCAAATACCTAAAAATTCAGTGATTAACTAATAAAGGAGGGGTGAGTTCAACTATAAGAACATCTGATTGGATTCCAGGCTTTCTTAGTCTCTTGTTCATTACTGAATTCAGAAGAATATTATTATGACTTTCAAGTAATCAAAAGATAAGTTTCGAAAAAAAAAAAAAAAAAATTGAAGGAGATTTTAATATACTTATTATTAAACAATAAACTAAATTCCGAGATGGAATAAGACGCGAGTACAAAGAAATATATTAATTCTTCATTTCAGTTTTTTTTACTTCATCATGTTCCATTTCGGATAGTTTTAGTTTTGAAACTAACAATGTGACAAATGTATGTCATGGTCGAAAACTTCACCTAGATTCTTCATAGTTATCATCTCATTACGTGATTAATGTTAAGTTACATTGTGTAACGTCGAAAAGAGCTACATTTTATTGATCTATTTCAGTTCATGATATATATATATATATACACATATATACACACACACACACATATATATATACATATACACACACATTTATCACATATATATATACATATACATATATATATATACACACACACATATATATATATATATATATAACTACATATATATGTATATATATATCAATAAAGTGTATAATTCTATGATTCTCAAGGGCTTACCTTTAGGTAAGTTCGGGAATCATGACCCCGAGGTTCTTAGTGATACTTTCTTCTTCTTATGAATTAACTGTCTTTGGCAAACACCAGTGACGCGCCACCGGGATATTCTAGCGATCTTTTTCTATTTTCGACCTTTCTTCTTGTCAACCAATTTTTACCTTCCCCCTCCTCTCCTCATTTTTTTCTTTTGTTTGGATCATGGATACAAATTGTTTGACGTAGCATAGTCAGATTTGACTCTTGTATCATAAACTTCGACTTTCACTCATTCATTTACTTTATGGTCGATGGCGAATTTGCATTCATTCAAGTAAAACAGAAGAAATTTTTTTATTATTATTTATAATAGGAAACGAATCAAGATAAAATAATTCAAAATATACTTTAACTATCATTTTAAAAAACTAATTAACTTAGATTTTATTGATAAACATTTTAAACTTTTAACTTCTTTCCTACTAAATTTATTTTAAAAAGAAACAATTGTTTTTAGGTTAGCATGAAATAAAACGTTCCACGATGTGGTACACATATTCGTTGGAATGAATAAATGTAATTTGAAGTTTAAATATTACTTTTAGTTTTTTTTTACTTGCTTCATATACTATATGACTGTATATAATATATTATTGATAAATACTATTGTATTTTTAATATTTAAAGTTTTCAAAAACTGATGCAACATTCTTTTCTTTTATCAGTTGTTATCCTCTGCATTTACCATGTTAAATGAATCTAATTCATAACATATAAACATCATTTGGTAAATAAGATACATTTAGAAATATACATGGAGCAGGATATTTTTTGGATCTCTATTATTCAGATGAGTGTTACTACACACACTTTTAAAATTTTAACTTTCTTAAAGAATGAGTGATTATTTATATTATCATGCCATTTACTTAAATTCTTTTCATATTTGCAAAACAAATTTATTGTTAACATTTTTATAAGATCATTCAAGCTATAAGCCTTAGTAATATCATTTGTAAAACCTAACATATATGATAATATTAGTAAAAATAGCATTGTTTGTTATTATTATCATATTTTCTACTTATAAAACACACACACGCAATTACAGTACGAAAAAGAATTGATTTTTCATGGATAATTTTTCAAACAGAAGTATACACATATTTTTCTTTTATAAATATATTATCCTTCGAAAAATATTTTTTTTTTGTCTTAAAATAGTTATTTTCAGCGGGTTATTAATACTTGATGCATGACTGTATATATATATATATATATATATATATATATATATATGTGTGTGTGTGTGTGTGTGTGTGTGTGTGAAAAGTTACACAAAATAATTAATAATTTTTTTAAATGATTTTAAAATGTTTTTGAATGAATGAAATAAATAAGATTTTTTAATTTAATTTAAGGGACTTAGAATGGATTTAATCCTTTGGAAAGGAACCGAATAATTACCTTATATAGTTCATGTACATAAATTAAAACAATTATTAAGCAGACCATGAAGAAATTATCATGGAGATTCCTGTTCTTTTATGTGTATTTATCTAGGTTTGAAGCTTTAATTTATCGTTTTTGTTTCATGCAAAGCGAGAACTGTTTTCATATTGCTCTTTAGAGGGTGCGAAAAAAATTATTAATTTATTTTTTGCTTGCTTCTTTACTAACGATTTCTTTTTATTTTTCAAACTTAATATTATATACCCACGAGATATATGTTTCATTCTCTAGTACGTTTTAATTATGCGTCCCACCGTAGATATCTCTCTCTCTCATAAACACAAAAAAGAACGAGGAAAAAAGTGTAAGAGAAAAAAAATTTACTCGAGTATTCTTATGTATCAATGTCTATTTTGAAAAGTATATAATTTCACAATTTTGATTGAGTAAAATTAATAAATGTTGCAAAATTATCTGGACTAAAATTGAAAAAGATAAAAAAAAGTTACAAAAAAAAGTTTTCCAAAAATATAAAAATATATAGAAAAAAATTTATGAATTTCGTATTTGATTGTTTATTTATTTTTCTCATTATTCTATGGAAAAGTAACAAAAACTTAAGGCTTGTTTTTATAGTAATTTTATCGGTCATATCTTCACATTTTTGTAAATAGTTTTGCATCTTTTCGTTTTAAGCGTTTTTAAACGAATGTGATGTACAGGAATTCGAATACAAACTATATATTTGATATAAATATATATCAGAATATTACAAGAGCAGCTTATGTCAGAAATGCAGATAAAACAGCCGAAAATTAAGTGTTTGTAATGCAGAACACTTTAGCATCGTAAAAAATACATCGAATTCGGATTCTGTCATTTTATTATAAAACTGGTTTTAAAATTTTTGCAATATCTCTACATTGACCGTTTTAATATTAGGTTACATCTCTACATTATCTCTACATTACCGTTTTAATATTTTAGCATACTGTGACCCTTATGGGACGGGGAGTTCAACTCCTCTATCCTCCCCCGCCATTGCTACACCACTTTATGTTATACATTAGAATAGGATCGGGTCTGTGAGACAGAGTGTCTGTGGAAATAGCTAGTCCAAGGCAGGGACGGTCAACTCGCGACACATGTACCACAGTGTGGCACGGCGGAGTTTTAACAGTGGAACAAGAAGTCTTCTTTAAAAGTAAAAAAAGAAAAGAAAGAAAGAAAAGAAAAGAAAAGAAAAAAACCTGAAAAATAATGTTGTTTGCAGGAATTTTCTAGAAATCCGAAAAAACTCTACTTGTAAGCTACTGAATCAATCTTTCCGGAGAAGGGCACTGCTGGACACAAGTAAAGCGATGCTTTAGAGAGCACTGTGATGGCATGAGACCGTTTTAGTTGCCGAACTTAGGCGTATTGTTTGTTGGCGCAAAAATGAGAGCAACACTCTGCTTCCATGACTCATTAGAATTTAAACAGCCGATGAAGACATTAGGCCTTTTTAAAATTTACTTAAATTTTGATATCATGGGTCCTTTTAAAAAATTGTAATCCTTATGATGCCCATGAGTTAGCCTTTGACATCGAAAAGAAAATCTGAAGAGGATAATGAAACTCATGATTTTAATACAGTATATGAAAAGCAACTTTTGTTTACTTGGCAGAATACCTCAAAGTATGTTTGTGTGGTATTTGGAAGTTGTGTATCGTTACCGAACAAATTTAATCTGGACCGACATTTCAAATAACTGCATAGCGATTTCAACAGCAAATATCCTGTCCGTTCACAGTTGCGAATTGGTTTTTCCTATAAAAAAATCATTAGTCAGCCAATAATTCCTATTCCAGACGAGAACGACGAAATGAAAACTATGGAAAAAATAGTTGTACAAACTTATTTGTTAGCAATAAAACGCCTAATTCTAACAGAAAAAAATATAATCAAAAATAGCTTGTTAATATTTGACCAAAATGTTGATGATGTAAAAGTAAAAAAATGTGGTCAATAGAATAGTTTTGTCTCGATATATCGTCATGCATTGTTTAAATGAAATGAGTCAAGAATCCTGGAGCATAAATAGTCTTTCTACTACAGTATTATAAACACTTTTCTCCAGCTTTAAATGAAAGTTGCGACTTCAAAAAAAAAAAAAAAAAAAAAAAATCAACTGTTAAGCATTTTGCGCGTTACTCGAACGATAAATTTGATATAGTGAAATAACTTCTTGATTAACTTCAACTAGTTTTATCTACAGGAGAGAGCGTTTTTTAAGAATTTAAAAATGTATTTAACAAAGTATATTAGGAAAAATTAGATGGTGTTTGCACGGTTGAAGTTCTTTACATAGTTGCCAGCAAAAAAGATTTTGTTACATTGCTCGAAAATTATTTGAGAAGAAAAATTTTTAAAATTGCTTTATCCATCAAGAAGATATATGTGCCAAGGACATAAATTTGTCTTCCATTGTTGATCCTGTAGTGCGCTGTATCTACAATACACTAGCTCTAAATCGCTACGATTTTGGGAGATTTCCCAAAAAAAAAAAAAAAAAAAAAAAATAGAGGATTACTCCTTCAATGTAGTGTACACTGACTTTCAAAAGGAAGTGCACTTGCGAGATTTTGGAATTTGAGGGAATGTGTTTTAAAATATTCGGAAGAAAAACGGTGAACTGTCCAGTGTATAATTGCTTCTCAAGAACGAAGATTGTTTATAGAACTAAGCTTTTCTCGCCGATATTATGAGACATTTAAATTTAAATGTGCGGTTACGGGGAAGAAATTGTATGTTACCTACCCTAGTTAGTCATATATCTTCTTTTGTGAGCAAATTTGTGCTTTTTTGTTGCAATTTTGGAGGGCAAATAAAGGTTAACACATTTCTTATTAATGCAGGAAATAGCTATTAAAGTCAATAATGGTCAGAAATGTCATATTTAAAAAATTAACATCCATTTTGTAAAATTCATTCTTTACTCAGTTTGATAATTTTCAAGGAGATAAAAAAATATTAATATTTTCATAAATCCTTTTTCAATTCCTTTACACATCGTTAGCTGTTATCCACCTGAACTGCAAAAGGAAATTATTGACCTACAACACCACATTACACTAAAAAGCAAATATAAGGCACTTGTTCAAATGATGCAAATTACATTGAGTTTTACAAATTTGAATCAACAAACGTTTTTCCAAGTTTACATGATTTGACAGTAGAATATTGTTGTAGATTTGGATCAACATATGTTTGTGAACAAATGTTTTCTATTATGAGTACAATAAAATCAAAATAACATTCAAGATTAACGGATAAGTTCCTAAAACACTAAATTTTATGCGTTAATATTTTTAAGAACTAATCCCAATATAGATGACTTCGTAAAAAAAATACAAATTCAAAAACTATATCAGAAAAGTACAGACTGTTTAATAATTATTTAAGATATAATGTATCAAATTAATCATTTTTATTTTATACCTAGCTTAACTGACTGAATCATAACAATACTTATTGACAATACAACCTTGATTTGAGCTTTTGTTTTATTTGTTACATTATTTTTTTACATCTGCACCGTTCAAACTTACATAAAAAAAAGATGTGCTAAAACCTCATAATCAGTTTATAAATAGCATTTTTTTTTCACTTTTATATATATATATATATATATATATATATATATATATGTATGTGTGTGTGTGCGTGTATGTGTTGGAAAAGTTGGAAGTGGCACACATCATCAAGTATTCTACGGATTTTGAGGTCCAGCAGCGAAACAGCTACTTCTACTCATCATATAGTTGCACACATGATTTCTTTTTGTTCAGATAGTTGCCTGTTCCGAAAGATCGTTAGTAACCTCTGACCCTGGTCTATAAGGTTGACTTCACCAGTCTTAGTGTAGTCTTCTTTATTTATTTATTATGTTTGGCAAAAGGGACTATAGATCGAAAAAGGTTAAGAACTTCTGATATAGGGTTTCCGATGGAACACACATGTATTTCGATACTTTTTTTCTGGATATCGGGTTGAACCGGGCTTCGACCTTAAGCTAGCCAGGAAATGGGGTCAGAGTTCAGTGTAATGAGGAGACGTTTTGAAAACTTAGTTAACATTCCTCAAATTGTACATAAACATTTGCACATACTTGAAATTCTTATAGGACCTTTTTCAAAACTTAGGAAAATATTAACATTTGAAAGTCTCCGTTGCACAGACATGCATTAATGCTATAAAAATCAAAGCCTCATCCTCAGACACATGTCTGTTATCTTTTATATACAAATAAATGAATCATAATGTAAAATAGATAGGTACATAATATTAAATAAGACTAAACCCAATGATTTTCTCCAAACGATCTCTTGGAGATTGGAAGTGTGCTCAGTTAATGCTTTTTATCTGTTCGAAGTATGTAAAAATAAAGATAAATGCCCTTAAAAATCATTTCAAATTTGTTTTGCGATTGGATATCCAAATGAGAGGAGATTTTCGAATGAAAAGAAAACCACAGAGTCATCGTAGTAAGTTTGAAAAGGAAATGCGATTTGAAGAGACACTTCACATTCTGGAAATAACAAACATTATCGTGTATATCTCAATAGATGAATCGTTTGAGGACGCAGACAATCATCAATATAGTATTTAAGATGTTCTGGAAACCCTTCACAACACTTAGGGGATCGTTGTGAAAAAATTTCATTTCATTACTTTTATAAAAATTAATTCAGTAATTTTGGATTACGACTTCAATTATGATGGAATTTTTTTTAAAAAAAAACTTATCGCTTTAGTCTAAGTTCTCGCGTATTTTTTATTTCTTTTATTATTAAGCACGTATTGTGATGACGATCCTGGATCTGTTGATGTACATTATAATAATCAGTCTCGAGGGTTAAGGGTCAATTTAAAAAGTAGCATTTCTTCAGAACAAGTTTGTACTCACATATGTCAAGAGAGAGAATAATGCTATGAGCAAATCTCTAACAACCAAAAATATTTCTCAAGGAAAAAAAAAGGGTGGGAAAAAAATCGTCCTGTTCAGGAAAAAAAAAGTAGCTGTAAATCATTTTACGATGGACCAATGCACGCAAAGGGCTTAACCACTTCCTTCTCCAATAAGCCAAATTAATTCGAAGACACTCCCTGAGTAACAGAAGCAACACGGCACCGTGAAAAAAAAAACAGTGAAGGAAGATACAAAGTTTCGTCTTCCCGGTGCTTCCTCTGGATTCTGGAAGGCGGCAAGCAGAACGCCTTAGGCTGCGCTGTCAATCAAGGGAAATTTACGAACGGAGAATTTCGAGAATACCTTCTCATTATCCATGCACAACCGAGGAAGTATGTTTATTTTCGAAAGAGCAAATAAAGTAGTTTTCCCAAGGTCTCCAACGCGGTAGGGATTCCTTCGGTAACGGAGTGAAGGGAGGAGGGGGCTATAAAACTGTCTAGCCGTTCGAATTACGGTTGCCGTTAACCAGTTAAGCGGTCGGGGGGCATCCAGTAGTTTTTAAAATGGTCGTGCATTTAATAATGACCCGAGACGTTTGACTTTACAAGGGTGTGAAGGGGGAGAGGGAGGGAGGGAGGGAACATGTGGACGTAGGAAAAAGACTACATTTAGAAGAGAGATGTTGAAATAAAAACAAATCTATTGCATCGGACAGACGATAAGAGCTACAGCATAACTTTTCAAAATATTTTATTATTTTTAGTTGCTTAACTATGTTTGATTTGTCATAAATTTTCTTGCATTTAAGACTTATCTTCTTTTAATGTTAAGAGAACAACACTACCTGAAAACACTTTTCGGGCTGAAAAATGCTTTAGTGCTATATATGAAGATACATGAAATACGAACGAGACTTTTTCAATCGCGGCAGACGATTTTGACACATTTTGCCATAACAGTCTTGATAAATTTTTAAAATTTAATCATTTGTCGTCGTTTCATTCTATGCTAATTCATCCAGTCACTATTCTCCAGGTACAAAGTAATCCATTGTGGAATGGTGTACAAAAAGTGAAAACTAAAAGCAAACACTCGGTTAGCTACCAGAAAAGTTATCGCTACTTTTTTTTTTTTTGGAATTCACTGGGTATTGTAAACGATTTTCTTTATGACCGATGTACAATTAATGCACGGTGAGCTTCTGGAGAACGTTCAAGCAAATGTCAGCCCAAAAGACTTCCCCATTGCGATTCGCAATTACATGTATTTTCTTCTCCAGTATCATGAAATCGAAAACCACACAGTTGGTGTAACGCAAGAGAAATTAAAGAAATTTCATTGGACTACACTTGAATATCCTCTGTATGACCCGGATTTAGCGTATTATGATTTGTTTGAGCTTCTCCAAGAAGCGTTAGGAGGAAAAAGATTTTCATTTCATGAAGTAAAAGAATTCGTGCGCTATAGGCTCCGTACACGTTCGACTTCTCTTTATCACTCAAGAAAAAACAAAACTCCCAATATTTTGAAAAAACGCATAGATCCTTAAAAGAAGGTACTTAGAAAGCAACATTGGTGTAATTTTGGTAAATAGTATTTCGTAAAAGATGTTTTAAAAAAGTCTCGTTTATATAACATCGTATTTCATTATATCGTATTCCGACTTCACTAATGAATAGAGAGGAGAGTATATATATATAGATACACACACAAATATATATATATATATATATATATATATATTTCTCATTTTTGCTGAAATTCATTCAAGATCTTTTTTTTTTTTCAAATATATAATACAGGTTTCACATTTTGTCTCCTATACTTTGCAAAGATATTCTCACAAGCATTTCTTTTCAAATAATTTTAAGGGTATTTTTGTAACTTTGTTTGATTCGAGAGATTTGACTTGTGAATTAAGTAAATCAGTTTTGTTACACATAAACTGAAGTGTAGATAATAGGAGAGGAAATTAGAGAATAGGTTGTGCGAGTGTGCGCCGAGAAGTCAGCGGGAGAGAGAAGGTTTTTTTGAACAACAAGATTTACGTATTCTTTACAAGAAAAAAAAGAGAATTTAGCACTCGACACTTTGTGGCAGGAAAAAAAGAGTTTGGTGAGATTTATTTCATTCCTGACTCGGACCCACTTTTAATATCGGTCAGATAAGCAAAACTTCTAGATATTCTTTAGTTGAAGACGAATGAAGGGTTCAGCTCCATGTACAGAAAATATTGATAACTGATTGTTCTTAAGCAAGAATAAAATTAAATTAGAGATTTAACTGTGTGAATATTTAAATTAACTCTTACCAATATGAACTCTTTTAAGTTGGGATGATTCAAATACATGTGTGTAGCGAAGCCGAAGCGTCTCTGCTTTTCACACAGAAATTCATTTGAACTTCTTGAAATTAACGTTAACAATGTAGTAAATGATATAGTAGCCCGATATTTTTATTAGTAATGGATATTTTTCTACCAGAGAAAGAATTATGAGTATTGTTTTGTTCTTTAATACTAGGCGAAGACTGTCTTGACTGATTCAATTGTTTTCAGGTGATATTTGGTTCTATTAAAAGTCAATGTATACAAACCGCAATTTATACCTGATAGATATCGTTACGCAAATAATTTTCTGTAATAATATTGCATTTAACGATAAATTTCGAAATAAAATATTTCTACGGACCAGATGGAAATCTGTGCAGGTCGGATCGAAAGTAAAACTTCAAGTAAACCATGAAATGAAATGCATTCTGTTATTCAAAATTTATTATTCAACTAAAAGATATTTTCATCATGAGCGAACGACTTATCATGAATAACTCATAATACAATTCTGAACTCTACCACTTTAGTGGTTTATTAAGAATCTGATTCTATAATTAAAGCTGATTAAAAACTTTCATAGTAATAGAATAAATAAACTAAATTTTCACAGACCCCTTCCTTCCATTGATTTGTTTGACGGTACGCATTATAAGTAATTTAATTTACAGATCCATTTGAATCGCATTATTGTAAGCAATTTTTGTAAAATTCCGAAACTGTTTAAAATAGGCGATTTCAATCCTAATTATAATTAGAAATTTTTTTAAAAGAGTTAAATGGCATCTTCAAGAACACTTGCTGACAGGATTGATAGTTTGATTTAAACTTTTTAAGAACTTTTTTTTTTTCAAACATCAAGACCATATCCAGATTCTTTTAGAAACTCTTGTCACTTTACTCAAAACAGCTAAAATTCAATGACTCATAAAAACTGAAAACTAACGGAACAAAACATCAGAAAATACAACTTTTTTTAAATATCCAACGTTGAAAATTGTGTGATAAGAATAATTAAGAAACATTGTTCAGCAATACAACGATTTTTTTTGCGGGGGGTGAACATGTATCTATCATGCAACTTTTTCACTGGTGAATATTAAAGCTGATTTAAAGAAAAAGAAAGTACGCCGTTTTATGAGTGAAAATTTTGAATAATCTCATCCGGTTGATGTCACAACTTTTTGAATAATCCCATCTGGTTGAGCATCAAAATGCAACGAGTAAAATGAATGCATCATGGAATTCAGACTTTTTTTTTTTACTTGCTATTATCTTTGATTGTAACAAAACTCGATAAATATCTGAAATGAAACGGTATGAATAAAGTAAATAATATATATATCATAGTGTGTGTGTGTTGAATCGTTTTAATTGGAATCATTCAGAGTGTAAATGAATATTTATTTGAGAGAGTTACAAATTTCATTTACATTCAGCAGATGCAAAAATTCCCTTCGAAATTTTGCTGAAGAGATACGATTTTTAACTATTAATATAAAAGTAGATTTTTAAATTAGAATGTTGTGTTAAATAATTTTAAAAATTCTTCAATTCGATTTAGATTAAATATTCTTTGAACAAAGAATCCAAACTTCAAGATGAATAAAGCATGCACTTATGTATTCTACAGAAGTGCACGAACCCTCTTGAGGATCTGTAAATGCTTTTGACCAAAACCTGTATTATTATTGTTTGCTTTCGATCTACAAATATTTAACTTTTAAGTGACTTAAACATTGATGGTTCGAATTTTTCTGATATTATTCAATGAAAAATATTTTTATATCACTAAATAACAACATTCTAAGATCAATGCGTTTAAATATAATTTCCATGTGTGGTCGCAGTAACCTAGTGGTCATGTCATCGAACGGCGTTGTTTTATTCGTTTTATTGGTTCGAGCTCTGATAGCACTGAAGATCCACCTCGTAGCGGGGTTGATGAACATTAAATCTGTTGATGCTCTAAGTCAGAGGTTCCCAAACTTTTTTTTCTTGTGGACCACTTTCAAAGTTTTACTATTTTCGGTAGACCCCCTGCTGCTACATTTCTTCTGTTTTCCCAAAACTCCTAAAAAATATCACCTTAAATTGGGGATGTTAAGAAAAAAAAAAGTAGCACATTTTCTTGTGTCCCATTTATTAAAATAATACTTGTAGTTATATGTGCGTAAATAAATATTTTTAAGCAAAAAGTACCTAGGTACCTAAAGTTTAACCTTCCCCGGCTTTTTGTTCTTTTATAGAAGTTTTGAATAATTTCTTTGAATAATTTCTAGTATTTAATTTTTACTACATAACTACCTACTACACTCAAACAGTAAAACAAATATAATATGATTGATAAATTACAATATACAATAAAAATATGTATAACAAATAGGCAGATATTTACTTTTTCCAGCACTGCTAACACTGACATCGATTCACTCACAGTCTCACTTTTATGTTCAAAATCCCGGAAACAAATGAGTAACGTTTTGTTCTTGGCACTCGTATTCATACTAATGTAGATTGCAAGTACAACTCAAGTCGCATTTCATCCCTTTGCAGGTCTAAACAAGCATACAGGACGAGCGGGCGCACGGGCGGCACTTAGGAAGTCTCGACACGTGGTGTACACTTGTACTATTATCTATTGTTCTATTCAATTCTGTGTTTGAACTGAGTCTCGAATATTTTTGAGTATCTACCTAGTGAATGATGCTACCTGCCTACGTTGATAGGTAAATCCAAGCCAAAATTTTTGTTCTTTATTATGAAAACCAGAAAATTTTTCGTGGACCCCCACTTACAACTTGTGAACCCCTGTTTTCTTTTCTCGTCTACGTGGACCCCCGTGTGGTCTCCTATGGACCCCTGGGGGTCCACCTGGACCACTTTGGCAACCTATACTCTAAGTCCTCCGTTGGCGTAATATGAAGGTTGGAGAGGGGTGAGTCAGCTCAGGTGCCATCCTCGTCACTTGATCGAGGCTCAAAATTAAGAGGTCTGTCACCAATAGTACTTGTGTTGCTTCTAGTGCGACGTTAATAAAACTAGTAAATTTTGTCCCTACCTCATAACTTGTGGAATTAGGCTTTGGTGCTGTTAATCATATTATGCTTTAATATTTCCGAAACTGGCGTATTTCGTTTGTTCCTAACACAAATTAAGCCCGATATCCAGTGTTTAATTTCGCAACATTAGCCTCAGGGATTTCACTAATGAATGAATTAATTAAATGCAATTTCTTCAGACTTCATGCTTTTATGTATGCAAAGCATATATAATAAAAAAGAAAGATTTAGCTACAATAAGTTGTTTCATAAAGATTTATTCTGTCAAACTCAGCGAAAGTCCGACATAAAATATTCGGCAAGTAATTATTATTACGCTTTAACTTTCAGTATAAATCTACTTTATAAATATTACAAAATATAGTCTATAACTTTAAAAAGAATAGAAACTCTGCTCTATAAGTATATTTCCCTACTTTATAAATCTTCATTACTGTGGAACCAGTGGGCGGTTAGAAAATATTACTACTAAAAGACATACTAAAGTGGGCGGTAAATATAAAAAGGCTGACTACCACTGATTCACTGAGATTTATTTTTAAATTTAAAACCTTGAGTTACTGCATTGTGAAATGTATATATCGTGAAACGATACATATTGTAAATTTTAAATAGTTTCGGTTATAATTAAAATTCGTATTAGAAATATTTTCATTCCCTTGAAAATATTATGATATATAATAAAGAGAAAGTAACCATTTTAAGAATGAAATATTGACTTAAATATTGAAATATTTGTTCCATAAATGTCATAAAAATGGGATAAAAAAAGTTTTAAAGAAGCAAAACAATCAGATGTATATTTCCCTTTATTTTCTGTTTATCTAAATAAAGTCTTATAAATTAAAAAAAAAATATCATCAACTTAAGAAGATAGATTTTAATTAATATTCCATGAAAAAAAAATACATAACGGGTTAAGTAATAAGCACGTTTCCTCTGTTAAACTTTTCTTTGATAAGATAATTTCAAATTTAATTAACAATATTCACGAATTTCATTACTAACAAAAACATACTCTGCAAAAACCATGAAAAAAGTTTTATTTTAATTAAAAATCGAAAAGATATGCAAACATACTACAGCAGCTCCTCGTTAAGTCCGACTCTTTAAACTGTGGATAATCTGCAGTGTCTGTACGAAGAATGTTATTATTTATCTTTATTACTTTCATTATATTTTTGCAAGCTTCCATAATAACATTTATTTGTTTCATCCCCGTAATTCGGAAAATCTATTTTCTAAACTGAAATTTTCTAACAGTAATAAATGTATGAAATATAGAAAAAAAAGGGGTGGGAGTTTTGTTAATATTCCATGCAAAGTGAACAAAATCTTTGCTATACCTCTTACCACCAATGACAAATGGCATAAAGTGATTCGTTGATCTAAAAAATGCGATAAAGCAACTTAAAGTTCCAGTCTACCGGCCATTTTGATTTCGTGAATGTAATGTTAATCCTATAGAATTTCTACATTTGCTCTCAAATCTTTACTATTTATCTATTAGAAAGCAACAAAATGCATCTGAAATAGCAAAGAAATAAGGAAGATTTCTGCGGAATTACTTTCCCCCTCCGATTTTTAAAAATATTTTTTAA
>BMAW01042039.1:692071-742464 GCA_019974015.1 Nephila pilipes | reverse complement strand
CATAAGTTATATATAAATTATGGATAAGTTTATGCATAAGTTATATATAAGTTTCAATCAATAAGTTATATATAAGTTAAGTTCAATCAATAAATTATAAGTTCAATATCCTTTGTTCGAGATATGCACCATGAAAAAAAACTATTTCCAAAATCATATAATGCCAAAGTTAAAGATGCAATTCACAAGCTCTACAAGTAAATATATTTCAAAATAATTTTATAGGAGGAGAGAAAAAAAAAAGATAAAAGTTTAGATCACTTCTGGATAATAAACAATTTTCTTAGAAACTATAAAAGAGATAATCACAAAGACTGCTAAAAGCAGGTTTGAATGTTAGTAAAAGCAAGTATACAATATATCTTTGGAAAGGTATTTTTATCAATCTCTTGAACTTTTCAATGATAATTCTTATTTCAGAAGTTAAGCTCATAGAAAATATTGATATCAAGTGACGAGGACAGTACTTGGGCTGGATCTACAATCTTCTAAATTCTGTAGTATGCAATTTTATCTTTGAGTACATCCAGCTTCTTAATAATTGTACACGAAGAGAGAAAAAAGTTAATGCTAAATCTTAGATATCTTATGAATAACAAATACTTTTCTAGGAAAACCTAAAAGGAGTAATCGCGAAGATGGTTAGTTAAAAACATACCTGAATGTTTGTAAGAACAGGTATGCCATATGTCCTTGGAATGCTATTTTTTTCTCTCATATCTTTTACTCTTTATTGATAATTCTCATTTTTGAAGTTAAGTGCGTGGAAAACATTGTTAAAGAGATATTCTGTGAGAGGAAACAACTTTGAATCCAAAAGGAAAGTCCATATATGGAGCATGTTTTCTCCTTCAATTATTTTAATGTTATGCAATGATTTTGCAATGGAATGGAAGAAAATAAAAATTGAAAGATGGAAAGTAACGTCACGCTATGTCTAATCTATTTGGCCAGTGTCCCATCCTAACTATGCAGGAAAATAGCCAAATATGGAAAAAAAAATACTTCTATCACCCCTTGAGATAAATGAAGCCCCTTCCTTATTATTTGTTTAGAAAATATGTCTAAGTATACCTTCTTTTTCAGAAATTTATTGGTTTTTTTTCAGTACTCAAATTAAAATAATATATGTCAATCAATATATTATATAAAATATTTAACTTTTTATATAAATTTAACTACAGTTCATCAAAAAAAAAATCAGGAGAAACTTTACTTCAAAAGCAAAATTTTTTATATTCAAGGTAACGTTACAATAAATAGTTCCACATTTTCCAAGGTTGGTTTATGGAAGAGTTTAAAAACCGGATGTAAAAAAAAAAAAAAATTTAAAGTCAATTCCTACTTAGGTCAACAAAGAAAAAAATTATTTTAGTTACTTTTTATTAAGTTGGCAGTATCTTGCCAAATGTGGTTATTCTGGTCCACTTCACGGACTTAACGTTCAGCCAAAAAAAACCGCCAAGTTTGGCAATTTTTGAAATCGTGCCAAGTGGTTGGGCTAAACTGCATTTTCATTAATTAAATAAATTAATATTTGAAAAAAAACTGTATAAACATCAAGTGTCATCTACTACAAATTTAAAAAAATGTATTTGAACTTGAGTAGATGAATAAAAAGTATTTTATTAACGATTGAAAATTTGAACAAGATATATATAGGGAGAATGTGAGCTAATAGTAGGAATTTAAAAAAAATTCAATTTCTATTTCAGTTCATTTACAAAAGCATAAATGTAAATATTTCGGAACAATTCTTCAAGCTCTAAACATGCGTTGCTTGTAGGAGTAAAATATTTTTTTGATAAACTCTCTGAGGAATGTGTGGAATGCATTTTATTAAAATACTCGAATGATAAGTGTTAAAATTTTTATTAAATGTGAACATTTTCGTAACATATACGGAGTATAAGTTATGAAAATGAAGAGGATATTATAAAGAAGAGAATTATTGAAGATAGAAATTTATTATATTGTCAGAATAATTCATTATATGTGTACATTTAACTGTATAAGTATAATAAGTACGCGAAATTAAACACACATCATAACAATAAATTTAGTTGAATTTTCTTTTCTTCTTTTTTTAAATTTTATTATATAATCTTTACATGTATGTTATATGATAGTAAATGTACCATGTGCTACCTTTCTGCCGAGTGTGGCTAAAAAACATTAATAGATGTTTAATAGTAAATATTAGTGCATTAATAACGGCTTAAGCACATTAATAAAATACTTATGCTGCTAATTCAATTTAAAAAACCAGTGTAATTTGGTGAGTTGTTTTATCTGAACTGTTTTTAATTCTTCTTCGAAAAATTTGACAATATCAAATGTTGATGCTAGGCAAGACAAGATTTATTGCCGGGAATGAAAGAGTCAAGTCATGAATTGATTGAAACCATCATGTGAAATAATAGGAGTAGTTGAATATTAAAATTTTAATGGGGTTAAAAATGTATGCAGCAGCACTTCGGTATACTTCCCCTTTAGAATAAATCGAACTTGATATCTATCCTGTTTGAGTACAAAAATTTTAGTTTGGAACACCATTCACGTGCTTGAAATGGTGGGCGCTTACGTTCTCGAATGATTTAATTCGTTTTTTGAAATGGGGTGAGATCTGGCATTCTTCCACAACTGCTCGTGATCTTCAGTTTCTATCATTCACTGAACAACATCTGCTGTAACTTTCGGGAAATTCACAAGATTTTGTGGTTTTTAAAGTAATTTTTTTAAATTTCATTACCCATGAATTCCAAAAGAATAATGAGCAAAGCCAAAAAATAAAGAAAATAATTAGGGTAACCATGGAGGTGAAGAAAGAGATATTTCAAAAGTATGAAGGTGACATTCGGAACTTGGCAATTGCATTTCCGTATGTCAAGAACGATGATATCTACGATTGTAAAAAAACAAAGATTGAATTAAGTTTGCTAAAAGCGATTATCAAACGAAGATTGTTGACATTAGAGCATGTAAGAAATTGCTTCTAGTCTGGAAGAAGCAATTTCGAGAAGTATTGGGCTAGCAATAGTGTATGGGAGATAACAACTTAAGAAAATGTAATATTGATCCATGGTGATATTTTGAAAAACAAGATAAGAACAGTCCAAGAAAATGAAGTGTTCAAAGGCTGTTTTGATAATTTTAAGGAGACTTGCATTTACAGTGTTGTGAGTCATGGCGAGCAAGTTAGTTCCGATAAAAATGTCGCAAGTGATTTTGTCATAGAGTTGATGGAATTTGTAGATTCGAAAGTTTTTGTTTAACAACATGATTCCAATTGTGATAAAACAGGCCTGTTTAGGAATAAAATGTCTTAAAGGACCTACATTATACAAGAGGAGAATGTATTGCTCCGACACAAGTTAATGAAGAACGGGATAACTTTGTTTATTTCGTGGTAATAAAGAGGAGTTAGAAACCTCTACTGATATAATACTACTCTGAAAACGCTAGGGCTTTTAAGAAACATAAAACTCAGTTACCTGTAACGCGGAGGTCAAACAACGTGGCTAGAGACCACAGTATGAATTCGGCGAGCAGTTTAACGATATATTTGGGTCAAGTGTAAAAATATATTGAATGGAGAAAAACCTGCCTCTGAAGGCCCTCCTCAAAATGAATGATGCTACAGTTCACCGCTTGTTTTAAGTCCAAGGATCCGGAACGGATTAAGGACGTGTACCAAAGTACCGATGTGTGTGTATGTGTAAGCAAGCTTTCAGTCTCAAAAAGTACATAAATAAGAATAAAGTAAAAAAAAAAAAAACCAAGAAAATAAATTAGATTCAAATGAAAATAAACTGCAAACTTAAGCTAAATGTTTAATCTTTTGTCATTCACAATTTTAATATAAACATTACGAAGTCGAAATTTACGCATTAGCAGATATAAACAACATCCACAACAATCTTTCTTTATGAATTAAAAGAGAAAAGTTAAAAAAAAAAAAACTGTATGGCTAGAAATTTGTAAAATATCCATTATCTATAAGTATCAAAACATTCCTTGATTATTTTCTGTTGCACTTTTAAACCTTACAATAAATAGCAATAACTGATTAATAATGTCAAAACTCCGTTGAAGCCAATATATCTGTACATCAATTTTCACTCAAGTTTTTCACATTCATCTTTATTTCCTGCTATGCATTTCCTTAAACGTTTGTGAGTAAAAACTGTCATCATTTGTCTTCGAGGACTTATCTCATGATAAATGATTTGTTTATATAAACTTGTTTGAAAAATGAATTAGAACTAATACCTTTTTTTACTTTGACCTGTATGATTCAATTTTTTGATGTTTAAAGGTTAAGTACAGTCCAATAGCAATACCACTTTTGAATTTCCTCTCTCTTCTTACTTATTAGTAACTTTTATTATTTTATTACAGTTTTTTCAATGCATATGTACACTCCTATATTTGCCTTTCAGAAATCTTTTTTTTTTTGTAATTGACTGATGTGTTTACATTTAATAAAGATAACATTGAAAATTTCTAATCAGTTCTTTAGGTATCAATCAAAATGATGCAATAATTATCTGTTCTATTATTTAGAAACAGTTCTTTAAATTTATGTTCATATATATTTTATTAATAATTCAGTTGTAGTTTTTGCTGTTTGTTGAATTTTTGGTTTCTTAGGATTATCGTTATTTTCTGAAGAAAAGCTTAAAATGTACTTCGGTTTTATTTTCCTTGACTGGTTTTTGTCAAAACATATTCTCAAGAATATTTAATTTTTTTAAAGCAATACATGAAGCATCGCGCTCCTTTTCCAAGCAGTAATAAAAGTTTCGAGACATCGAGACTTTTATTACAGACTCGAGACATCTATTCATAAATTTGTAAAGATGTATAAAGATGAACTTGTTTTAGCTAAATTATGATCGTAAATCTTTATCAACTTCGCGTAAAATTTTGTAAAAAAAATACAAGTCTATAAGGCTTACCAAAAAAGCATTAAAAACATTTGCGTTTTTCCTTGATAAAATTAATTTGAAATTTTTTCATACAAAATATAGTTATAGCTATATGCTTAACAAATATTCAAATTCATAAAAATTTACACCCTTGAGTTGATAACAATGAAAGATCGCAGGATTTTAATATAAATTTGAGATATTTGACATTACTCCTATTTATATATTGAAAAGGTATCTTAGATTTTAAATATTCAGTTCACAGCATTTAATTCGCTCCCCCCACTCCTGTAAACAGATATATTGCTCGATAAAAACATTGATCGTAAAAAAATGGAAAGTTATGCCTTGTGATGGAAGAAATACTGTTTTCTGATTTTACAGTTAAATTATATTTATAATATGAATTATATCAACTATATTCAAAAATACATGTTAAAGAGCTGAAAAATAATTTAGCAACTTTACGCAGTTTAATCTTAAGCTATTCATCCCACCTATCTATAAATTCAATCATAAATCTAATTCCAATAAATATCAAAATTTTTGAATAATATTTACAATGGAAATTATATCATTATGTTCATATAAAAAAGAATGAGTCACTTACCAATTAAAATACATGATATATTCAAGTAAAGAATTCTAAAAATAATAAACAACATTATTCATAAAAATTTCTCGTTAAAGCATATTTTACTATTCTTTAGCAATTTATTTTATCGCACTGTTTATAAATATTTATTCATTATCATCATTTGCATTTCATTTCATCACATTTGTTTTAAATAATTCTTATTACAAAACTTATGTTTATTATTAAATGGGATTACAAATACCATTCTATAAATTCATATTCTTGCCTAACGTTTTTTTGAAAATTTATTCTGTTTCAAACAAAATATAATAAATTATTATTCATACGTACAATAGAAGTCACAATTTCCACTAAAAAATAAAACATAAAAGCCATATGAGCTTCAACCATTATCGAATTAATGTTTCCTATAGAAGAAAAAAGTAATATATATATTTTTTTCATTACATTCTTAATGTTTTCTTATTCCAAAAAAATAATGACTTTTTTGTTATAAAGTCGAATTAAAAATTGAAAGCAAAATTTACCGAAAAATGTTTACAAAAAAAAAAAAAAAAAAAAAATCCAGTTTCAAAAACGAAAGCAGTCAAATATCCCTCAAAATGCTACACAGCACTATTTAAATGTTAATAAATAAATAAATAAAAAAAAAAAAAAATTCTTTTTTTTCTTTGGAATTTTTACCTCAATAGATGGCAGCACGAAAGAATTTTTTGACAGTTAATGAATTATTTACGAGACTGCTGAAATAAAGGACAAAATAATCTAAATGAAAAAAATTATATTGACATTTTTTTCCCCTCAAAGATAATTATTTATATCCACATTTTAAGTGATTACTAGCGACACTGATTGCTAACAATTTTTCTTCCCCATGAATATCTGCACCTATAGTTTTTATAAAGTAATTTTAATTATCTTTGAATGAAAACAGTGAAAAGTTGTGATTCCACTAAAAAATTTGAAAAACAAAAAAGCACATTGTAGCATGTTCACAAATGATACACTACATCACTGAAAACGCAGAATCAATAGAAAGTTCTGGGATCAAACCTAGATTCTATGAATATTATGACGTGGAATTAAATATTTACTGCACAATTACCTTAGCTTTAGATAGTTTGAAGAATTATATATATATAAACCCAGCTCTAACAGTTCATTATCTTTCAAAATTACGAAACAAATTAACATTATAAATTAAATTTCGATTAAATATTACTAGAATCTAAAGTTCAGCAAGATACATCAAACATGTTTATTTTTTGAAAAATTTGAAACAAGCAATACAACGTTTATTCTTAAGAAAGGTATAACATTAAATTTAAGTAGAACAAAATAATATAAATGTTTAATTTTACATGATGAGAAAAATTGAACATTGAAAAAAGCATTCTCAAAACTTCCTTTCATGAAGACGAATTGATATAAGTTTGGAAAAACTTTGCACGGATTTCGGCTATAAATTTACTCTCATACAAATGAAAATTTTCAAGAAATTTATGCTTTCGAGTTATCATAAATCTATTTCTGAAATAAGTATTCATAAAAAACACAGTAATATAATTTAAAAATTGTCACAATATTCATTTTTTCACAATATATCTAGAACACAGTTTATATTGAAATTATTTGTGAAAAAAAAAATAAAAGTTTTTCAAAAGCGTTCTTGAAAGTAAATTTTTTGTCCAACTTGGAAAAAATTCGAAAGAGATTACTTCGTTTTTTCATTAGAAATTTTAAAAATTTTTAAAGCCGATATCTAATATTTGCTATTACTTTTTTTTATCTGATTTTTAAGAATTCAAAAATTGCTACAATTGAAATTTACTTCTTAAATGCTTCTTTATATTGTAAAAATAGGATCTGATATAATTTTAAAGTATTAAAACATTAATTGTTAAACAATCAAGATAGAGAAAAAAAAACTTTTGTATCTAAAATTAATTTTAAGAAAATTCAAATTTTATAAATAAATAAAACGAGAGCATTATTAATTACATGAAGTTTCAAAAAAAGCGAGTTTCTTATTTAGAAAACTGAATTCAGATTGAAAAAAAACGTATGTCACACATAAGTCATTTTTAAAATATGTACTATGTATTACACATTTAAAACACATCTCATTTTATTTCAAATATATCAAAAAACTTTAAATATTTAATTTTAAAAAGTATTTATTTATTTTTTCATACTTTCTCATGATAAAAAATATAAAGTGGAGTCCAAAAATTTCGTCATAAATAGTTTAATATTAATTTTAACTGTTTACATGTATGCTTCAAATTGCTCGATACTGTTTTCACTTTTGGAAAGGTTACTGAACTTACTATTATTAACCGACAGTAATAATTATGAAGCAAAATGCTTATTAAAATTAAATGATCCAATTAAAATTTTTTCATTTAATAACTACTTTCATTTTAATAACATTTATGTACCTTGCTGATTTTACGTGTTCAAAACGACATTAATTATATTTTTGTTTTTAAGTATTAGAACGTAATTAAATATTAAAAATCAGAATAAAAGATAAAAATAGTTTTTAGAGTTTCATTAAACACTCAACATATCTTTGAGGGTTTCTCTTCTATTAATTAAATACTCAATAATATTATTTTTGCTTTACTTATATATTTAAAGCATTAATTAGAGATTTAAATAATTTTTTTTCGCTTTGAGTTTCTTGATTTTTAGAGCGCTCAGGTTTTGTATTAAATACTCTTCCGTATATAATCTTTAATGTATAATTTAAGAAGCCATTAATCCTTTTCCATCAAGAGCGATTTAAGTATATTTGTTCGATAAATAAGTTTAGTTGTTGAATGCATATCTCGAAAAATATGTGGTAAATAAATTAAAGATATTTATTGATTATCCTCATACGTCAAACAAGTATGATTCTTAATTTCATAAATTAAGTTTCTCACTTAAGAAGAATAGTACTTAAACACCGCAGCATTTTCTTTTTAATTATAAGATTCATCGATGTTTAAATTACATTTTTGTACAAAAAAAATTAACAAAAATATCAAAATGCATTTTAAGTAAAATAAATTAATATCAAGCAAGATTTGAATCAACATTGAAAATAAAAGCAGTATGTATTGAAGAAAAATAAAATTTGACGTAATTTAACTTTATTTATCTGTCAAAAAATGTTTTAAAATCAAAATATTTTTATCTCAAAGGTAACAAAATATCTATTAGATACAGATAACAGGAATGAATGCATTGCTTTTTTTTACTAAACATATATTGCATTTTTTAATAACATTTATCTTTCAATGTAAAATTACCACACTACATCTTTCGAAAAATTCATAAAAAGAAAAAGCATTGAAGAAATTCAAAGACATCCCACTGTTTATTGGAATCGAACATACGAATAAAAAGAAGAAACACTCAAACCGTTTTTGAAAAGTATTCCAAATTTCCAATCCTTCGACATAAGAAATCTCAGCAGCCGGTAACATACCGTGTTTCTCTTCCTCTTCCCCAAGTTAGTTACTTAAAATGAAATTTCCAAGCAGAAACTATTTCATACATTTTTCTGAGGCTAAGATATCAACAACGAATAAAGGATTTTCTCCAATTCACTTCTTATTTTAAAGATTCTAAAATGATCCCAAGGCCTTTTTAGAAATTTGGATTTATATGTTTGTGGATACTTGTGTTATTTAACTTCGTCATTACGTTTCTCTAACTATCATAGTTCTCGTTTATACATTTATAAAAATCAGATTTAAGGTTTATTATGTAGAGAAATATATTTTTAGATGTACTTCTAATGTGTATTTTAGATGTGTTTTAAATTTGTATTTTAGATGTGTTTTAAATTAGTATTTTAGATATGTTTAAATTGTTAAAATTCGATAGAAATCTTTTCAAAGAGATATAATTAAGTTTAGCCTTCATGGCAGAGTGTCTGCTACTTTTTTTTTAGCAATAAATGAATTTATTTACATTTTGTTATTACAAAGTAATTTTTGTGGGGACAAAATTTTTTGATATTTTAGAATGTTTTGATGTTAAAAATGGATGATATTTCAATAACTCGTTTAATATTAAGTTTCCATTTGCTTCAATATTTTGTACAATCAAATTAATTTATATGCTTCCATTGTTTAAATTTTCTTCCCTTTAAATTGATTGAATTGATTTCATGGCTGAAAACTTCGAAAAACACACACGCATATAATTAATTTGCAGAATTTTCTTCTAATTTAAATTTCCCCAAACACATGCACGCGCATTAAATTACAAATTTTTAAATACTATGTACTTTAAGAGTTTCAGAAATAATGTTAATGCTATGGAATTAATGCGTGTATTCAATGTTCACAAATTAAAAAAAATACTTTAACTTTTGCTCTGTTTTGTTTTATAAAAGGGAAGATTCTTTAGTAAATTCAAAATTTTCAAATTCTAAGTTCCCAATACTTCCCCCCTTTATTAGTTTAACATTCCTTTATTTTATAACAAGTCGTAAGTAAAAACTTCAAATTCAGTGGGAATATTTTATTCATAATTCGAGGATAAAATATGTGATTGTAGAAATGTTGTATTTGATTCTCTTTAATTCATTATTTGAAAATAAATTTTTCTTTTCTTGACTAGGTGAATAGTAATATCAAAATTAGATATCCCAATGCCTGTGTTAGGAATTATACTTGTATAACCATTGGAACCATGTTGTATTTCTGTTAGGGTTAACAGAGATTCAATAAGTGAAAACTATCCTAATAAAGAATATCTTCATAGATTTAATAACATTTATTTAGACATTACATTTCAGGATAAGCAATTAATGGTAAACATAATAATACAGATTCACATAAGTCTCGGGGTGGAATACCTTGTTTACTTGTTAGCTCTTCCGCATGGACTACTGGGCAATAACGCTCCAGTTGTCATCACTCCTCCAGCGGCCACCTACTGATCGGTTGCACTCGATAATTTACTTCATAGTGTAGGATTATACTTTTTTATTCAATTTTTATTCAACAGAGTCATTATTGTTTATTTTCTAATTTCCTTGAATAAAAACATTCATTTATGTTGATTATAATTTATTTGTTCCCTAAAAACAATTTTCCTCCGAAAAAAATTTCCACTGAGAAAGAAAAAATTCAGCACAATTTCAGAATGTCACAAGTACTATTTTTCATTACAGAATATATTTACGATCAGAACCACCAAAAATAATGATATGACTTAGGGAAGAAAATAGTCAGAGATGTTAATATATCATTAAATCCAAGTGAAAGTACCAAATTAATTTACCAAAAATAATTAAGTGATTTAGAAAATAACACACACACACACACACACACACACACAATGCATAATTGTACTACATCAGACGCTTATGAGTTAAGATTTAAAAGCAAAAACACGTTTACACATGCTATTACAGATAATATACATTTAAAAACAAACAACAACATAGACAAAATTGAAGGAAAAAAAAAAATTCCCGCAAAAAATTTCCTTGGTAATCCTGTAACATACTTTGCATTTCTAAATCTCAGAAATTTCAGGCACATTTAATACTTTTTATTTACTCAGTTGGTGAGTATTTAATTACCATGAAGCATTTCGGCAATACTGTGTTCATCAGATGAATCAGACACAATGGAAAATAATAATCTGTAATATGTATTTATTATGCCATGACTAAGACAAAAATGAGAAAGAGGGGAAAAAAAGTTTGAGACATAATTTCTACCGTACATGATTTGACAGAAACTAAATTTTAACGTTCAAAAAACGATAGTTTAAATTACTTAAATAATACCACTAAAATGTAAAACGGTTTTTATCTTTCACAGGATGAGAGTTGTTTAAGGAAAACAATTCAATATCCAGCATCCATTTCAGGCGTAATCCATCACAAAAAAACAACCTTGCCGACACAGAAGAGGCATTGTTTTTGTCGCAGTGCCGCCACAGCGGTGAACAATCAGTATCTATTACGCTATCGCACAAAGGCACGGAGAGACATAACTGCACTTAAACAGTTAATCCTGGCGCGGAAGAGAGTGGGGGGAAAAAAACGAAAATTATTGTTACGTCTGGAAAAAGAGGAACGAAAATTCGATTTAGCCCTCTCAAGGTCTTTAAGGATGAGTAAGTTTGAGTGATAATACGGTCAGAAGAGGGTATAAACACATCTTTCTTCGTTGTTATGAAATCGGTGGCTGCAGACGAGAAAAAGAAATGAACAGAGACGTGGATATGTAATGAAATGAATAACGTATATCGTGTATTGTGCACTAGCGTGTATTAGACGTGTGCGGATAAAAAAAAAAGTAAAATGCTAAATAATATAAAGTTAGCGCCTAGGAAAATGTAATATTGGAGAGGGGGGGAAAGTGTTTATACTTTTTCTGGGTATTACCAAAATTGGTCAAAGGAAGAATGGAATTAGTTGAATAAAGAAGGAGGGGCAGTTTTGCTTTATATTCAGTTGATGTTGTTTAAAAATAAAATGGCAGACATATTTATATGTTTTTATTCTAGGAATAGGATACTCACGTGCTAATTCGCTTTTCATACTGTAACTGTAATTATGGATATCAAGTGGAATGATTTGCAATTTAAAACAGAATTCCAAAAATTAATCTGTTCAATTTCGTGATACGTACAAAGAAAATGGACGTTTCTAATTAACATCGAGTAAGTTGCACGTGACAAGAGAAAGACAAAATTTATCCACTTTAGCATCTTATAAAATTCGGATTCAGTCGGCAATATAAATAACATAGAATTTCCAAATTTTCTGCAAAACATTTCAGAACATTCTAGATATTCTTTTTATACGTTTAACTTAATGGTATAAGAAACCAGCGATGAGTTTTTCTAAGCATCGAACTATTGAAAGTCAAGTTTATTTATCTTTAAAATCTTTGTGAAAAACGCAGATTTCAAAAGAAAATTTTGATCAGTTCCAGGATTGTATAAAATATGACACATAATCATAATTTTTTTTTTTTAGTTTTTCGCGCCTTTCTTCACAAATGAGAATTTAGAAATAGAATATAGAAGGAAGAGGGTTATACATTTTAAAATAAGAAGACTGCCATTTAAGCTGCCACAAACATATAATTTCATAGACAATTCATTAAGTCACATTAATTGGTGCTTTCTCCACAAAAAAAACTTATAAGGTCAACCTGCGATTCAGTATCCTCAGTGAAATGCTTCTAATTTCTGATTGCTGAAGTTTTAAAAATTACAATCGAAAAGCAGGATAAGTTCTGAAGCCAGGTTCGTTTTTTATCGCCATTTAGATGCATACAGAGATTGGCCTAAAATGGCAATTGGCATCTAGAGCTTTGGGATGAAAAGCATCACTGCCATTCCCTCCTCCAAAGGGCACTATAATACATCACTTCCAAAATTACTTACCTTATTTTGAAGGCAAAACGTAGAAAAGAAAAATAAATCAGCATTATATAATTTAGAAATTTCTTATAGTTTTTCTATCTTTAAATACAATGAGTGGCCGCAGTAGTCTCGTAGTTATGATCGCAAACATGCGGCTAACGTTGTTTCCGTCGAGTCATGGGCTCGATCTCTGATGATGCTATTACTACACGCTTTTTTTTTTTTTTTATCACTGATTAATTTTTTTTACTATATTTGATATCTGTTTATAATACATCTCTATAACAAAAAAAATAAATAAAAATAAAAAAAGAAATAAAAACGACGCACCAAGAAGGAGTTGCCCGATTGTAATGAAATTTCGTATGCAAAGACATTTGGACCGAACATGCAAATAGTTAAAATTTGGTGACCAATGAATGAATAGCGGGAGATACAGCGCATCGGAACTGTGCACTCAGCGGGTGTATATTAGAAGCGATTCTCAATCGGATGGTCAAATTTTCTGTTGCATTGCAACTTAGGATACCTTTCGACTGAAAAAAAAATGCTTCGCCGCAGGATTCGAGCTCATTACGAGCAATTGTCGGAGTTTGAAAGAGGTCGTATCATTGGATTGAAAGATGCAGGTTGGGCAAATCGGAGAATTGCTATTCATATGGGTCGAAGCGATGCGGCGATTAGGAGATGCTGGGAAGAATGGGTGGAAAATGACAGATTTAATCCTCGGGATGGTAGCGGTCGACCTAGGGCCACAGCATATCGGGAGGTAAGAGAGATTGTCAGATTAGCTGTTACAGTGCCTGATTCATCGTTATCAACCATCGGGCGTGCGACCCGCACTCGAGTGTCTACCATGACCTTTCACAGACGGCTGATAGAGCGAAATCTAAGCTCGTACCAACCGCTTCTCCACCTGCCACTCACGCCTGCACACTGTCGAGCCGGATTACAGTGGTGCTTGGCTCTATCACGTTGGAACGATGCTGACTGGGGACATATAGTGTTTAGCGACGAATACCGTTTCTAACTGTATCCTGACGATCATCGAAGAAGTGTTTGGAAATGCCCAGGGCAGCTTACCAATCTTGCTTTCCCTAGTTCACGTCACACAGGACCTCAACCAGGAGGGCAACCCATCTGGAATGCCATTTCCCTCGATAGCCGGACCCCTTTGGTCATCATTAGAGGCGCACTTACAGCACTGTGGTATGTCAACGACATTCTGAGACCTGCTTTACTCTACCGTTCCTTTTGAATTACCCTGGCCTTATTTTTCAGCAAGATAATGCCAGACCACATACGGCACTTGTTGCTATGAACTGTCTTACAGCTTGTCAAACCCTTCCTTGGCCAGCCAGATCTCTCTCCAATCGAGTATGTCGGAGATATGATGGGAAGGCGACTGCACCTACCAGGGAATGTTGATGACGTAGCTCGACAATTGGAGCAAATTTGGCAAGAAATACCGCAGGAGACCATCCGAGAACTTTATGACTCTATGCCACGTCATGTGACAGCTTGCATCCAGGCTAGAGGAGGGTCAACACTTTATTGAGCTCGTTACTTTGTAACTATGTGACTCTGAAATAAATCATTCAATTTTTCTGAAATTTTAAACATTTTCTATTCTATGTACATAATTTTCCTATCCGCCAATTTTTGTCTCTCTCGGACAACTCTTTCTTGGTGCGACGCTTTTTTTTTTGTTATAGAGTGTATTTATATTGCGTCCGGACAATTTTGATAGAAATGTATCTATAAATATATTTGTATACGAATATTACAAGTATATGCAAGAGAATTCGATAGGTGTGTGTGCAAGTGTGAGTCCCAAATTTAAATATCCTGACACAAAATAGTTATTGTTGCGAAAAATTTGACTTTATTCTTTTTCCAGCCGAAAGTGCATAATGGCGGGAAAGACGGTTTACAGACAATAAGAGAATACACCTGTCAGTAAATGTTGTACAAGTTAGAACGGCCTTAGTGACAAATGTAATTGTCAAATTTGGTGACAAAAATAGATATTCTGAGACTAATCTAAGAGTATCTAAAATGATTATTGAAAGTATATATATTTGAAATACAGTGCATTTTTTTCAGTTGCATATGCAAGCCTCAAGAGGTACTGACTACGTATTTTGAACAACTGTGTTCTATTACTGGTCTAAAGTAAATTTATATATGTGTGTGTTAATCGTTTTCAGTTAAAATGGAAATATAGTGCATTTTTTAGAGAATCTGAGAATAAAATTCAGCTGGAGTTGTTTTTTATCCCGTGGCAGGGAAGAGCAGTAGGTTGACCATGAATGATAGCGGCGTTTCGAGCGCTCGATTATTGGGTGTGATGATATTTTTCCAGTTGTTTTGTTTTCTGCTGTGCTCTTTCAATCAGACCAAAAAGAATTTCTTTTCGGGCTAGTTATCATGATGTTCCAACTTTTGTTGTCGTTGTTGAAGAGAGCCGTCCCATACTCTCTCGCCACTTCATGCGATAAGGATGTTTTCCCGCTACATGGGGGAGGCATTTTCTACCCTTTGGCGGGGAAAAACAGTTCATTGATCTAGAATGCCAGGGGCATTTCGAACCCTCGACAACTGGATCAGAAAAAAATTTGTCTAGTATCTTTTTTGTCGAGCCTCTACTAATTATAATAATAGTGATTCCTCCTCGGGCTAGTTATTAAGACATTTTGACTTTTGTAGTCGTTATTGAAAAGAACCGTAGCAGAAATTTCAATTTCCTCTCAATGAATCGGCTTGTTAATTGCTTGTTTTTTCATACTTTTGAAAGCCGTTGAATCCCATAACAATATCTTGAAATCAATACTGACGAAACTTCATTTTATTTGTAAACATAATTTACCATCCCAAAGTTGTTACAAATTCAGGGAGAAAAAAAAAAGCTTTCTTACTTTTTAAACCCTGTGAGCTCACAATCCATATGAAGTCGAGAAACTCCAAACTCTCATATTTTATTTGCACGGAACTCTTACAATACAACTTAATCTCTGTGGGAGTGCCCAACCATTTTGAAATCAAGAGTACATTGAAAAAACTATAGCCTTCCCCTACTTTGAAATCTTATTTTTATAAAAGAATAAAATATCGATAATGATTGCTGTGGGTAAATTTAAAAATAATTTAAAGTTAAAATATTAAAAAAAATTACAAATTTAATGCGATAGGCGATCTTTGTAGATTTCAGTAACATTGTGACGAAAAAATTATAAGGCCTCACACCTCTCTTCTGTATTTCCCCAGCTCTCTTGTTTCTTTGTTTTAGTATTAAACCATCATTGAAAATCCTGTCTCGCACAGATATGAAGTGAAAAATAATAATGTACATATTGCTTTTCTACTAGATACAGGTATTCATCTTTATAAGTGATCCAAAATAATTCGAAATAGAATCTTTCAATAGACAATGATTGTGAAGTAATTTGTTGGTTTTTCTGAGTGAATTGGTCATATTATATGGCATCAATTTCCTAGTAATTAGGTGTGTATTAAGTTAACAATATTGCATAGATACGAGTGTCATTCAGTAAGTCCTTAGAAATCCCAAGAGATGGTGCACGTAGCCTCGAAAGTGGTTTATTTTTATTAAGCATCATGACTCACCAGAGAGCTGTCTAAGTCTCAGTTACTCGTATTCGAGATCATACGTCTTAAGCATTTCAAAAATTCTTCGTCATAAGTTAATGGCCTATGAGACCATTTTCGCCTCTTTTGGAAAAGTTTCCGTGGAAGCAATTCAACATTATGATTTTTGATTGATTTCCGGTGCATAATGATGCATTCAGGTTTCACCGATGGTGACAACTCGGCGCGGCTGTAATCAAATTTCGATTTGGCAGCAAATGACTACTGAATCAAAACTTACTAAAAACAATATCATATTTTACAAATGTATTCCCATCTCATATTCTGCTGTATTCATCAAACTGCGGAATTGTATCTGCAGCCGTAAAGCTATAATTCTCTCTCTCTCAATATATATATATATATATATATATATACGCACGCACTAGCAAATTGAAAGTAAAAAACTTCTCCTTTTAATACAAATAAGGCTTAGGATTATATTGATTTGTTCCTTGTGTGTTAGCAAACATTGCAGAGACAAATGAATATTTTAAGTAGTCTGCTTGGTTCTCAGAAATTATTTTACATAGAATCATAAAATAACCAGAGTAAAACCTTAATGCGAAATATTATTAGAGGCTTGAGCAGAATATAGAACAATTACAAGTACTTATTGTTTAATTTTTAATAAGATTTTTGCGAAATATAATACTTTTTTATAAAGACAAAAATTTAGCAGACATTTCTTTTCAATGTTAAGCTAGATTAAGCCAAAAATTATATTTATATATATTTTTCTTATGCAGTAAAAAAAAAAAAAAAACTTTCTCCATTATTACTTTATGAAAACTATTATAGAAATGCAAGTGTACATATATATCCTTCGGCATAACAATAAAGAAGAAATACATCTCAGCAATTTAATTTTTTTAAAAAATATTTCTCAAGGCAATGGTGTAAATAAATGGTATAGAACGTTTCTGAAATCTAAATCAAGTACTTACCTCTTTGCAGAGCTTTTCATTTTTAAATATTGCGTAAAACATCATTATTATTACTGTGTAATTTTACAAAATCCAATGCAATCAACCTTGAGTATTTCATAGAGTCAGCGCATATATCATTAAGTTATAAAAAGTCAGCATAGCGTAATGTAAAGTAAAAGCGATTGATTGTAGGCTTAAACAAGGAAGATGCCTATTAACTTCGAAAAAAGTAAAAGAAGATAGAAAATGCTCTGCTATTCTTGGCAAACGATCAAGAGAATTTTTATTTATTCAACGCCGAATTCACAGGAAAATTTTTACTACAAAATGTATTTTAAATACAGGGAGAAATTTATTTTAAACTAATTACAACTGAGATTGTTCTGTTTAAAAATCAATCTGTCAATTTGGATGACAAATATTCACATTCTCGAAATTTATTACTTCGCGTGTGTTGATTTTTCCAGAGAAAGAACACGGTTTCCTGTTACTCATGCAGTGAACTTTCTTAAATTTTAAAAGAGTTGCACAAGATAGATAGTTTGGTATTCGGATTCAAATAGAATTCCAGGAAAAGTGAGCAAGTTTACGTTAAAAGAATAGTTTTTGAAACCCGTTAAACGAAACAGAAAACAATGAGTCACATGCAGATGAATCTTGTGACGAAATTATCCCATCACAGTTCAAGAAATTCATCATTCGAATAGAATAAACTCGTGGAAATTCTGAAATAAACTGATGAGATAAAAGCTTCCAGTCGATGAGAGTGAATAAAAGTACTACCATTAATTGAAAATTCTATGCGACGATAATTTGATTATTTAAATATTATTGAATAACTTTTTGATAGTTATTCTTCCGGATTCAGATAGTAGAACTGCTTTGGTGTATTTTTTACATGATTGAATTAAAATTCGTAATGATAAACGAAACGTGGAAGAATAAGTTTTGTCAGTTAAATCCTGTTTTAGTGCACGCTATGACGACGGAAAACAAAATGGCGCTAAATCGCACCAAAAGGTTTGCATTAAGGAATAGTAAGTTATCGCGTGTAAAGGGTTGCCAATCTGACTCATTTATCGCGTTTCTTGGAGTTTTTAGTTTCCTGTTGCCAAGATGTGAGCTAAACTAGTGGGATCTTACCATTTTAAGTATAAGAAGATATTTTTTTTTTGTTTCGCATAATGGTTTGTTAAAAAAGTGTTTTGATTGTGCAAACTGCCCTTTTGTTACTGTGTTAAATTACTAATTATTCAGCAGTTCATTATCAGAATTTTAACATTACACGAAATGTAAATCCAAAGTTATTAATAAAAAATAATTTTTGGAGTTAGACTTACGCAACATCCATGTATACATCGAATTTCTTTTTGATGTGATATAAACATTAACAGACAAATACCTTCAAACAAACAAATAATACCAAATACACTTTCCTCATTATATATATATATATATATATATATATATATATATATATATATATATATAT
The DNA here is from genome assembly GCA_019974015.1 of Nephila pilipes. Taxonomy (NCBI): domain Eukaryota; kingdom Metazoa; phylum Arthropoda; class Arachnida; order Araneae; family Nephilidae; genus Nephila; species Nephila pilipes. Next base: position 723,474 of record BMAW01042039.1, on the reverse strand, counting down.
ATATATATATATATATATATCTGTACGTGGGATATTCAAAGAACAAAACGTAAAAGAAAACATAAATTGGTAAACTAAGCACATAAATTGGCATTTAACGTAACATTTATTAGTGAATATTGTGAAATTATCCTGTTAAATAGTAGCTACACGGCCACATCCACTAACATTTCTTTTTTAAATTTTTTTTTAACTTTTGAGAGCAAAAAAAAAAAAAGTTTTCAAAGCATTTTTTTCACGCACACACACACACTAAAATATTCCTTATTAAAATACTATGCCTTAATGACGGAAAAATGCAAATAAACGAAAACATATCGTTTTTCAATAATTTTTCTTTTTTTGAATTCAGAAAAGTTACTCACGGTTATTGTACGAAAAAATTCCGTAATTATAAATAATTGCACAGTCTACTAAGATCTAAAATTTTGATGTATCCACTAACATTTCGTCTCTCTGATAGGTTAAATTTTTTTTTAATAAACGTACGAGATTCATCATACTGCATCACTTAGGTGTGAGCCATTTCAAAAATTGAATCATCGAGGATTTTTCAGAAAATGATGTCGAAACACTTTTACTTGAACTGTAAAAACATTTTTAATTTGAGAGGATAATGGTACCAATTAGTATACTTGTCTACAAATAATAATCTAGTTGAATTGAATGACGTTTAAAATAAGCATAAAATTCCATTTGTCATCGCAGTCAGATTTTTTTTTTAATTTACGACCATGACACTAGTGACACCGTTTCCTGTAAAAGTGTCATTGAAATTTGGCAAAGAAAAGCATCTGGATAAAAAAAAAATATCGTTTGGCGCTTGCTTTTATCAGTTATTCCTATGTTTGTGTTTTCTGTTTGTGCAGACGATTTAAGACGAAAGATTACGAAGAAATTTGATTATTCTTAGTGACAACCTCAGTTGGCGACCTTGTATTGAGTCTCCATGTAAATAGGTAGCCTTGAGGGTTTTGGAGATTTCTTAAATGATGTCGAATTTCTAAGAAATCGTCACGTCGGCGTAGAGGGGCAAACAGCCAAAACAGATAACGCCGTTTCAGTTTCGCCGCTTTTAAATTTCTATTTTGCCATTTTCTTTGTCTACGAATTTTTTTTTTTATCATTCGAATGCCATCTTGACATTTGCTACAGTAGAAAGATGGATTGCTGTTTCGTTCGCGTAAAATTATGGGTTTCTCACTTATATTTCAAGAAAAGCTTGCGTAATATGACAAATAAAACGGGAATTCGAATCTACTAGTTGAAATAAATTACAATTCCAGCTTTGTTTGAACTGACCATCTGTGATTGTTGTGAAATAATAAAGTAAGGAAAAGAAGAAAAAATAATAAAAAATAGTCTGAAAATTTTGATGGCAATGGGGTTGTGATGGAATTCCAGTGGTTTCAGATTGGAATTTGCTTACATTATTCTAGAACCTTTTTAAATCTTATACTCTTATCTATTTTTTATATCTTACTTTTTAATCCATGAATGGCAATATATTTACACACGCACATATAAACAATATTTAATCAATGAAGAATGCGAGTCAAATTCAAGTTCATGATGGTGACTTTATTTGTTATTCACTATGAAGGCGCTGCGAAAAGTCGGCCGGCCGGCCCGAATAAAAAGAAAAAGGTTTTTTGGGTGGTTTAACTGCAGTGTCTCCTGCAATGGTGAGACGATAAAAATTTCTCTATTTCACTGTGTATCCTATTATATAATAGGGATTTTCCATAAGAGACGTCATAGAACACGTGGTACAGAATTAGAGATTCCAGGGAATGTTAATATAGACAAGGAGTCTAGTAAGGTTTATTTTGGCTGGTTTACTATCGTGGAAAAAGGGATTAAACCTATTTTATGAGCGCGTAATCTCATAAATAAAAGGATAATTTTTAATGGGATCAGGAAATAAGAATGAACTTTTGAATTAGGGGAAATGAGATAGAATAGAAAATTAAATTATTGTTGAGAGAAATTATTAAATTAAAGATAAATCATTACACACGCACGCACACACGCACACACACACACACACACACACACATATATATGTATATATATATATATTCAAAAATCTTCCCAGGAAGGGTTCGAAGATTTTTCAATTTTTATAGTTTAAATTCAGAACAATTTTTTAAAGATGTTTAAAGCTAAAGAAATATCTTTTTAATAAATAAAAAAACACATTTCACAGATTGTAAGAAAATGCAAGTATATAAGATATAATTTAGATATTATGAAAATGTAATACTTGAAAATAAAAAAAATGAGGAGTTTATTTAAGTCTGAAAGCATAACATTCAGGTATTTATTAAAAACAAAAACTATTTAACAAATCCGTTCCCCTGTTAATACATGCTTAGAAAGTCTGAATATCTCTACATCTTTAACTATAGGCCATGTTCCCTCTTCATTTCTGTCAATTTGAAACAGAAAATTAATCGATGCGATTGATTTCTATAAGGAAAATTGATTTAAATTTCAATTTTCATCTACCCCTTACCTCTCTTAGCATGAATAATATGGTTTTGATGGATGTTGAGAAGATGAGCATGTGAATAATGCTGAAATTTTTCATAAGCTGTTTTTCCCTCTGCAATTTTTTATAGCCTCACCTGCTTTTTTTTTAAAATCATTTTTATCTTTTGACATTTTGACAGTGGGGAAAAAGGGGGTTTAAGACATTTTGATTAACACTAAAACATTATTTACTGCATTAACATTAAACATTTCATGCTACTGATCCCACATCACCAAATAACAGCATCACATAATTGCTCAAATGAAGATTTATGTTAACTCATATATATATATATATATATATATATATATATATATGTGTGTGTGTGTGTGTGTGTGTATGTATGTGTGTGTGTATTGATTTCCCTTAATTAATTAATTTCCTAATGTATATTTTGTAATGCTTTCATCATTACTTCGTGATCCCATTCCTTTTAATCTTTAACTTGTGCTATCACGGTTTTCCAAAAATGCTAAGACCAGCATTTCCACGCTCTGAACTAATAGGGATATTCTCTGTCACTACTTAGACTCCTTGTAAAATACCAAAAAGTGCCTACATTTCTTCACATGTGATCTGCACAATCCTTAATTTAACTTCCTTGGAAAAATAATCAAGCGAAAAAATTCTGTTGCTTTTTACCTAACTACCGGAGTGATTGGACGTATGTTGTATCCACTGCTATTCCCAATGTATCTTCCACTCTCTCGTATGAACATAAATACATTCGTAATTCATTGATTTAAAGTTTCTTTTTTGTTGCATGACTGCCATGACTTGAATACAAAATGTTTTAAATGCAATATTTTCAAAATACCTAAGTGTCATATATATATATATATATAATAGCAATGGGCCTTTCATTTCCAATTCGGCTTTGAACTACTAACTAGGAAGCATAAGTCATTGGTTTATGCAATTTCAACAAACTGGAAGTCTCTGCAAACAAAGCCCGGCCGACCGCGTGTGTCAGAAAAGGACGTCAGACGAATAGCGATAGTTTTGCTTGTAGTTCAAGAAAGTCAAGCAATAGAATTAGTGGAGAACTAGGAATACTCTAGCCAACAATATTGCGAATTTTGAGATGGCGTTTGCTGTGCAAGTCCTTAAAACTTGCTCACAGTGCCCTCGAGAATGACAAAGAAAAGTGTGTTGAATTTTGTAGTATTATGCTAGAAACGATGGAGGACGACGCGTTTCTACCGCACAATTTTTAGCGCTGAAACTACGTCCCGTCTTAGTGGAAAAGTGAATAGACTCAATATTCGCATATGGGGACTGCAAAATTCCCACAACATTACAACACGAGAGTGACTCAGCGAAGCTGAACTCATTCTGTGCCTTACCTCGGACAAAATATTATGGACCATTATTTTTTGCAGAAAGCATTGTAAGTGAAATAACGTAACTGGACAAGTTGGAATAATGGCTTTTCCCTCAACTTTCCGAAGATTCACAAGATTTCATCTTCCAACAGGATGGAGCTCCGTTCCATTGGCACTTTGACGACCGCGGATTTTTATATCAATCCTTTCTTCAGCGATGGATAGGTCGCATGGGAAATCTAGACTCGGTAATATACTTGTAATCACCGAGATCTCCTGATCTCACGCCATGTGACTTTGTGCTGTGGGGTTAAATTAGGCTGTTTACGTCTCACCACTTCCAACAACTCTGGCCGACCTGCGGAACCGTGTCACTCCTGCGGTGTACTCTATAACACAAGATATGCTTTTTCGAGTGTGGGAAGAGTACAGCCATGCAACAAAGGGAGAACAAACACATTGAACATTCAAAACCTGTGTTAAAAAATTTGGAACTTCTTTTCATTATTTTGTAGATAGTTCATGTCCAATTTATACTTCATAAAATACAAAGTAATTAAACTGGGTCCGTCTTTTTGAATAACCCTGTATATATATATATATGATAAATTAAATTTCTCATCTTTCTTTTTTTTTTTCCATTATTCTTAACGCCAAACCTTTTCTTCCACTTTTAAATAAACTAATTTCTTCGTTAGAATCCGCATATTGTAGTAATATCATCCTTTGAATTTCTGAATTAATAAAAATTATTTCGGGGAGCCCCTTTTTTCCATGCATGTATATAAGCGTTCTGCTCGATCTAACACCTTCTCTCTTTGCTGACTCTATCTAAACTACCTCGCGCTCTTTTTTTTTCGAGACAGCTCGATAATATAACAAATGGATACAAATGGAATTAAATAAACAACATATTTGAACGATTCCTAAATGACTGACTTCTTCTTTAAGACAACTTTAATCAAATAACATCGGAGACGATCTTCCAAAAAAAAATTAAAGTCACCAGGCTGACTGGAGTGGAAACTTTAAATTTTAGCAAGAAGTCAGGTTAGCATTTCTGTGCTGAAAATTCAAAAGATTTCAACTGAAGCACATCGAATCGTATCAATCTTCGCTTACATTTCAACAAGAATGAGCCATGGAGAAACAAAACAAAAAACATTTGGTTTGCTGCAACAACACTTACAAGTAAACCGTTTGAATGTATATATGTTGATACTGTTCGAGGTTTTAATTACAGGAATTCCACAAAAAAAAAATCTTCATGTTGTTATTGATCATGCAATAAGACGCATGGGGTTTTCCTTCGAAAAATGAAAATTCTGAAACTTATGTAAACACCTTTGAACAAATCTTCCAAATTCAAATTCTTGAAAAATTATTAACTTATAGAAATACTGCATTTACATCTTCTAAATAAAAAAAAGCGGTAAAGTTGAGTGAATCAATCAATCCATAATTACTAGACTTAGATGTAAAATAAAATTCATCTTCTCTTGGACAAAGTTTTTTAACCAAGTAATATATGAGTATAATTTTTTCCTTCACATTCAATAATTAAATATCCATGTTATTCGGTCTCTTGCCATATAGATCACCTATGGGTTAGAATTAGTCCGTTGACGAAGTATACAAATTAGCTTTATAAAGAAGAAATTTTTTTTTCATAAAATAAAATTAGAGGTATTATGTTCATTTTATTGAGAAAAAATTCAATTCAGGTAATCTTGTGATATATAAAAATTTCATTATTCTAATAATAAAAAATTGAGTTCTCTTTTCCCCAGTCCTTATGAAATAACTAAATAATGTTCTTAAGTCACTTATGAAATTAATAAAATAAATTCTTTATCAAAGAAAGATTTCCAAACTATGCATAGTTCCAAATTAAGATATTTTCTTCTGATAAATGATGTTAAGTCTTCTGATAAATTGAAGTCAAGTCAAGAATAAACAACAATAAATAAATAAAATTTTTAAGAATTCAATATCTGCCATAACCCTTTTAAAAATTATTCCGCATGAAAAGCTGATTCTTACAGGATACTTGTTTTAGGGTGTTACCCTAAGTGAAAATTCAATATGAGTTGATTACAAGTGTTATAGACACTCAGTTTTCAACTATTGTGATTTTTCCTCATGCATTGTCTCTCTTAGAGAGGATGTAAGAAACAAAACAACGCCCATGTCCTCTTTTGCCCAAACTTGTTGACCAATCCAGTTTCATGAACAACTGTCTTAAAGAAGAAACAATGCAATTTGTCACCGATGTCAAACTAATTATGTTACTGACAAAAAATCAATTTTATTGTCAACCATCCCCTTTTTTCAGTTTGAGTCAATTATGTTTCAATGATTTCATATTTTTGTAACACTCTATTTTTCAGGGTCACATGTATCTCTTTAAGTACTTTTTATATTTAGCGTAGTTAAGCGTTAATGAAAAGTCAAATACAAGTTTGCTTTTATAATTGATTGTGATATTGTGGTTTTATGTTGTTATTATCATTATATTTGAAAATATTTTAAATGTTTAATACATTCGTGTAGAAATTATTTTATTTTTTAAAAAGAAAAATAACTCCATGCCTTGATCATCAATAAAAGAAATTAAAAAAAAAAAAAAAAAAAAAAAAAAAACCTAATAACTCCGTTTTGCTGTGTCGTTAATAACATCGACCAAGTTGTAAGAGTCATACGGTGGAGAGCAGATAATAAATTAAAAGATGCTGAATTAAATATATCATCGTTCTTTCTATTCAATTATTCTTAACTCCAAACCTTCTTCACTTTCAGATATACTGATTTCCTCTATGGAATCGTGCATGTTACAGTAATATCACGAGGGATTCAAAAAAATAAAAACAAATTTAGAAATTTTCATAAAAGAAACAAATTAAATAAATAAAAAAAAAAAGGTTTACTCACCTACAATTACCCATGAATGCTTTGTTTCAATTCATAAAAATACTTAAAAAAGCATAAAAAATGAGCCAAAGATAGGATTGTACCCTACCACTTTGCCCAGAGAAAAAAAAATTGTGAAACTTTGCCAAAATCCCAAGACTAAATTCTAGGATAAAAAAGCTTTCAACAATCTAAGGCTAGCACTACTTATATGGATTATTAAAATTAAAAATTACAAAAGAAAATCATAAATTTATAAAAAAAAATTCTAAAAGAATAAAATAATTAAAAGCGAAATTTAAAAATGCAAGAAAATCAAAATAAAACAACACCATCTAGCAAATATTTCATTTTAAGAATTTTTTTTTTAAATAATAGCATTTATATAATAAAATAAATTATACACACGCGCACATACATACATGCAGAAACTGAAGATCCTTAAATCCCTAAATGTATCATGGCTAGACATTTTAATTCTGATACCAATCTTATTATCTTCTCTCTCAATTGAAAATTACATGTTTTGTTTGATTGATTGTCAATTAATGTTGTAATAGAAGCAACACGAGAGCCATTGGAGACAGTGATATTGAATTTCGATCAAGAGACGAGGACGATACTTGACCTGGCACCCACTATCCAAACTTCCACATAACGGCAGTGAGAAGATTTGGAGCCTGAATATATTTAATGTGTATTTGCCCCGCAACTCGGTGAGTCTTTAGAGGAATCAAGATTCGAACCCACGCCTCGAAGTAAAGAGCCCCGATCAAGAACGGGGACACTTAAATTACGGGGACTTGTGAGTAGTGGACCTCCGAAAGGGGCACAAATAGAGAAATAGGTACCTTTAATAAAGTAAAGAAATGTGCAATAATTGTTTTCCAGTTTAAATATACCAATTTTAAAATATAAATTAAACTACAAAGACCGCTAAATATTACTTTTTAAAATTTATTATTAGAATATTTATTAAACATCTCCGAAAGTAAAATAATTTAACAAAAAAAAAAATTAAATACTTTGAAAATCAATAGAGATTTGTATTCTAATAATTAGTTTATAAAAATAAACATTTAAAAGAGCAACAACAATTTTCGGTACAATTGTTTACAAGTTTAAATCGATTATATCATATCCTAAATATTTACGGTACTGTGATAATTATTCATTATGCATTTAAAAGACAGAAAACTTGTTTAAAATTATAAAACAAGAATAACCGAAAAGGTCAATGGCATTTCCTTGATAAAATTTCTTTCGTTCAATTTCCATTAATAACATTCAGAAAAAAATGGAAATCGAAAGAGAAAAAAAAACTACTTATAACTATTAACTCAAGTAACTACTTTTACTAATAACGTTCGCTTTCACTCAAAACCATGCGAAAGGTCAAAGCTTCTTTAATAGAGTAACGAATTCTTTCATGCCATCTACATTTACTTCGAGCAACAATTATGCAAATAGGAAGGTTTCTATAATGATTGGGGTAACAAAACAGAAGCAATAAATGATAGGCTGAAATTTCACACAATTAATCAAATGATTCACAAAGTATGAAACCTACTTTCACACAGAATATTGATTTTTGTTATTATTTCGAATGTATGCGCGTGTTCTTAGAGAATTGGAATTTTCATCCCTAAACTAATAAGTTTATTATTTTTTTTCAACTGATTGCTTATATAAAAAACATTTGTGGAAAAAAGAAAGAAAAAGGGGGAAATGCTAGAAATTATTCCAAGGTTCAATAATTATTGCTTGCCTCAACTTCCTTTTTATCATTCGAAAAATGGAAGTTTGGATAAAGTTTAAAAAAAGCACATTATATCACATTCAGAATTTTTCTACACCATTTTCTTATGTATTTAATTCCCCAGTTCGTAGTATTTGACTTTACTCCAGAACAAAACTCTTTTACTACATCTTATAAACTTTCATATTACAAAACCCTATATAAACTGTACGGATTGAATTATTAAGAATATAATAAATAACAGAAGTTTAAATTCACAAAATCCATCAAAATTGCGCAAAAAATTCCACAACTCATTTTATTTCACTCTATTACATATACACATTTCACTTCACCGTATAAGCTTTCATAATACAAAACTCAGTAAAAGCTGTATGTGAAACGATGGATTAAGAATACAATCCCCTGAATCATAACAGTATTAATAATAAAACAGCACACATACAATTCATCTCTTTGCTGTTCATATATAGTGCAATTCATGTATCGACAGTTTTGAATTCAAACGGTTGCGAATTTTATCCTTTGCAGGGAAAAAATTGAATTAAGGAAATCCCTAACAGGGATTATAATAACTGTGACAAAAAAGCAATTATTGTTATATGAAAGAAAGAGTATTGTCGCATTTTCCTGATAGGGGGGGGGTAGTAATTCAGTTTAGTATGATGAAAAAATTTAATGTATAATTAATTTGTGATTTTGTCTAATACCATGCACTTACGTAATGTGAGATAAAAAGTTTTGGAGATAAGATGTCAATTTATCTGACCACCAACATTGCGAAACATTTGTTGTACTTACTACTAGGCATTTGAGTCAGTAAAAAAAAAAAACGAAAATTTTTACAATGGACATTAACAACTATCGGTGACGGAAATCATAATTTGAAATCACGGCCAAATGACAAGAACGACACATTGAGTCGATATTTCATTCTTTTAACTTCCTCAACATGTCATTTCTTAATTCTGATGATTCTGATATCTCTGATGTCTAACAGCCGTAAATCTGTGTATCAAGAGCAACAATTTTTAATGAAAGCTGTATTACGATTTGCAATTCAATTCGAAAATTATAGGCCTTGAATTGATGTCTATCAGTCAAACTCTTAAAAAAGTTTCATGCAAAAAATTGAAAAGTATTAACGCTAATTAGATGAATAATTGTACACCTTCTCTCGTGTTTGGGAAAAACACTTTTATCTGAGTATAAAAAAAGCCTTTTAAAATATTACTTGAAATTAAATGAAGTGAGATAAAAATCGGTAAGAGATTCTACTACAAATTCTTTTTGCTGCCGCATTAACTTGTTAATTGGAAGATCAGGAAATATTTTTTTCTCAACACAACATTGAAAGCTTTGCCAAATATAATAGAAAAACAATGAGCGTTAAGGAAAAGAATGAAATGTTTACGAAAGTCTATTTCGGTGACACTAATTGGAGTTCCTCTTTTTTCTATAAATAAAAATACTTCTAAAATTTACCTTCCCTCCGAATAGAACGGTAAATAAAAAAAAAAAAAAAGATTGCTTGTCTCCTTTTATGACTTTCACAGGATTTTCCATTGTCGTTCAATTTTAGGTACCATTATATTTTTCTAAAGAACATTTTTTTTTTTCACTTTTGAGAATATATAGACGTCTTTTTCCCTTCAAAGAATTTTTAGAAACTATTATATGCATGTAGTCATAAAAATTAATACATTCAGTGAAAAGCGTTTTACATGAAACTGAGAAGATCGAGACATTATTTCCTATTAAAAGAATTTTGTATTGAGCGATGTATGCGAAAAAAATTTCCAACATGTTGACAAATTCTATTAATTCTATTTATAACTAATTAAGTATATTATTTATATTTTTCAAATAACCATACATATTTAATAAAAACATGTAAAATACTTTATTTTCGAAAAAAAAAATATCAAATGTTTTTACAGTTTTTTTTTTGTTTTTAGCATCAAGCTATTGATAAATTGTTCGACAGTGTGTCTAACGTTTCCTTTCTTGCGCCATTCGAATGCACATCTAAATAACTGCACACACACTTCTCCTCTATCTTCTTTTTCAGCAAAATAGCGCAATGTTTCCGTCTAAATTTCTATGCAATAAAGGAAAAAAAAAAAAAAACTTTTAATACATAAAACACGAAATTCACCGATTTTGATACAAAGTTCATTGGTTTCATCACAATTTTCACCGAAATCTTTTTGTATAAAGCGATATTTGATTCGAGTTAAAAGAGGAATATTTTTTTTAAAAAAAATATCTGAAATTACATAATATTTTGTTACAAACAGAGAATTATAGTGTTAAACGATTTTTCTAAATTAGTGTTTTCTTGTAAACATTTTTCACTTTGCATAAATACAATACACGTAATTGTTAAACTACAAATACGATATTTTACTGAAATATTTTTTTATAAAGGAAAAAACATCTATACCAAACATCTTGTAAATTAAGATTTTTGGGTACTTTTCCATTTCGACTGAGCAAGCAATAAAATCACCAAAAATGATACAACCAACTCCAAACGGAATATGTGTTTAATGTGTGTTGTCGCCAACAAAGTCTGCTTGGCGAGAATTAAATCGGCGAAATGGAAAAGTATAAATTTTTGTTTGAAAAGTGGTAAAAAGACAGCTTAAGGAATATTATAAAAGTTATTCAAACTACTCATACCTACTAAAACACCTTTACTGATTTAAAAACGATTTACTTCATTCCAGTTTTCTTTCACGACTTTTGTAAAAGAGGATTTCTCAATGTCGTTCAAATTTGACTTCCTTTATATTTTTTTTCAAAAAGCTATATTATTATTATTATTATAATTAAATAAAACTTGTATAGAGAAGCAAGGATTAAAACATAAGAAATTTTTTAAAAATCATAAAAAAAAGCATGCAAATAGTTTTTTAGATTATAGAAAAGTATAAAAAGGAAAGCAATAATTCTTTTTTTTTTGTTGCCGAAAACTAGAATAAAAAAAATTATACAACAGAACCATTAAGAAAGCTAACAGTATCCTGAAAGAGTACTAAACCAATAGATGGCAAGAAGATAAGTTCAACTCATGAATAAGTACAAACCAAATAAAAATAAAAAAAAGGGGGAAAATCTTAAAGAAAATGAAATATAACAATTTTAAATTCTTAGTATGGCTTTTGACAGATTTTTTTTGGTTAAAACAATGTTTTACGTTTATTAAACAATCCAAAATGTAAGAAAAAATGTTATAATGCAAAATAGAAGTTCCTTAGATCGAAAAAAAATAAAGTTAAAAATATATGTGGACAAGCAAACATACTCAATCTGTGCCTAATGGAGAAAGAAAAAAAAAACCCTTTTTAAATAATAAGGACGGAGAAAAGAATTCACTCTCTCGTAGAGTGGAAACCAGAGCAATAGGATGGGAGAATTAATTTCTCCTAAAAGCAGATTAAAGTTTTTGATCGTACACGCAAAGGCATTGGATTATTATTATTGTGCTGGAATCGATTGTTTAACTATTGCGTCGTACTTTTAATTATATTAACAGATATATATATATATATATTTGTTAAACATAGTTACAACAGTAACAAAAATCCTTAAATTGTTTCCTTCCTCCCAAAGTACAGGTTTCTCTTTTTGTAAAAGGCAAAGAGTTTAAGGATCGAATCCTTTGAATTCTTGCATCATAATTGTTATAAGTAAAAATCAATATTTACTTCTGAACAGTTAAAATTCCTTATCAAAGAGATAATGAATGATCTTTGTTATACATCCTTAATGTTAATGTAGTTTTAGCTAAATTTGTTACAAGAATTTTGAAGCCTGGAAATTTAGATTTGTCAAAAAAAAAAAAAGTTACTAATACACCTTAAAAAGGGTGTTTTCTCTTGTTAATAAGTTGTGGACGAGCGAATAAACACTGATATATTAATTACAAAAGAGTAAATGTTAAGAAATCCTGTCAAGAATTTCCTTCTTATATGAAATAAACATAAAATATTCTGAAACAAATTTATACTTCTGAAAAATATAAGATTGCATAAATTTATTATCCAGTATTAATTATTATTTTTTTAAATAGTAAATAAAAACCAAGAAGGAGAAAAATAATGCACCTTCTTGATGATTACACATACTACTGGTATTATTGAAAAATTAGCAAATGATCCATTTTGAGAAAAAAAGCTGATCATATTACCCATGAGTCGATTTTTACTATATATCGGAATGTCTGAATTTTACAAACATGTATATAATAAAAGAAAATATATAAAATAACGCACTTACAATGCTGAATAACCTTTAAAATGTCGAACATGATAAAGTGGCAGGAACTATAAGCAGCAAGGAAACAGATTTGTATTAGTTTTTGTTTGACATTGGAAATGCTTTACAGAGTAGTAAATAATTCAAGTTTTAGCGACATGAAATAGAGAATAAAGTGTGTCTTTACGACATTTTCTGTCACTTGAAAACTTTCACTGGATTTATTGTGCAGAATAAAAAAAAAATCTGTTTAAAACAAGTATTCATTCGTCACATGATTTAAGGAGGGAAAATATTGCTTAAAGAAAATAGTTATCGTTTGCCGAAAAAAAATCACTGTTTTGATTTTGCTTTATTTTTTTGAGTATTTCTGTAAACAAAAAAGATAATTAATTAAGAATTCACTTAGTTTAAGATGTTAACATAAAACACCACAGAATCGATGAATATTACATAAGTTTAAAATTGTTATTTTACTTTTATAAATTACAAATGATGTCCGTAGAGTAAAAGTTTCTATTCCAAAAATGTAATTAAAAACGCACTCACCAATGTGGAACACATTTTGATTTATTGGAGATACGATTGTTTCACATTTTCATCTCAGAGATTGAAAGTTTTAAGGTATTTTTCCAAAATGTGGTTACAAAAGTAGAAAAATATGGCAAAAGATTTTAGTTAGACGAAAAATAACTTACAATTTATGAAAAAGTTAATAAATTTACTAAACATTATTTTCAAACAGTAATTAGCATTAGATTTCAATTAGTGAACTGCTGAGAAAAAACAATTGAATGATATCTCTTATGCAAGTTTCTTCCAAGATTTCTGAAAAAATTCCAGAACAATTTTAATTAAAATATATTATGACCCAAATTATTCTACAAAGGAGTATATTATATTGCTTACGTTTTAAATTTTTTAACCAAATTCACTTCGATCTTAACGATGACAAAATAGAAGTAATTATATTTTCATTAAAGTTAATTAATATTTTTACAATATATATATATATATATATATATATATATATATATATATATATAGTGTATATATATATATAGTAAATATACTTTTTACTTTTTTTCAAGATTATTTTTTAATGAAAAATGTATTGAATATAATAATAACCTTTACTTGCTTTTAAAGAGGAAAAATTGAAAAACAATTGATATTCTTTTATAAAAAAAATATCAATAAATTCATTTAAAATGATTATTGTGAATTTCTAGAGCGAATTTGAAAAAAAAAAAAAAAAAAAAAAAAAGAGTACTGCATGACTTTAATCGTTTTGACTTTTATTATCAAACTGATCAAGAAAATTTTCCAGAAGGGCATATTCCTTTCAGAAATGTCATTAACGTAGATGAAATCATCTGTAATGTACTAAAAGAATACTCTAATTAAAATGTAGCTAAAAGCTTCGTGAATGAAGACATAGAGATTGCTTTTAAGAATATTTTGGATCAAGAGAATTTCTCAGGTTCAGACATTCACAAACTTCAAAGCAAAAGGGCTAATCCCTACTGGACTATTTGTCTCCAGCTAAAATACTTAAAGATCCCTCCATCGAATACCACTTGATCTGAAGAAATCCTTGCATACAAATTTCAAGCAAGGGAAATTTCATTCTCTTCACTTAGCCACGATGGCGTAACTACGCATCCAGCTTTCTCAAATCTGGAATTATGTAATTCACGGAATCGATTGGACCTAGTTTCCGCTCCCTCCATCACAATCACCATATAATTGCCTCTCTCTCTTGTAAAATTAATAAACACACACACACACACACACACACACACACACACACACACACACACACACACACACACACACACACACACACACACACACACACACACACACATATATATATATTCCGAGATAAAATTTCACTATATTACTTTTTAAAATTTTTATTTCTTTGCTTATTGATAAAGAGATGAATGAATCAGATTAAAAATTTTATAATTGATTTAATAAATGCAGGAAAAATAATACAATAAATGTATAGAAAAATTAATATCAATGTTGAAATTAATAAAATAACATAGTTTCAATTTATAATATGTTTTTTCTTGATGTTAATAGATTATTAAGTAGAAGTCGAATGACTGGTAGATGACCTATTTTGATCAACAGAATTAAGAAAAGAAGTCATTTTTTGATTAACAGTGATAATGCCATGACCCATATTTTCTTATATCAGGATGTAATGGGTTGCGTTTTTTTATGCAAATGTGGAAGTGGAATCATTATTATTCCTGTTACCAATGAGGTATTATGGCTTTCACATGGATGCTTCACTATGAAATCCCTCTTGCGCAACTTTTCGAAACTGGGCTGAAGAATCTGAGTCAGAAATACAAGCTGAGTTACGTTGAAGCAGAAAAAAAAAATATATATTTCGATGTGAGATAACGTTGAAAATACTCATTGAAAAATAACGTATTTTATGACCTTATAAAATGTAATTTATTGCTATTTTATAGGAATATGACTTAATATTTCCTCACTTTTTAAGAGTAGCAGTTTTCAATGAATGGTGAAGTAAGAATTTGAGAATATGTTCTGTAATCTCTGCCTTACAATTAAATTGATATGTTGATAATATTGGAAGATTAATGTGAAAGAACTGCGTTACAAAAATATCATTAAAATCGGTGTTTAGAACAAATGAATCATCTTTTACCAAAAAATGTGGCTGAGTTAGTTTTTCAGCAAACCATACTTCCCTTATGTGCCCAATTGAACCAAAAAGTACCGTTGGTGTGGTGTGGAACTTTGGAGAGGGGATTCCATTTCAGGTGTCATCCTCGTCACTTGTACGAGATTCAAAATTTCGAGATCTGTTTCTAGCAATCCTCTTGTTACTTCTCAGTGCGACGTTAATAAACAATCCCAATTACTATTGTAGCTATAATTACTATTGTAGTTATATATTGTCCCAATACACATTGTAGCTATAAAATTAGTTTTTTTTACGGATGAAAAGGATATTTAAGAAAAAAATGTGGTTGTACAGATTATGAACATGGTAGTCAGCGGATTGCTTGATGGAATTCTGATTCAAATAATGATTTGGCAGCAAATGGCAGCTATGAGTGCTTCCGTGTCAATTTTGCAATGAATTGTCACTCATTCGGACGAGGATTCCTCATTATGCACCGGAAATAAAGTAATAAGAAAAACATTGGGTTGCTTCCGGTGAATATGCTCCAAAGAAGACAAAGACGGTTTCATCGGCCGGAAAAAGTTACAGGAATGCTTTTTTGAGATTCGAATGAATACTCATCGACTTCTAAGAAAAGAAGAAAAACGTTCAATAAATAATACTATACTGAGTTATCTATCCTATTCCCACTTCCATTCTAAACAGATGCCCTTTTTGAGCCGCCCTAACTCATACATAGTCACACAATTTTTCAATCAATAATACAAATTAATTCATACAATTGATATAATTCATGTGGAAGTAAAATAGTTTCTTAATTTTCTTTTGGAGCGAGACGAGGGAAAATGAGACAAGTCAAGTTAAAATATTGTTTCATAGAAGACATATTTAAACCGATTCTCTATTCTACTTCTATGATCCTATCTGTAGGTCGCGGACTTGCGGCCGGCGTTGTTTTCGTCGGGTTGTGGGTTCGAGCCCTGATGCCACTAAAGACCCGCCATTTAGCGATTAAAATCTGTCGAGATCCCAATTTTCCCTAATGGTGTGGAAGTTTGGAGAGTGGGAAAACCAGTTCAGATGTCGTCCTCCTCCCTTGACAGATATCAAAAATTACGAGGTCCGTCGCCAATAGCCTTTGTTTTGCTTCTCAGGGCAACACTCACAATCTCTTTTGGTCAGAGCTGCAAAAAATATTTCTTAACAAATTTGAAGCGATGCATTGGGTCGAGAAATCTGGGCTGTGATATCCTTCGAATCCGGACCCCCCTCCTCCTACCTTAAAATATCTAGATGTATTTCTAACTTCTTAATAAACAAGACAGTACAATTTTATTTATAGAGATTACAGACTAATCTCGGAGATTTCCTTTCATAAAACTTTAAAAATTGCAATATGTTGATAGAATTACGGAATTACCTAAAACTATAATTATTTTTATGTAACGCTTTCAATACTTTATTTTTTCTAAAAATTCTTGAAATATTTTAGAAAACATTTATGTCTTAAATTTGCATAAACCTTCAGTAATCTTGCATAAAATTACTTTTAAATTTTATACATTTTAAACAGTTTATATAATCAAATATAAGTAGATGAGATAAGTATAACATTATGATTCCATGCAATAATATTAGAACTAAATTAATACTATAAATTACCCTTCAAATAGTTAATTGGCTTTCTATTTAATAAAGGAAGTAAAATTAACTAATAAATAAATATAGGTAATAATATTAGGCATAATAATAATTATTATTTAAAAAACTCTCTGTGATTAGACACCTACCGCAAACATTTTATAGTCACGCCCCTGATTTGAATCCTTCTGAAGGTTGTCGTTAATTAAAAGCGTTCGCAAGAAAGGAAAGAAAAATTATTTTTCGATTGCACCATCAAAAATCTTAGGAAAAGAACTTACAGAAAAACAAATTCTATTGACTTGTCAAATGGGGGATATTCTTTTCAGACTTATTATATTTAGATTTCACTTTTTAAAACTATGCAGACAGTTTTGTACAAGACAGCAACAGAATTAAATGTAACAGGTTTAGAACAAAACAAAATTGATGAAGTATAATGAGATAAACGAAAATTTTAAACAAAAATACTATTGCTACCTTTTATAAGTAAACGAGTCATCATTATTTAGTGTTGACTCAAGCACACAGAAAATAAACAAAAATTTTAAGTCCCTTTAATGATTTATCCTTCTGTTTACATTACTCTACAGACATTATAACGGCAACGGGAAAAAAAAATTAAGTTACATACTTTTAATTTTTCGAAGTGAGAAAAACCCCGTTATATACAGTGAAGGAAATCAACATTTATTAATACTTAACTCTATTCAAAACATATATTTTTTCATCATTTCAGAAAAAAAAAAAATAGAAAACCGCAACGACTTTATTCTTAGAGGCATATTAAGTTTGACTGAATGGCAACAATTTTTTTCCTGATGACGTATTAATTATACTTCAGACCACTCCACCTGAATTTACCTTTTGTTCAAAAGCATCAACCATCATTCGAAGCCTTTTATTTATTTAAATATGATGTAATTATTGAAGCATCTTAAAAAAAGACCCAAACGTAATTTTCTTTTGCGTTTTTTTTTTTTTATCAATTTCCCGTTGTCTTATTCTTTCAATTGAATAAAGCTCTATAAATCTTTGAGTATACCTTCAATTTGTGTACCATGAGCGTATGTTAAAAAAAAGAATATAATTTTTTTTCCTCTCATAAGGGGATTTCGAGAATATAACTCATAAATAAAATGAAATAATAGGAATTATCACGAACGCTATGCCATTCATAGTTATGCTAATCTTCATTCATTGCCAGGAACCCACATTCAGACGTTACAGCAATTAGAATTGCGTCTGATGCATGTCTATCTAAATTGAATCTGTTGTTAAAACGCAGTTAGTTTTTATGACGCTTTCATACAAAAAGCTTGTAATGACTCGTGTAACTGGATTTACAACTCATAAAATCTAAAGTAATAAATTAGTTCGTTTAATACGGTATATATACATTGTATTTACTTTTCTCAAGATGACAGGAATGAACTACGACAGGTGGTTGCCACTTGTAGAATGGAATTGTGTCTGGGTTTTAATTTACTATCCTCGAAAATGAATCGTCATGACTAATCTATTCATTCCCCATATAGACATCCTTAAAGGAAGGGTCAAAAACGTCCGCAAAAAAAGTTTACAAATTGTAATGAGTATGCAAATAGAATAGGCTGTTTTAAGGCGTGAGAAACGATTGATCTGAAGAAGCGATAAAAATGGAAAAGTAAAAATTTCTCTCTTGTTTAATTAGTATGCAGTGAAAGTCGAAGAAAAATGAAATAATGAAATTATTACAAAAACAAACGATTAAAATATTTGTTTTCTACTGAATGATCTTTTTTTACAATTGCGTTAACAATATCCGATGTTCATACTAAAAAATGGAAATATTCAAATTATTGCTCTAGCCTTTTGCAAAGTAGTCCCCTTATTCTGCTACATAGTTTTCCTAACAATTCTACAATTTTTGGAAGAAGCGCTGAAACGTCTGTTTTAAAATGGCGCTTAGCTGCTCTCTGGACTGTCCACTTTCCCCTTGGTTTCGCTTCTACTTAGAAATCGTGAAGTTTAATGTAGTAGCTGGAAATCCGACAGCGCTCTTTGCACTTCCTCATTCCTCGGTAAAATTTCAGCGATTTATAACTTTTACAAGTGATAAGAATCAACATTTGCGCTGAGGATCACCTGCATACGTGCAACAAACCTCGACTCTAATTTCATTTGATTACGCACGAAAAAGTATGGTCGGATAATTTTTTTTAACACAATACTATATATTTTAAAAAACAACGATTCCTAACAATTGTTTTACTTATATTTTTCGAGAAAAGCATTTTATGAGATTTTCCTTATTATTTCGAGAAAAGCCTATAATGGAAAATAATGGTTTTGTTATATGATTCAAGTGCATTATCTTTACCCTTTATTTTTTATTTCATTTAAAATCTTAATGAAGTAATAATTTACATTCCCTGAAACAGTAAAACAGTAAATACCGGTTTATATCATGTTACAGATTAATATTGATCAAAGGGGATTAATGATGGACATCTACTTTATAATCTTGTACCATATGTTAGAGTATTTTGTTATACATAAACCAATATGCCGTACATAATTTATGTTATACAATGGGAAACAGCAGAATTCTTATTAAGGATTTAATTTCATCAATTAGAACTCATATCAGTAATAATTAAATGTCATTTCCTTAAAATGGACATTTAATTCATTGATTGTTTATTAATGTCTCTTTTAGAAGCAACTCTACAGATAATGGAGACGGACTTCGTCCTTTTGAACCTCGATCAAGTGAAGAGTATGATACCTGAGCTAGTCCTTCTCTAGAAAACAGAGCATCGAAAGATTTAACATGCATTACCTAAGCTACAAGGATGGTTTTTAGTCTCATCAGGACTCGAACCTATGACTCGACGAAACAACGCCGGCTTCGAGTTTGCGATGACCACTAGATACCGTGGACACTTAAAATGAACAGGGTAAGGCGGAAATTCGCAAATATTGGTAGTTATTTTGACATATGTTGATTGAAGAATAACACTACAGTTGTATTTATAAAATTTGTTTATCAAATTTTACAAATAATTAGCATACAATATATACAGAATGAAAAATAATTCTTTATATGAATATTCGTGAATCTTATTATGACATTTAATGTGAAAATTCAATAAATTTTTGATAAGTATACGATAAAATAATTTTCTTTTATAAAATCATTCCATTTTAATTCATTTTTATTGTAATATTTTATTATAAGCGCATCGTCGCCATTCTGTCGCCTTCTATAAATCTGTTTTCAAGGTTTCTAAGAATTTTCTATAGATTTTGAGGATTTTTTTCTTAAAAAATAGCGAGAGCTTTTCATTCTTTCTGTTTTTAAGATTGCGATTTTCAGAAAACCAGTTATTTACTGAGAGAAATTCCGTTACGTTATAGTCTAAGATGAATGGTTTCGTTCTGGTGCCATGATATTACGTCGAAGTTTTCCTGATAAACAACAAATGTAAATGACTTTAAACCTTTTTTCTTTCGAAGAATTCTTAATATTTTTTTCAAATCTTCGTTTTTAAATAACTGGAGTTTATTTTATCTTTTAAATATTACCCCATTAAAACTGAATTCTTAGAATTTTCTCATCCTATTTTTTGAGGGTTTTGGAGGTAAAAAAATATGTCGAAGGCAGATGAAAATATGATAATTATGTAATAAGATTATGTTCATAATAACTTCTGTCGTACAATATTCGTACTCTCAATATAAAGCTTGTTTATCGAGATTTTACGAGCACATTTTCCTAAAGCAAATTTGCCTTCACTTTGGATCAATCACCTTTTCCCCTCTAAATTTAAGAAGATAATTCACTGTTTCCTAAATTTCATTGCACGTATTTATTCTTTGTTATGTAAATTTCACTGCAATTTATTTATTAAAAATTGTGTACTTTTCTGTAATAACCATACGCTTGACGTCTATTTTAATTTGGCAAATTTTTGCGGAGTGATGCATTGCTCATTGTTTTTCTCTTTAGTTGCAATTTTTATTTTGACTCTTATTTATTGATTGATTGCTTATAAACGTTTCACTTAGAAGGAACAGAGGCTATTGGTGATGGAAATCGTAATTTTAAACTTCGGTCAAGTGACAAGGTTGACACTTGAATTGACACTTTCTTCTTCAAATATCCACACCTCGCAAACGGGAGGACTTAGAACCTCCACATATTTGACGTGCTTCAGCTACGCTATGCGATTTTTCTTTGGGGGGGGGGCATCGGGAAACAACCAAACCAAAATGCACCAATTTGGCGTCAAAAATACGTCGTTTGGCTATAACAAAAAGTATCGAAAATAATAAAAGATGCACCTGATAAAAATAGCATTTAATAATCATTAAGTTCCCTTTAAATTTCTTTTCTAATTTCGATTCGATTAAAAAAAAAGGTATGACTTTTTTTTTCTTTTCGTTGCTGTAAATATTTTATATTCACCCCATTCAACTTATCCTTAACAAAAAAATTCTTTATAAATAAGTGAATGGGTGTATGTGCAACGATTTCCTGTTCTTATTATCTCGAAAGGACTTTCATTGTTTTGGTCATGTCGGGAATTCTACTAACACTCTTTTATTTTGTTTAGTATCTGTCTAAAAAAGTATCAATCATAACAGTTACTGTTTAGTTGCGTAACATCACATGATACGACGAAAATGTTGAATTAACTAATCAACATGTTTGAAAATTTTGAGAATATTCTCAATTATGTAAGATGAGGCAAGATTTCTGGGATATAGAGGTGCATTAGATACGCTTTGGCTGCCCTGTTAGCTTTTGCTTTTCTTGTGTCCGTCTTGCCTCCATGTTTTCGTCTATTTATTTGTACATTAAATAATCATCTTCAATAATAAACAATGTGCATATATATATACGTATTTATTATGATTTCTCTTAAATATAATTAATTTCCGAATTTTTCTATTCTTTAACTCACAACAAAGTGTTCTTTCTTATTTCCTGATACCATTCCAAGTTAGCTTTTAATCTATGCAATGGCGCACTAATAAAATCTGCCATACCAGCGTGATCCCACTCTTCGAAATATTAGGGATAATATCTACTAGATTTTCAGGCTATCCCTGATATCCCTTGAACTCCCTTCGCGTTATCTGAAGAAATCCCTGCATATAAATTCTAATCAAGGTAAATTTCGCTCTCTTTCACTTTATCCACGGAGGCTGAAACTATGCCTCTGATCTCCTCATGTGTATCAGTAGTTTACTGAATATAATTGACTTAGCTTGAGCTGCGTTCATCACCTAATAATTATCTCTCTTTCATTCAACAACAATAAACAAACATTATTCGGATAATTCGTCTTATTTTACCGACCATGACTGTCATAGAAGTTGTCTATTCTTTTTACACCTCCATTAAATTATGTAACATACATATTTACTACAAATACCGATTAAATTTTTAGTTTATATTTCTGTTTTGAATCAAAATGTGATTTTATGTTTCCCATTCGTGGGGTCTAAAAACTCCAGATATCTCTACCTACCCAATCTTTTAGTACTTTATAATTTAACTATTCGAGAGAATACTAAATAAAAACCAATGTTAGGGCATTAATCTTTTCGGAGTCCTCAGACTTCAGTATTATAAACAGGTAAGTGGTCTTGTAGTAATGTAAATGTTATGAAAACAAAATGTGATTGAGAAACATGTTTTTGTATAAAGTTTCGAAATCTAATAGAGTCATCCTTTTCTATTTTCGGCACATATTTTTACAGCCAATTTAATCCATTTTGATTACTCAGATAAAATTGCAACCTGTTTATATTTAGAATGCTTTTTACATTTATTCACGTGGAACTATAAACACAATTAAAAAATCCAATCAGAGAACAGATGATAAAAAGGGAAAACTAGAAACATTTTTGTAAAGCAGCATCGAAAGGAGAAGAAATACGATGTCAGCAACATATTTTTCTTTCAGGTAGCTTAGCAATTGATCCATAACAGGTATTCCTAAACAAACTTCATCTTTAACGAGCGATGCAATGTTTTCACTTAACACACGCAACGCTCCAATCATTTCGAGGAGCTGCCGAAATCGTACACGTATAAACGTTCCTAAAAAGTTTTCGTTTTTTCCATAATTGCAATAGCATTAATTTCACTGAATGTGTTTCAGTTCTGATCTACTTTCATTACAAATCTTTTTAATATTTAACTCTTGTAATAATTTTTAACAGAATTTTTTTGATTGTTCGAGTTATGAGGGTTGTGGAGCAACAGAGGCTCTATTTTCCATTTGAACAATATTCTTTTAGTTTAATAAATATCGAAGTATTTCATTATTCTCCGTAAAAAAGACCGTTTTCTTCATTACCGCGTTGTCTAAAAAGTTCTCTGTAATAAGTGGATCTATCTTTAGAAAATTCCAGAGATTGTTTCGATGATTCGTGTATTTTCCACAGACAGACAAAATATGTTCCAAACCATTTGTTTGGATACCAGGGCTTCATATTGCATTACTCTGTAAATTGAATTTAAACAAAAGTGTTGGGGGTATGACCATTTTGCTGAAGAATCTCCTCTCTCCCGTTGTGCGTCCATTTGGATATAATGGGTATTCGGCGTTTTTCCAAAAATTGTGAAGTGTTTGTCGGAGTAAAAGTTTTTGTGTGTGTGTGTGTGTGTTTTTTTTCCATTCTGTTTTGGAGAACATTGGTGAAGATGCCTTCTGGGATACAATCCAGTCAATGCATACCAGGGGTGTCAAACTCATTTCTATCCTTAGGGTAATTTCAAACAAATAAGTCGCTATATATTGATACGGTGTTATTTTTTAACGTTATATGTTGATACGGTGTTAGTTTTTTATTCTCAATATACTTCGTAGTAAGTGTGCTGTTAATTGTGATTTATATCACAGTTCTTACATTGTTGATAGTTAGGTTTTGTGTTATATTACTTTGGTATATATATATATATATATATATATATATATATTGATATCATTCTTACGTATCAAGTGGTTAATTTCACCTTTAATGTAACAGCAAAAATACAATAATTTCTATTCATTCTGGAAATATCAATGTTCATTAACAATATTTCGTTTAGTTTTACCACGAATGGGTTTAGATAAAGGCATGCTGAATTTAAAAACCTAAATCATTATCACAAAATAATAAAAATTTGTTCCGACAGTCAGTATTTTTTTTTGAACATTACCTTACCAGGTACAGAATAATCATCCAAAATAAAAATTTCTTTTTCTTCTTCTCCAAAAACGGAGACACACCAAACAAGACAATTGATGACTAATGGCGTGGCAGATAATATTTTACTATCGGTTGTTAAAATATTTCTCATTAATGATGGGGGAAATGGCATCTCGATTCAACACAGCTACTTGTTCGTTGCGAATGTTACGGTAATTATCAGTAATCATGCATAATTAGAAATTTCAAAAGTTAAGCTGCGATATTTTTTTTAAATTTTTGTTACAAGGACTTGAATTGGTTGGGCAACAAAGATATTCGTAATGGGTCGCATGGGGCCTGCGGGCCGTGAATTTTACATGCTTAATGTATATCTTAAATTCCATGATTGGTTTTATCAGTTTATTCGCCTGTTCATTCCAAAATATTATATTAAAGGTTGGAATGATTTTCTACTGTATTTGATTAGAACTTGATACCAATTCTCTTCGGAAATTTATTATCTTCAAATAACAAATACATTTCACCATATATGTTTAACTCAGACATGCATATAGATTCAATAATGTTGATATTTCTCATTAACAGACTCTACTACAGCTGAAATTCAATTATTTCACATATTTCTAAATCATTTATCACGTTATATTCCAATTATCCGAGACAAGGATTCTAATCTGTGTTGTCCAAAGATCCCTTAAGCGTTTAAGGAATGATTTTAAGGGGATGAGAAATATCATTTGTTTACCTTTATTTTCAGAGACATTTAGTATTTCTTGTAGTTGTTTCTCTTAAAAATGCTTGCAATAAATTATAAAAGTATTAGTTGCATTTATTATAAAGACTACCACGTTAGAATATAGAGTTATTATGCAGATTTAAAAAAATGAATTTTCCGCGTAGTATCTAGTCTTCAGGATATAAAATTTTATTTTAAATCTTTCTTTTAATTTAAATATGATTGTGAACTACTGTTATTTCGGATTTTGACAGACATTTATATAATTAATATACAAAGAGAGAATTATATTTTTGTATCGCCTCGTATTTATATTATTATTAGTTTTTTAATATAACAAACTAAATTGCGTAATGATGTTACTTTATGCAATGTAGTCTAACATGTATATTATACATTACATAACATAATTTATAAATTGAATTGCTTCCTCGCGTTTTATACTACGTCTAGACACGAAGGTATACTTTTAGAAATAAAATGAGATTATCAGGAGGGAAGAGAAGAATACATTACATATACAAGGTTAAGATTCGAGAGAGGCGGAATCCATTTGAAAAAGTATTTGTGACTTTTACCTTTTGGAAAAGGGACCCATATAACAAAAAAATATTAGAAATCTTGTCTCTGGAGAACTTGCCTTGACCTTGGGCCGCTTGTAGGATTCAACCTCATGAGACTTGGCCAGTGAAGAGACAAAGTAAAGTCAAGAAAACGAAATGTGTCCGAGCTATTTTTCTTCCAAGTCCTGGAGGCTTAATCTACAAATCTTTATAATTTATTTTCAACTTATATTTCTATGATCGACTTAATCCATTTTGATGGTTCGGTTAAGCATTCCTAATGAAAGTCCTATATATAATTAGAAAACTTTTCACGCGCTTATTCCTGCAATACTATAAAAAATCCAATTAGAGAGCAGAAGTGAAAAAGGAAAACCTAGAAATACTTTCTAAAAAAACATCGAAAATAACACGGACACTAGTCAACAAATCATTTTACCTCCGGGTAAACTTAGCAAATGATCCGTGACAGGTATTCCAGAGCATACCTTGTCTTTAACTAAGAATGTAAATTTTTCAATTAAAACACGCGATCTCCCGATCACCATCACGCGAACCAAATTGAAATTCGAGACGTTGCCATTATCGTGGACGCAGACGTACCTAATAAGTCTTTGCAGCTTCCTAAATCCCAATAACAAGAGAACAAACAGCGTTCACTGAAAACCAAACAAAACAAATTTCGTCTCATCACACACCGTTAATGGCAAGCCATCCGTCGTTTTATTGACAATACAAAACCCGGCCGACCTACTTCGTTATGACTTGCCACCAATGCGTGCGGCGAAACCTCCCAGTAGGTACAGAAAACGGTAAAATCACAGTTCTTCGCTAAATAAACGATTGGTCCAAGTCTTTGTCTCCCTCCAGGTCTTCCTTTTGACAAGGGCGCGCAATGCGGTACTTTATTCTAGCCAAGGACGTCTGGGAAGCTTCCGCGCGCTTTAGACTATGTCTAGACACGAAGGTATACTTTTAGAAATAAAATGAGATTATCAGGAGGGAAGAGATGGAGAATGAAAGAGATTCATAAACATCTAGAATTTTCAGCTTTGTTGTTTTCTGTTGTTGTTGGGACTGGAGGATGCAGAAGCTCTGAGCCAACTGGCTTCATCCGTATGTCTCGGCAACCATAAATTGGGAATGTCAAGTTCCCCTTAATTACTGTTTGTCGATACTGTGCATTTCCATTTTCATATTCGTTTGAAGTAATATGGATAAAAGCTCTTCCGCGCGTGAAGTAAGAAAACTTATTTTTTCAATAAAAGCATTTATTTCCGTAGTACTTATTTTTGTTATGTTCTTTCAATTGATTTGTTAAAAATGTAGTATTGCAGTTTACTTCAAGGAATGAAGATCAATGCTTCATTACAAACGTCACGCAAAAATAAAATAAAAAAAAAATAATAATAAACACTTCAAATTTAATTCATGGAAAGTGTTTACGAAATACAACCTGGAACGTTCTTACAAACACGAAAGGACTACAAAAATAGTTGGAAAAATGAGGAAATAGAGAGAATTTGTTGTCTCTCCAAGAATGAAACTACAAAAACATACAAATTTCTGGATGTTTAGTTCTAAGAACATATTTCTAATGATAGTTTTGTATAATGTTTCTCGATGTTTATTCTGTGTTTGAATACCGTTGTCATAGTATAAGTATTGACATTTTTAACGATTTTGTACGTATTGCTAACTATATGCCATCTATTTCATTAAGAATTCCCCGTTTTTGCTTTGTGTTACTTTAAGATTAAAAAATTATATCTTTGAATTAATAGACATTATATTAGAAAAGAACTGATTCTTTCATAGGCCATGGAATGTAAGGTTATTTGTCGTATTAGCTTAACTAACTTTCATCTACTAATGAAGTAAAAATCAAATTACGATATAAATAGATTAAATTCGTATTTTGCTGGCACATTGCAGCTTTTCAGGTAACAAATAAATAATTCCAAAGAGGGATCTTTTATTAGATTAAATATTTCAGTAAAAACAATAATATTAAATATCATATTGCGTTTAATATAATGAAGATAATGGCTTTCTCTTTTTGAAGTTGTATGGATTCCCTTTTATGTTCCAAAATCTTTGAAGGTGGTTTATTGAGCAATAAAACTGAAAATCGAGCCAAATGTCAGCGGATGGGTTTTTATAGGTTTCTGTAAAGTAGTTTTTCTATTAAATATTCCGTATTACTTTATCTATTTTTTTTATAAAAAAAAATCATACTTTAATAATACTAGTTTTTCCTAGACAATTACATTAAATTTTATATAAAGAAGTATTATACATCGAAAAATGTAGTACATATACACGGCAATCAAAATTTAATTAGAGTATAAATGGAGTTTCGATTTTCTTTCAAAGCTTATAATCAAGAAAAGCAATACTTATCTGTCTTAAGTTAACAAAAAATTATTATAATAATATTTTAAATACCAAATATTTATGTATTTTATATTAAATTCATTCTGATATACTCAATAGGACTGGTATTTAATAATTTCTAAAAATGTTAAAAGGCGAAAACCACTTGAACTATAGTTTGTCTTAAAAGAGGCAAGGAAGATATATTTCCCTCGAATAGCACGAAGAAGTAGTATTACATCTCAAATTATTAGTCCTGTAAAAGAAAGAACGAAACCAATATCATTCAGACATTTCAGTAAAAACCGGAAAACTTCCTGATATTAAAGCAAATAGCAAAATTTTTTAATGTAACGTTTACAAACACATCGCAAACATAAAATTAAAAAAAAAAACGTCACTTCATTGCTATTTTCATTCTGTTATCAAGATTGTCTATAAGCATGAGAAACCCAAAAACATTTTTATAAATGAATCAATAGATAATTATTATGAAGTCTTGAACAATCTTCCTCGCTTTATTATTTTGGTATTTCATCCTCATAATTAATTTGTAAGCACAAGATAGTAAAATACATAAAGTTAAATAAAAAGTAAATTTCTAATATTTAATTAACTTATATTTAATCGTTAATTTTGACAGTAATAGGAAAAGTATTCATATACAGGGTGTCCGAATCAAATGTCACTAATTTGAACAATTGATTTTAAAAAAAAAATGTTAGTAATACGTTGGCAATGTTAAGCAAATTTAGCTGCTGAATCCTCAGATTTTGGTGACAATTTCTATTTTTCGCTTATGATGCACGTGCTCCAGAGTGCAAAGAAAGTTTCGAAGAGTTTATCAAGTAAATCTATTCAAAGCTAAAAACATTAAAAAGTGTCAAATAACGTTTCTCGAAAATGGAAGTGTCCAGAAAAGATTGGGAGGTTAGCCATGTTCACTTTCTTAACGCACGCGTGGAAGATGCTCAACAAACTATGTTTCAGAGCCCTCTGACTTTTAACTTATTCTTAAATATAGCTCGTAAGTCGATCAGGAAGGCAGCTTCTAAATTATAAATCCCATGATCGACTTTTCATAAAGTGCTTCATCGAAAAGAGATGTTATATTCATACAAAATGCAACTTGTACCGAAACTATAACCAAATGCATGGCCACCAAAATCTCCAGACGTCACGCCACTGATTTTTTTTCTCTTGGAACTGCGTCAAAGAAAAAGTTTATTCAATGGAGATCCCTGATGGTAAAGATTTTCGTGCCTTTATAACTGCTGTTATTCCTATTGTAATTGACAAGATGTCATTCTCGTCACTTGATTGATGTTCAAAATTAAGAGGTCCGTCACCAATATCCTCGCGTTGCTTCTAGTGTGACGTTAATAAAAACCATCCACCCAAACCAATGCTACTGTGACTACGAAAATGTCACAGCGAACATGGATGAACTGGACTACCGACTCGATACCCTTAAAAGGGGAGTCTATGTGGAAGAGCACTTATCATAATAATTTTTTTTAAAGTATTGTGTGTTATCCAATGTTCCTTCCCCCCCCCCCTGCTTTTTAACTTTTTGTTAAGCATAGCGACCTCTCCAAATTAGGCACATTTGATTCGGATACTCTATATAAAATATGTAACGAAAAATAAAGAATTACTGTCACATTTTATACTCGTAAATTTCTATTTTCAGTTCTAAAAATCTTGAGAGAAATAATAAAAATGTGCTCTGAAAATTATACGTCCAGACAAGAGAAATAAAAAAAAAACCGAATTCGGTTAAAAAGTTTTGTCATTACCCTTTAAGGTTATTCAAAAGTATACGTTTTAAATGTTAATTTAATAATAATTTTTCCGAAAGCTATTTAAAAACAGCATGTAAAATATCTCACAACATACTTTTCTTAATTGTCTCTTTTCAGTTTCAGCTGTAGGAGAAGAAATGAGGTGCAAAATATAGCAGTCACGTCAGATGGTATCAAGGAAGAACTTATGGCACACAATGCTTTTTCAACAACTCTTGGTGTGTTAAGACAATAATTTATGATCTAAATGCTACTTTAATGCTAATTTATTATTCATTTTCTTTCACTTGTCTCTGAGATCATGAGAAAAATTATTTTACTTTTGAAGTTATACACAGTGCATCTCAAACGGACATGGCGTTCAAATTGACTATGTACAACTTAAGCGATTTCACACAGAAAATTCATAAATATTGAATGTCATCAATTCTCCAAGAATCAAACACCTCACAGAATGACTTATTCTCTCCCTTATTATTTCTATTTTTTTAATACTCCACGTTATCTAGTTTTCAGCTTTCTTCTGCATTATTCTTTTACAGCCTACGTCACTTTTGACCTTTTTTTTTCCTCTCACTGATATTCAATTCTTTGAAATCTCAAGTAAATTTATTTAATTAATTATGGATGACATAGCTAGCTTTTATCAATACATTTTTTTTTAATAAAGTTTGCTTTTGAGTTGAGAAGGCAAATTTTGGCGTCTTGGCACAAGAAGGAAACTTAATGAATCAATAACGCTTTTATTAATGTCCACATAATAGAATATATATATATATATATATATATATCGGAATTAGCGGCGGATGCAACACACGTCCGCCCATTCCGGTAAGTAGATGAGAAATGACAGAAAAATTCCCTGTTTGTTTCTACAGGGAAGTTAAATTAAGGAATATACAGATCGCATGGTAATAGATGTAGGGATCTTTAGGTATCTTATCTGGAGTTTGTGTGTCTGGCAGGGAATATTCCCTTTAACTCAAACCATGGGAAATGTAGATCTAAGCTATTGGAAATCGCGTGATTGCATTAATTTAAAGATTAAAAGGAATGGGATCACGAAATGTAACGATGAACGTATTACTATGGTAGTTAAAAAAAAGGATAAATTAAAAATAATAAAATGTAAGAGAAATCATAACACACACACACACACACACACACACACACAAGTATCCAAGCCGATGAGAGGCTAGATCGGGAGATAACTCTAGTTGTCAAATACTTAATTACGATCAAGCTACCTAATAATAAAATATAATTAATACTAGTTCCAAATAATATAAATTCATCAACTTCCTTATGCAATTTTGAAAATAGATTAATGTTTTTAAGTAATGTGAGAAATGAAACCACCTCAGGCGGTGCTTTCATCAAACTTTCTTGTTCATTCCGAATTAGAAAATATTTTCTGATTTCTTAATTTTACACTGACGACGGTGGAAGTAGCGATTATCATCACCAGTACGTATGCATCAAATTAAAGTACCAGAAAAAATTGTGGAAGAAGCTGAGATAGATTCTGTAAACTAGATAATCTCACTTATTTTCAGGCCTAAGTCTGAATCAGGTACTTGAATTACTATAGTATGCAAGAGTAAAATAAGAAAAA